>JBBBDQ010028306.1:0-70159 GCA_037127315.1 Ascarosepion bandense | reverse complement strand
GCCCCCAAGGCCTATTGCTAGTCCTTAGGAGCGGGGGAGTGATAGTGAGGCTAGGGAACATGTCCCTCACTACCCCCGCAAGCAACCGATCTTCCTCCAACGCGCGCCTGAGGAATGCCAACCTCGAAGCGAGCACGTGGCTCCTCAAGTGTGGCATCCCCAGACCCCCTTGACACGGACGGAGGCAACAGACTCCTTTGTCGACCATGTGTTTGCGTCCTCTCCAAAGACAGGAGAATAGCAAACGCTCGAGCGCCTTCTCATGATCGTCACAAAGGGGAAGTACAGACAGCCGGTAAAGCATTCTGGGAAAGAGGTATGTATTACACACCTCCGCCAGACCCTTCACGGAGAGACTCCGTCGACGCCAAATCTCGACCGACGCGCCGACCTTTGCCTGTACTTCTGACCAGTTTTTCTCCAACTGTAAGTCCGGACCGAACCAAACTCCGAGGAGCTTGACCGGCCCGTCCGTCCAGTCGAAGGGCCCCGGGAGGGAAACACCCTTCCAGGCACCTAACCGCAAGCCGGACGACTTGTCGCGGTTAATTCTGGCCCCTGTTACCTGTTCGTACCGTTCAAGCGCCTTCTGTACCGCCCTTATGTCCCTGCGGGAGGACACAAAGGTCGTTACGTCATCGGCGTACGCGGAAACCCTGGCTCGAGCTCCACCAGGGACAGCAATTCCACGCAGGACCGGACTGCACGTCTCGTCCCTTAGCCGGCGAAGGAGAGGCTCCAACGCCAGGACGTAAAGGAGAGGCGACAGTGGACAACCCTGTCGGACCGACCTAGACAGCGCGAAAGCGCTCGACAGCTTCCCGTTCACCTGTACCACAGTCTTGGGGGAGCGATACAGAAGGCTAATCCAGCGGCTGAAGTCGGGTTTGAATCCGGCGGCCTGCAGGACAGCAGCCAGGTAGCCATGGTCAATCCTATCAAATGCCTTGGACTGATCCAAATTGATCAGCGCGGCCTCTTCGTCGTCTTCTACACCCTCTACGATCGTGCGAATCAAGTGCAGGTTGCTCTGAATTGTTCGTCCCTTCACAGAACAAGTCTGATCCGGTTCCAACAGAGACTCGGCAACTAGCTGCAAGCGATTCGTCAGGATCTTGGCCAAAATCTTTAACTCTGTGTTTAGCAGAGTTATGGGCCTGTAATCATCTAATCCCCGCCCAACCTTCTTGCCTTTTCCCAACAGCGTGATCCCGCCCCTGGTGATCCGACCGGGGATGGACCCCTGCCGAAACCAGTGGTTGAACACGACAGTCAAGAGCGGGACAAAAAGGTGCGACATCCTCAAGTACAATTCATAGGGGCAAACCATCCAAACCTGGCGACTTGCCACTGCCGGTCTTCTTCAAAGCCGCGTAGACTTCGTCCTCCGTAATCTCCCCTTCGCAGCTAGCCGCTTCAGCCGGCAAAAGCCGGGGAAAGAAAGTCAGCCAAATAGCTGCGAAACTCCTCGTCACGGAGACCAGGCTCCTTGGTAAACCGGTGTTCGAAATGCTGCCGGAACGCCTCGCACATGTCGTCGGTGGACCGAAGGAGATGCCCCTCCGGGTCGCGCACTTCTCGAATGTACCGATCGCCGGCCCGACGAATTTCTTCCTTGCGCAGTTCTGCGCCCATGTTCACAGCTTCGGAAGACATCTTGCTTAACTTAGCTCTAATTACCTGGCCCATATAGCGCTCGCTAGTCGTGCGCCTCAGGGCCTCCCTGGCTAAGGCTATCTCTAGGGGATCCCCACCAGCCTCCGCCCGGGCGAAATTAGCACTAAGTGTCTTTGCCTCCGCAGCCTTATCTAGTTTGAGCCGCTGGCTATATTTGGTGGCGAAAGACCTAATGGAGTCCTTAAGGTTAACCCACCACTTATTCCCAATGACTCGCCCAATTAACGCCCGCTGAACTAGTTTTGTCAGCTGGTCACGAAAGTCCCGCCTGTCCAGTAAGGACTGATTGAACTTCCAATAACCAGCCAACCTAGGCCTAAAGTCTAACACCACACGGGCACAAACGAGTTTGTGGTCCGTGTAGCCTAGCCAGTGGAACGTTGGACATTCTACGAAGTCTATGTCGGCCACTCTCACTAACATCCTATCCAGGTACGCAGATACCCGGGTAGAAGGCCAATTAAGCGCCCACGTCCACATACTCCCATCCGGATGATCGACCCGGTATCTATCGACGAGACCAAATTCGTCGATCAGATCAACCAGGCTACGATCATCATTCCTCCCGCTAGCGCCCCTCCCTCTATCCCATTTGGGGGTTAGGATGGCATTCCAGTCCCCAACTAAGATTAGCCGTGTTGAATGCACCATAAAGGGCTCCAACAGCCGAAAGAAAGAGACACGCTCACCTTGCTTATTGGGCGCATAAACCACAATCAGCCGGAACAATTTGCTTTTCACTGCAATATCGGCCACGATCAGCCGGCCCTCGGCACCGACATGGACAAGGTCAACCTTCGCGTCCAGGGTACGCTTGACCAGCAAAGAAACACCTCTGGCTTGCCGGCTCCCATATGCTGAATAGACGACAAAGTCGTTAGACAGCACACAAGAGTCGACTTCGCAAACAAAGTGAGTCTCTTGGATCGCGGCCACATCCACGCCGAAGGACAAGAGGTCACGAAGCAGGCGAGCCGCCTTACCCCGATCCCTCAGGCCCTTCGCATTCAAGCTGGCTATCTTAATAGACATCTTTTAAACCTGAAAAAGAGAAAAAGAAAAACAGGCAACAAAGGCTCTCTAGATGCATACGGGGCGAAAATCTCGGGCAGACAGGACCCCGACGGACTGTCCCAGGGAACCAGTTCCTATGTCAGACGTAATCCGTCCGTCTGAGACAATACCGCCGACGTCCGTGGGGTACATTAGTTTCACCACCCTATATAAACTGGGGTGGAGTAAAACAGGGAACCTCCCCGAACAATTTTTAGACATTTTTCTAAGTTCTGCTGAGCTTTCAATGTACATCCTTAGTTTAGGATAAAGTTTTTTCGCTTCCGCGATGTGGTCCCAGACCCGCAGGTTACCCCCGGTATTCCGTACGAGGGTAATTACTCCTGGGGCCTGGGGAAAGTTTTTGGGGTCCTCCGTAGATAGACCGTCAACTGTGGTCATCTTCAGCAGTGGTTTGAGTAGTTTTCGTCTTTGTGACGACCACCCTGCAGAGATGTCCTCCTCTACTTTCAATAGCGCTTCCCCTTTGGGCAGGGCTTTTATCTTTTTTGCCCGAGTGGGAGTGGACATAGGAGAAGGGGAGAGAGTGGGGGATAAAGCAACTGGTCTCAGGGGGGTTAATTTAAAGGTAGGGGACTGGGAAGCTTTCCGCGGGGACGAGGGGAGGCTTCTTGCCTTTTGCGCATACGTTTGCCTCTCCGGTGAGGCAGGAAGCGAGGAGCACCTGTGTGTTGTCGAACTCCTTTCTCTGCTCTTCCGCCGATTCTTGAAGTTCTCTTGCTGCTCTTCTTCGTCCTCCCGGCTGCGTTTCAACGACGCCGATCTTTGAGTCTCCATGGGCTCTTCCCTTGGTTGTTCCTTCGGGCCCTCATTTTGGGGCGGTTTTTCTGCCTTCCCCTGCTTGGTAGCTGCTTTGGGTGATGAGGGCACCTTTGACTCCGAAGGCTCCTGAGGTGGCGAGGGCGTTTTGGTCGGAGAAGGCGTTTTGGTCTGAGAAGGCGTTTTGGCCGGAGAAGGCGATTTCTCCGCTAGTGCCTTCGCCTTCTTTTTCTTGCCGACCGTCTGCCACTCATTCACCTTATCCGGAACAGACGATTTCGCCTCCGTTGGAGCTTCTGGTTGTTTCGCTGCCGGTTTCTCCTGCTGCTGCTTTGCTGGCTGGGTCCCAGGGGCCGGAACCTTTTTCGGGCACGCCTTGGCGACGTGATTGGAATCGCCGCAGACCCAGCAGAAGGGCTTCCTCCCCTCAACGATCACGTAAATTGATCTTCCCCTGCAGGTGATAATGTTGGGGATATTCCCGATCTTTTTTTGCTCGACCGTCACCTGCAGGGTGACGTCACCGGTGAGAAAGCCCTGCTTCGAGGTGAGCGCCTTCACCTCTTCGACCATGCCGAATTGTGTGAAAAACACCCCGACATGGTCTAACGAGATGTCCATGGGCACGCCGTGGAGAGTGATCTTTGATCTGCGCATGCCCATGTATTCTGTATCCAGGCGCAACGTCTTTGTTTCCATAAAGGAGCCGGCCAGTTTTCTTGCTTCCTCCGCAGAGCCAAGTAGAACATCCCACACGGCGTGGCTGCGCCTAGCCACCATCTTTCCATTGATCTTCAAGGCCTTGATGGCCTCCTCCACCACGTCCCTGCTGACCCCGATAAGTTTGCGACTTTTCGGATCCCTGGTCAGCAGGGAAAGGATCCTGGGCTCAATGTTACTGAGCGTCTCGGGCACCGAGATAATCTCCGCTCCTGTCACGTATTTAGCGTATTTCTCCTTTAGAGACTCATAATACGCTGAATCCTTCCGCACTTTCTGGATGGTCCCCCCGGTCCAAGCCTTGTCGGGGGAAACCGTGTCTGCTGAACACCGCTGCCCGTCCTCCTTAGACGTAGAGGGCACCGGAGATGCAGGAGCTGCTGGTAGGGTTGCTACTCCTGGTCCTTTTTCCAAGGAGAGGGGTGAGGCAGGCAAGCGCCAATCCCCCTCCTTTCCTCCCACCGAGGCCGTGGTGGGAGGAACGATCACATCTGGCCTATCGGAGGCCATTGCCTCCTAAGAGGCTAAGCGCGAGACACCTGCCTCCGGTGTTTCGCGTCCTTCGCAGGTCGCTACTTTACGCGGCCCAAGCTATAAACTTGGGTGGAGACCACAATGCCACACTTGACCAAAGCAATAGTAAGTATCACAGTGGAACAGATACTACACTTTGATCCAAACCAAACCGACCACACAAACACAAAAAAGTCCAGTGGGGGGAGGGTTGGTCATTATTTATTCAGCATAAATACATGAATTCTGGCACAAGGCCAACAAATGGGAGGGGGAACAAAAACTTGGGTTGGTCTTCCGTAACTATCTTATACCTAGCTAATCAGATTCACGACCCATACATACGTTACAATTTTCTCAGTCACCATAAAAATTTGTCCATCAACACTCATACCTATCAAGCACCAAAATACCGCAAAATCATACCAGGGACCTAAAAACACCCCAAATGTACATAAAAATTTGTGTATTTTCAATATTTACAATAGTGTACAAAAATAAATTTAAAACTTTATTCATGAAATGACATGATGGGGAGGGGGAATGAAGAAACAAAAAACCCCAAAACAAAAAACAATTTCAAATGAATATATATACATGGGTTAGTAAGACCCAAACACACCCACATAATTAAAGAGGCCACTGTATTCTGCCTTAAAAGACAAAATCAAGCAGCTCTCTTTCTAAGGGGAATGGATAAGCAGGGGGCAAAAATAAATTGGACTGGAGAATGTATAAGGCTGACCCAGCCGAAAGTGAAAACGGGACAAAATAATACTTGGACAATGGGAATCTCGAACTGGATCATAACAAAAGCAATGGAGCCGGGAACAGGCCAGGACAAACACATTCACTCACATTAACTAGGCACAAAAAGAACTTCTACCTTAACCACGGGAGGGGTTCCAAAGGAATCCACCCCGATGCAACTAGCAGATCTAAAAGAGAAAATCAAGGCTAGCCCCGGTCACGCGAACCAGGCTCGCCGCATATACCCACCTTTCGCTGAACTCTGTCGGGTGCAGCCGTTTTCGTTCAGTTCTAATCTTAATTTTGAGCTGGTGCTCAAAATATCGGATTAGATCCTGATCCGAAAGACGACCGCCCCGCAAGACTTCCTCCAGACGCGTCATCCAAATCACCATTCTAGCCGTGGCCAGTAGCGACAGAAACACCATCCGCTTCACTCCAGAGTACGGGGGCGACACATTGTCCACAGCGTATGCGCGATCAATGAGCACAAGCTCCCGCGGCGCGATACGAGCAGTCAACTCGCCAACACGCGCCCACAACGGGCGAACGCGCGAACAATGGAAGAAGGCGTGCGCAGACGTCTCCTTAATTCCAAGGACGCAACGTTCACAATCTGGCAAATCCGCCAGGCCCATTGCGAAACGCTTGTCGTTGAGAGACAAACCATTCCGAGCCAATCGCCAGGTCAGAGAAAACTCAGAGTTGTTGAGCCAATCCGCACCTGGCGCCCAAGACCAATGAGAGCGATACTCCTCTCTCGACATGCCGAGCTTACTCCACAGTTCATCCTTCACGGCGCCCTCCACTAATCCCCGATAGAAGATTCTCCTAGGCCGTGAAAGGTCACTGGACCATGGAATGGCCCGAAGGGCCGTCAGACATTCGAGCAGGAATTTCGGCCGCCCCCAAGGCCTATTGCTAGTCCTTAGGAGCGGGGGAGTGATAGTGAGGCTAGGGAACATGTCCCTCACTACCCCCGCAAGCAACCGATCTTCCTCCAACGCGCGCCTGAGGAATGCCAACCTCGAAGCGAGCACGTGGCTCCTCAAGTGTGGCATCCCCAGACCCCCTTGACACGGACGGAGGCAACAGACTCCTTTGTCGACCATGTGTTTGCGTCCTCTCCAAAGACAGGAGAATAGCAAACGCTCGAGCGCCTTCTCATGATCGTCACAAAGGGGAAGTACAGACAGCCGGTAAAGCATTCTGGGAAAGAGGTATGTATTACACACCTCCGCCAGACCCTTCACGGAGAGACTCCGTCGACGCCAAATCTCGACCGACGCGCCGACCTTTGCCTGTACTTCTGACCAGTTTTTCTCCAACTGTAAGTCCGGACCGAACCAAACTCCGAGGAGCTTGACCGGCCCGTCCGTCCAGTCGAAGGGCCCCGGGAGGGAAACACCCTTCCAGGCACCTAACCGCAAGCCGGACGACTTGTCGCGGTTAATTCTGGCCCCTGTTACCTGTTCGTACCGTTCAAGCGCCTTCTGTACCGCCCTTATGTCCCTGCGGGAGGACACAAAGGTCGTTACGTCATCGGCGTACGCGGAAACCCTGGCTCGAGCTCCACCAGGGACAGCAATTCCACGCAGGACCGGACTGCACGTCTCGTCCCTTAGCCGGCGAAGGAGAGGCTCCAACGCCAGGACGTAAAGGAGAGGCGACAGTGGACAACCCTGTCGGACCGACCTAGACAGCGCGAAAGCGCTCGACAGCTTCCCGTTCACCTGTACCACAGCCTTGGGGGAGCGATACAGAAGGCTAATCCAGCGGCTGAAGTCGGGTTTGAATCCGGCGGCCTGCAGGACAGCAGCCAGGTAGCCATGGTCAATCCTATCAAATGCCTTGGACTGATCCAAATTGATCAGCGCGGCCTCTTCGTCGTCTTCTACACCCTCTACGATCGTGCGAATCAAGTGCAGGTTGCTCTGAATTGTTCGTCCCTTCACAGAACAAGTCTGATCCGGTTCCAACAGAGACTCGGCAACTAGCTGCAAGCGATTCGTCAGGATCTTGGCCAAAATCTTTAACTCTGTGTTTAGCAGAGTTATGGGCCTGTAATCATCTAATCCCCTTCTTGCCCAACCTTCTTGCCTTTTCCCAACAGCGTGATCACGCCCCTGGTGATCCGACCGGGGATGGACCCCTGCCGAAACCAGTGGTTGAACACGACAGTCAAGAGCGGGACAAAAAGGTGCGACATCCTCAAGTACAATTCATAGGGCAAACCATCCAAACCTGGCGACTTGCCACTGCCGGTCTTCTTCAAAGCCGCGTAGACTTCGTCCTCCGTAATCTCCCCTTCGCAGCTAGCCGCTTCAGCCGGCAAAAGCCGGGGAAAGTCAGCCAAATAGCTGCGAAACTCCTCGTCACGGAGACCAGGCTCCTTGGTAAACCGGTGTTCGAAATGCTGCCGGAACGCCTCGCACATGTCGTCGGTGGACCGAAGGAGATGCCCCTCCGGGTCGCGCACTTCTCGAATGTACCGATCGCCGGCCCGACGAATTTCTTCCTTGCGCAGTTCTGCGCCCATGTTCACAGCTTCGGAAGACATCTTGCTTAACTTAGCTCTAATTACCTGACCCATATAGCGCTCGCTAGTCGTGCGCCTCAGGGCCTCCCTGGCTAAGGCTATCTCTAGGGGATCCCCACCAGCCTCCGCCCGGGCGAAATTAGCACTAAGTGTCTTTGCCTCCGCAGCCTTATCTAGTTTGAGCCGCTGGCTATATTTGGTGGCGAAAGACCTAATGGAGTCCTTAAGGTTAACCCACCACTTATTCCCAATGACTCGCCCAATTAACGCCCGCTGAACTAGTTTTGTCAGCTGGTCACGAAAGTCCCGCCTGTCCAGTAAGGACTGATTGAACTTCCAATAACCAGCCAACCTAGGCCTAAAGTCTAACACCACACGGGCACAAACGAGTTTGTGGTCCGTGTAGCCTAGCCAGTGGAACGTTGGACATTCTAAGAAGTCTATGTCGGCCACTCTCACTAACATCCTATCCAGGTACGCAGATACCCGGGTAGAAGGCCAATTAAGCGCCCACGTCCACATACTCCCATCCGGATGATCGACCCGGTATCTATCGACGAGACCAAATTCGTCGATCAGATCAACCAGGCTACGATCATCATTCCTCCCGCTAGCGCCCCTCCCTCTATCCCATTTGGGGGTTAGGATGGCATTCCAGTCCCCAACTAAGATTAGCCGTGTTGAATGCACCATAAAGGGCTCCAACAGCCGAAAGAAAGAGACACGCTCACCTTGCTTATTGGGCGCATAAACCGCAATCAACCGGAACGACTTGCTTTTCACTGCAATATCGGCCACGATCAGCCGGCCCTCGGCACCGACATGGACAAGGTCAACCTTCGCGTCCAGGGTACGCTTGACCAGCAAAGAAACACCTCTGGCTTGCCGGCTCCCATATGCTGAATAGACGACAAAGTCGTTAGACAGCACACAAGAGTCGACTTCGCAAACAAAGTGAGTCTCTTGGATCGCGGCCACATCCACGCCGAAGGACAAGAGGTCACGAAGCAGGCGAGCCGCCTTACCCCGATCCCTCAGGCCCTTCGCATTCAAGCTGGCTATCTTAATAGACATCTTTTAAACCTGAAAAAGAGAAAAAGAAAAACAGGCAACAAAGGCTCTCTAGATGCATACGGGGCGAAAATCTCGGGCAGACAGGACCCCGACGGACTGTCCCAGGGAACCAGTTCCTATGTCAGACGTAATCCGTCCGTCTGAGACAATACCGCCGACGTCCGTGGGGTACATTAGTTTTACCACCCTATATAAACTGGGGTGGAGTAAAACAGGGAACCTCCCCGAACAATTTTTAGACATTTTTCTAAGTTCTGCTGAGCTTTCAATGTACATCCTTAGTTTAGGATAAAGTTTTTTCGCTTCCGCGATGTGGTCCCAGACCCGCAGGTTACCCCCGGTATTCCGTACGAGGGTAATTACTCCTGGGGCCTGGGGAAAGTTTTTGGGGTCCTCCGTAGATAGACCGTCAACTGTGGTCATCTTCAGCAGTGGTTTGAGTAGTTTTCGTCTTTGTGACGACCACCCTGCAGAGATGTCCTCCTCTACTTTCAATAGCGCTTCCCCTTTGGGCAGGGCTTTTATCTTTTTTGCCCGAGTGGGAGTGGACATAGGAGAAGGGGAGAGAGTGGGGGATAAAGCAACTGGTCTCAGGGGGGTTAATTTAAAGGTAGGGGACTGGGAAGCTTTCCGCGGGGACGAGGGGAGGCTTCTTGCCTTTTGCGCATACGTTTGCCTCTCCGGTGAGGCAGGAAGCGAGGAGCACCTGTGTGTTGTCGAACTCCTTTCTCTGCTCTTCCGCCGATTCTTGAAGTTCTCTTGCTGCTCTTCTTCGTCCTCCCGGCTGCGTTTCAACGACGCCGATCTTTGAGTCTCCATGGGCTCTTCCCTTGGTTGTTCCTTCGGGCCCTCATTTTGGGGCGGTTTTTCTGCCTTCCCCTGCTTGGTAGCTGCTTTGGGTGATGAGGGCACCTTTGACTCCGAAGGCTCCTGAGGTGGCGAGGGCGTTTTGGTCGGAGAAGGCGTTTTGGTCTGAGAAGGCGTTTTGGCCGGAGAAGGCGATTTCTCCGCTAGTGCCTTCGCCTTCTTTTTCTTGCCGACCGTCTGCCACTCATTCACCTTATCCGGAACAGACGATTTCGCCTCCGTTGGAGCTTCTGGTTGTTTCGCTGCCGGTTTCTCCTGCTGCTGCTTTGCTGGCTGGGTCCCAGGGGCCGGAACCTTTTTCGGGCACGCCTTGGCGACGTGATTGGAATCGCCGCAGACCCAGCAGAAGGGCTTCCTCCCCTCAACGATCACGTAAATTGATCTTCCCCTGCAGGTGATAATGTTGGGGATATTCCCGATCTTTTTTTGCTCGACCGTCACCTGCAGGGTGACGTCACCGGTGAGAAAGCCCTGCTTCGAGGTGAGCGCCTTCTCACCTCTTCGACCATGCCGAATTGTGTGAAAAACACCCCGACATGGTCTAACGAGATGTCCATGGGCACGCCGTGGAGAGTGATCTTTGATCTGCGCATGCCCATGTATTCTGTATCCAGGCGCAACGTCTTTGTTTCCATAAAGGAGCCGGCCAGTTTTCTTGCTTCCTCCGCAGAGCCAAGTAGAACATCCCACACGGCGTGGCTGCGCCTAGCCACCATCTTTCCATTGATCTTCAAGGCCTTGATGGCCTCCTCCACCACGTCCCTGCTGACCCCGATAAGTTTGCGACTTTTCGGATCCCTGGTCAGCAGGGAAAGGATCCTGGGCTCAATGTTACTGAGCGTCTCGGGCACCGAGATAATCTCCGCTCCTGTCACGTATTTAGCGTATTTCTCCTTTAGAGACTCATAATACGTTGAATCCTTCCGCACTTTCTGGATGGTCCCCCCGGTCCAAGCCTTGTCGGGGGAAACCGTGTCTGCTGAACACCGCTGCCCGTCCTCCTTAGACGTAGAGGGCACCGGAGATGCAGGAGCTGCTGGTAGGGTTGCTACTCCTGGTCCTTTTTCCAAGGAGAGGGGTGAGGCAGGCAACCGCCAATCCCCCTCCTTTCCTCCCACCGAGGCCGTGGTGGGAGGAACGATCACATCTGGCCTATCGGAGGCCATTGCCTCCTAAGAGGCTAAGCGCGAGACACCTGCCTCCGGTGTTTCGCGTCCTTCGCAGGTCGCTACTTTACGCGGCCCAAGCTATAAACTTGGGTGGAGACCACAATGCCACACTTGACCAAAGCAATAGTAAGTATCACAGTGGAACAGATACTACACTTTGATCCAAACCAAACCGACCACGCAAACATAAAAAAGTCCAGTGGGGGAGGGTTGGTCATTATTTATTCAGCATAAATACATGAATTCTGGCACAAGGCCAACAAATGGGAGGGGGAACAAAAACTTGGGTTGGTCTTCCGTAACTATCTTATACCTAGCTAATCAGATTCACGACCCATACATACGTTACAATTTTCTCAGTCACCATAAAAATTTGTCCATCAACACTCATACCTATCAAGCACCAAAATACCGCAAAATCATACCAGGGACCTAAAAACACCCCAAATGTACATAAAAATTTGTGTATTTACAATATTTACAATAGTGTACAAAAATAAATTTAAAACTTTATTCATGAAATGACATGATGGGGAGGGGGAATGAAGAAACAAAAAAACCCCAAAACAAAAACAATTTCAAATGAATATATATACATGGGTTAGTAAGACCCAAACACACCCACATAATTAAAGAGGCCACTGTATTCTGCCTTAAAAGACAAAATCAAGCAGCTCTCTTTCTAAGGGGAATGGATAAGCAGGGGGCAAAAATAAATTGGACTGGAGAATGTATAAGGCTGACCCAGCCGAGAGTGAAAACGGGACAAAATAATACTTGGACAATGGGAATCTCGAACTGGATCATAACAAAAGCAATGGAGCCGGGAACAGGCCAGGACAAACACATCCACTCACATTAACTAGGCACAAAAAGAACTTCTACCTTAACCACGGGAGGGGTTCCAAAGGAATCCACCCCGATGCAATCAATAGCAGATCTAAAAGAGAAAATCTAAGGCTAAAGCCCCGGTCACGCGAACCAGGCTCGCCGCATATACCCACCTTTCGCTGAACTCTGTCGGGTGCAGCCGTTTTCGTTCAGTTCTAATCTTAATTTTGAGCTGGTGCTCAAAATATCGGATTAGATCCTGATCCGAAAGACGACCGCCCCGCAAGACTTCCTCCAGACGCGTCATCCAAATCACCATTCTAGCCGTGGCCAGTAGCGACAGAAACACCATCCGCTTCACTCCAGAGTACGGGGGCGACACATTGTCCACAGCGTATGCGCGATCAATGAGCACAAGCTCCCGCGGCGCGATACGAGCAGTCAACTCGCCAACACGCGCCCACAACGGGCGAACGCGCGAACAATGGAAGAAGGCGTGCGCAGACGTCTCCTTAATTCCAAGGACGCAACGTTCACAATCTGGCAAATCCGCCAGGCCCATTGCGAAACGCTTGTCGTTGAGAGACAAACCATTCCGAGCCAATCGCCAGGTCAGAGAAAACTCAGAGTTGTTGAGCCAATCCGCACCTGGCGCCCAAGACCAATGAGAGCGATACTCCTCTCTCGACATGCCGAGCTTACTCCACAGTTCATCCTTCACGGCGCCCTCCACTAATCCCCGATAGAAGATTCTCCTAGGCCGTGAAAGGTCACTGGACCATGGAATGGCCCGAAGGGCCGTCAGACATTCCAGCAGGAATTTCGGCCGCCCCCAAGGCCTATTGCTAGTCCTTAGGAGCGGGGGAGTGATAGTGAGGCTAGGGAACATGTCCCTCACTACCCCCGCAAGCAACCGATCTTCCTCCAACGCGCGCCTGAGGAATGCCAACCTCGAAGCGAGCACGTGGCTCCTCAAGTGTGGCATCCCCAGACCCCCTTGACACGGACGGAGGCAACAGACTCCTTTGTCGACCATGTGTTTGCGTCCTCTCCAAAGACAGGAGAATAGCAAACGCTCGAGCGCCTTCTCATGATCGTCACAAAGGGGAAGTACAGACAGCCGGTAAAGCATTCTGGGAAAGAGGTATGTATTACACACCTCCGCCAGACCCTTCACGGAGAGACTCCGTCGACGCCAAATCTCGACCGACGCGCCGACCTTTGCCTGTACTTCTGACCAGTTTTTCTCCAACTGTAAGTCCGGACCGAACCAAACTCCGAGGAGCTTGACCGGCCCGTCCGTCCAGTCGAAGGGCCCCGGGAGGGAAACACCCTTCCAGGCACCTAACCGCAAGCCGGACGACTTGTCGCGGTTAATTCTGGCCCCTGTTACCTGTTCGTACCGTTCAAGCGCCTTCTGTACCGCCCTTATGTCCCTGCGGGAGGACACAAAGGTCGTTACGTCATCGGCGTACGCGGAAACCCTGGCTCGAGCTCCACCAGGGACAGCAATTCCACGCAGGACCGGACTGCACGTCTCGTCCCTTAGCCGGCGAAGGAGAGGCTCCAACGCCAGGACGTAAAGGAGAGGCGACAGTGGACAACCCTGTCGGACCGACCTAGACAGCGCGAAAGCGCTCGACAGCTTCCCGTTCACCTGTACCACAGTCTTGGGGGAGCGATACAGAAGGCTAATCCAGCGGCTGAAGTCGGGTTTGAATCCGGCGGCCTGCAGGACAGCAGCCAGGTAGCCATGGTCAATCCTATCAAATGCCTTGGACTGATCCAAATTGATCAGCGCGGCCTCTTCGTCGTCTTCTACACCCTCTACGATCGTGCGAATCAAGTGCAGGTTGCTCTGAATTGTTCGTCCCTTCACAGAACAAGTCTGATCCGGTTCCAACAGAGACTCGGCAACTAGCTGCAAGCGATTCGTCAGGATCTTGGCCAAAACTCTTTAACTCTGTGTTTAGCAGAGTTATGGGCCTGTAATCATCTAATCCCCTCGCCCAACCTTCTTGCCTTTTCCCAACAGCGTGATCCCGCCCCTGGTGATCCGACCGGGGATGGACCCCCTGCCGAAACCAGTGGTTGAACACGACAGTCAAGAGCGGGACAAAAAGGTGCAGACATCCTCAAGTACAATTCATAGGGCAAACCATCCAAACCTGGCGACTTGCCACTGCCGGTCTTCTTCAAAGCCGCGTAGACTTCGTCCTCCGTAATCTCCCCTTCGCAGCTAGCCGCTTCAGCCGGCAAAAGCCGGGGAAAGGAAAGTCAGCCAAATAGCTGCGAAACTCCTCGTCACGGAGACCAGGCTCCTTGGTAAACCGGTGTTCGAAATGCTGCCGGAACGCCTCGCACATGTCGTCGGTGGACCGAAGGAGATGCCCCTCCGGGTCGCGCACTTCTCGAATGTACCGATCGCCGGCCCGACGAATTTCTTCCTTGCGCAGTTCTGCGCCCATGTTCACAGCTTCGGAAGACATCTTGCTTAACTTAGCTCTAATTACCTGGCCCATATAGCGCTCGCTAGTCGTGCGCCTCAGGGCCTCCCTGGCTAAGGCTATCTCTAGGGGATCCCCACCAGCCTCCGCCCGGGCGAAATTAGCACTAAGTGTCTTTGCCTCCGCAGCCTTATCTAGTTTGAGCCGCTGGCTATATTTGGTGGCGAAAGACCTAATGGAGTCCTTAAGGTTAACCCACCACTTATTCCCAATGACTCGCCCAATTAACGCCCGCTGAACTAGTTTTGTCAGCTGGTCACGAAAGTCCCGCCTGTCCAGTAAGGACTGATTGAACTTCCAATAACCAGCCAACCTAGGCCTAAAGTCTAACACCACACGGGCACAAACGAGTTTGTGGTCCGTGTAGCCTAGCCAGTGGAACGTTGGACATTCTACGAAGTCTATGTCGGCCACTCTCACTAACATCCTATCCAGGTACGCAGATACCCGGGTAGAAGGCCAATTAAGCGCCCACGTCCACATACTCCCATCCGGATGATCGACCCGGTATCTATCGACGAGACCAAATTCGTCGATCAGATCAACCAGGCTACGATCATCATTCCTCCCGCTAGCGCCCCTCCCTCTATCCCATTTGGGGGTTAGGATGGCATTCCAGTCCCCAACTAAGATTAGCCGTGTTGAATGCACCATAAAGGGCTCCAACAGCCGAAAGAAAGAGACACGCTCACCTTGCTTATTGGGCGCATAAACCACAATCAGCCGGAACAATTTGCTTTTCACTGCAATATCGGCCACGATCAGCCGGCCCTCGGCACCGACATGGACAAGGTCAACCTTCGCGTCCAGGGTACGCTTGACCAGCAAAGAAACACCTCTGGCTTGCCGGCTCCCATATGCTGAATAGACGACAAAGTCGTTAGACAGCACACAAGAGTCGACTTCGCAAACAAAGTGAGTCTCTTGGATCGCGGCCACATCCACGCCGAAGGACAAGAGGTCACGAAGCAGGCGAGCCGCCTTACCCCGATCCCTCAGGCCCTTCGCATTCAAGCTGGCTATCTTAATAGACATCTTTTAAACCTGAAAAAGAGAAAAAAGAAAAACAGGCAACAAAGGCTCTCTAGATGCATACGGGGCGAAAATCTCGGGCAGACAGGACCCCGACGGACTGTCCCAGGGAACCAGTTCCTATGTCAGACGTAATCCGTCCGTCTGAGACAATACCGCCGACGTCCGTGGGGTACATTAGTTTCACCACCCTATATAAACTGGGGTGGAGTAAAACAGGGAACCTCCCCGAACAATTTTTAGACATTTTTCTAAGTTCTGCTGAGCTTTCAATGTACATCCTTAGTTTAGGATAAAGTTTTTTCGCTTCCGCGATGTGGTCCCAGACCCGCAGGTTACCCCCGGTATTCCGTACGAGGGTAATTACTCCTGGGGCCTGGGGAAAGTTTTTGGGGTCCTCCGTAGATAGACCGTCAACTGTGGTCATCTTCAGCAGTGGTTTGAGTAGTTTTCGTCTTTGTGACGACCACCCTGCAGAGATGTCCTCCTCTACTTTCAATAGCGCTTCCCCTTTGGGCAGGGCTTTTATCTTTTTTGCCCGAGTGGGAGTGGACATAGGAGAAGGGGAGAGAGTGGGGGATAAAGCAACTGGTCTCAGGGGGGTTAATTTAAAGGTAGGGGACTGGGAAGCTTTCCGCGGGGACGAGGGGAGGCTTCTTGCCTTTGCGCATACGTTTGCCTCTCCGGTGAGGCAGGAAGCGAGGAGCACCTGTGTGTTGTCGAACTCCTTTCTCTGCTCTTCCGCCGATTCTTGAAGTTCTCTTGCTGCTCTTCTTCGTCCTCCCGGCTGCGTTTCAACGACGCCGATCTTTGAGTCTCCATGGGCTCTTCCCTTGGTTGTTCCTTCGGGCCCTCATTTTGGGGCGGTTTTTCTGCCTTCCCCTGCTTGGTAGCTGCTTTGGGTGATGAGGGCACCTTTGACTCCGAAGGCTCCTGAGGTGGCGAGGGCGTTTTGGTCGGAGAAGGCGTTTTGGTCTGAGAAGGCGTTTTGGCCGGAGAAGGCGATTTCTCCGCTAGTGCCTTCGCCTTCTTTTTCTTGCCGACCGTCTGCCACTCATTCACCTTATCCGGAACAGACGATTTCGCCTCCGTTGGAGCTTCTGGTTGTTTCGCTGCCGGTTTCTCCCTGCTGCTGCTTTGCTGGCTGGGTCCCAGGGGCCGGATCCTTTTCGGGCACGCCTTGGCGACGTGATTGGAATCGCCGCAGACCCAGCAGAAGGGCTTCCTCCCCTCAACGATCACGTAAATTGATCTTCCCCTGCAGGTGATAATGTTGGGGATATTCCCGATCTTTTTTTGCTCGACCGTCACCTGCAGGGTGACGTCACCGGTGAGAAAGCCCTGCTTCGAGGTGAGCGCCTTCACCTCTTCGACCATGCCGAATTGTGTGAAAAACACCCCGACATGGTCTAACGAGATGTCCATGGGCACGCCGTGGAGAGTGATCTTTGATCTGCGCATGCCCATGTATTCTGTATCCAGGCGCAACGTCTTTGTTTCCATAAAGGAGCCGGCCAGTTTTCTTGCTTCCTCCGCAGAGCCAAGTAGAACATCCCACACGGCGTGGCTGCGCCTAGCCACCATCTTTCCATTGATCTTCAAGGCCTTGATGGCCTCCTCCACCACGTCCCTGCTGACCCCGATAAGTTTGCGACTTTTCGGATCCCTGGTCAGCAGGGAAAGGATCCTGGGCTCAATGTTACTGAGCGTCTCGGGCACCGAGATAATCTCCGCTCCTGTCACGTATTTAGCGTATTTCTCCTTTAGAGACTCATAATACGTTGAATCCTTCCGCACTTTCTGGATGGTCCCCCCGGTCCAAGCCTTGTCGGGGGAAACCGTGTCTGCTGAACACCGCTGCCCGTCCTCCTTAGACGTAGAGGGCACCGGAGATGCAGGAGCTGCTGGTAGGGTTGCTACTCCTGGTCCTTTTTCCAAGGAGAGGGGTGAGGCAGGCAACCGCCAATCCCCCTCCTTTCCTCCCACCGAGGCCGTGGTGGGAGGAACGATCACATCTGGCCTATCGGAGGCCATTGCCTCCTAAGAGGCTAAGCGCGAGACACCTGCCTCCGGTGTTTCGCGTCCTTCGCAGGTCGCTACTTTACGCAGCCCAAGCAATAAACTTGGGTGGAGACCACAATGCCACACTTGACCAAAGTAATAGTAAGTATCACTATGGAACAGATACTACACTTTGATCCAAACCAAACCGACCACGCAAACATAAAAAAGTCCAGTGGGGGAGGGTTGGTCATTATTTATTCAGCATAAATACATGAATTCTGGCACAAGGCCAACAAATGGGAGGGGGAACAAAAACTTGGGTTGGTCTTCCGTAACTATCTTATACCTAGCTAATCAGATTCACGACCCATACATACGTTACAATTTTCTCAGTCACCATAAAAATTTGTCCATCAACACTCATACCTATCAAGCACCAAAATACCGCAAAATCATACCAGGGACCTAAAAACACCCCAAATGTACATAAAAATTTGTGTATTTACAATATTTACAATAGTGTACAAAAATAAATTTAAAACTTTATTCATGAAATGACATGATGGGGAGGGGGAATGAAGAAACAAAAAACCCCAAAACAAAAAACAATTTCAAATGAATATATATACATGGGTTAGTAAGACCCCAAACACACCCACATAATTAAAGAGGCCACTGTATTCTGCCTTAAAAGACAAAATCAAGCAGCTCTCTTTCTAAGGGGAATGGATAAGCAGGGGGCAAAAATAAATTGGACTGGAGAATGTATAAGGCTGACCCAGCCGAAAGTGAAAACGGGACAAAATAATACTTGGACAATGGGAATCTCGAACTGGATCATAACAAAAGCAATGGAGCCGGGAACAGGCCAGGACAAACACATTCACTCACATTAACTAGGCACAAAAAGAACTTCTACCTTAACCACGGGAGGGGTTCCAAAGGAATCCACCCCGATGCAACTAGCAGATCTAAAAGAGAAAATCAAGGCTAGCCCCGGTCACGCGAACCAGGCTCGCCGCATATACCCACCTTTCGCTGAACTCTGTCGGGTGCAGCCGTTTTCGTTCAGTTCTAATCTTAATTTTGAGCTGGTGCTCAAAATATCGGATTAGATCCTGATCCGAAAGACGACCGCCCCGCAAGACTTCCTCCAGACGCGTCATCCAAATCACCATTCTAGCCGTGGCCAGTAGCGACAGAAACACCATCCGCTTCACTCCAGAGTACGGGGGCGACACATTGTCCACAGCGTATGCGCGATCAATGAGCACAAGCTCCCGCGGCGCGATACGAGCAGTCAACTCGCCAACACGCGCCCACAACGGGCGAACGCGCGAACAATGGAAGAAGGCGTGCGCAGACGTCTCCTTAATTCCAAGGACGCAACGTTCACAATCTGGCAAATCCGCCAGGCCCATTGCGAAACGCTTGTCGTTGAGAGACAAACCATTCCGAGCCAATCGCCAGGTCAGAGAAAACTCAGAGTTGTTGAGCCAATCCGCACCTGGCGCCCAAGACCAATGAGAGCGATACTCCTCTCTCGACCTGCCGAGCTTACTCCACAGTTCATCCTTCACGGCGCCCTCCACTAATCCCCGATAGAAGATTCTCCTAGGCCGTGAAAGGTCACTGGACCATGGAATGGCCCGAAGGGCCGTCAGACATTCGAGCAGGAATTTCGGCCGCCCCCAAGGCCTATTGCTAGTCCTTAGGAGCGGGGGAGTGATAGTGAGGCTAGGGAACATGTCCCTCACTACCCCCGCAAGCAACCGATCTTCCTCCAACGCGCGCCTGAGGAATGCCAACCTCGAAGCGAGCACGTGGCTCCTCAAGTGTGGCATCCCCAGACCCCCTTGACACGGACGGAGGCAACAGACTCCTTTGTCGACCATGTGTTTGCGTCCTCTCCAAAGACAGGAGAATAGCAAACGCTCGAGCGCCTTCTCATGATCGTCACAAAGGGGAAGTACAGACAGCCGGTAAAGCATTCTGGGAAAGAGGTATGTATTACACACCTCCGCCAGACCCTTCACGGAGAGACTCCGTCGACGCCAAATCTCGACCGACGCGCCGACCTTTGCCTGTACTTCTGACCAGTTTTTCTCCAACTGTAAGTCCGGACCGAACCAAACTCCGAGGAGCTTGACCGGCCCGTCCGTCCAGTCGAAGGGCCCCGGGAGGGAAACACCCTTCCAGGCACCTAACCGCAAGCCGGACGACTTGTCGCGGTTAATTCTGGCCCCTGTTACCTGTTCGTACCGTTCAAGCGCCTTCTGTACCGCCCTTATGTCCCTGCGGGAGGACACAAAGGTCGTTACGTCATCGGCGTACGCGGAAACCCTGGCTCGAGCTCCACCAGGGACAGCAATTCCACGCAGGACCGGACTGCACGTCTCGTCCCTTAGCCGGCGAAGGAGAGGCTCCAACGCCAGGACGTAAAGGAGAGGCGACAGTGGACAACCCTGTCGGACCGACCTAGACAGCGCGAAAGCGCTCGACAGCTTCCCGTTCACCTGTACCACAGCCTTGGGGGAGCGATACAGAAGGCTAATCCAGCGGCTGAAGTCGGGTTTGAATCCGGCGGCCTGCAGGACAGCAGCCAGGTAGCCATGGTCAATCCTATCAAATGCCTTGGACTGATCCAAATTGATCAGCGCGGCCTCTTCGTCGTCTTCTACACCCTCTACGATCGTGCGAATCAAGTGCAGGTTGCTCTGAATTGTTCGTCCCTTCACAGAACAAGTCTGATCCGGTTCCAACAGAGACTCGGCAACTAGCTGCAAGCGATTCGTCAGGATCTTGGCTTAAAATCTTTAACTCTGTGTTTAGCAGAGTTATGGGCCTGTAATCATCTAATCCCTCGCCCAACCTTCTTGCCTTTTCCCAACAGCGTGATCACGCCCCTGGTGATCCGACCGGGGATGGACCCCTGCCGAAACCAGTGGTTGAACACGACAGTCAAGAGCGGGACAAAAAGGTGCGACATCCTCAAGTACAATTCATAGGGCAAACCATCCAAACCTGGCGACTTGCCACTGCCGGTCTTCTTCAAAGCCGCGTAGACTTCGTCCTCCGTAATCTCCCCTTCGCAGCTAGCCGCTTCAGCCGGCAAAAGCCGGGGAAAGTCAGCCAAATAGCTGCGAAACTCCTCGTCACGGAGACCAGGCTCCTTGGTAAACCGGTGTTCGAAATGCTGCCGGAACGCCTCGCACATGTCGTCAGTGGACCGAAGGAGATGCCCCTCCGGGTCGCGCACTTCTCGAATGTACCGATCGCCGGCCCGACGAATTTCTTCCTTGCGCAGTTCTGCGCCCATGTTCACAGCTTCGGAAGACATCTTGCTTAACTTAGCTCTAATTACCTGGCCCATATAGCGCTCGCTAGTCATGCGCCTCAGGGCCTCCCTAGCTAAGGCTATCTCGAGGGGATCCCCACCAGCCTCCGCCCGGGCGAAATTAGCACTAAGTGTCTTTGCCTCCGCAGCCTTATCTAGTTTGAGCCGCTGGCTATATTTGGTGGCGAAAGACCTAATGGAGTCCTTAAGGTTAACCCACCACTTATTCCCAATGACTCGCCCAATTAACGCCCGCTGAACTAGTTTTGTCAGCTGGTCACGAAAGTCCCGCCTGTCCAGTAAGGACTGATTGAACTTCCAATAACCAGCCAACCTAGGCCTAAAGTCTAACACCACACGGGCACAAACGAGTTTGTGGTCCGTGTAGCCTAGCCAGTGGAACGTTGGACATTCTAAGAAGTCTATGTCGGCCACTCTCACTAACATCCTATCCAGGTACGCAGATACCCGGGTAGAAGGCCAATTAAGCGCCCACGTCCACATACTCCCATCCGGATGATCGACCCGGTATCTATCGACGAGACCAAATTCGTCGATCAGATCAACCAGGCTACGATCATCATTCCTCCCGCTAGCGCCCCTCCCTCTATCCCATTTGGGGGTTAGGATGGCATTCCAGTCCCCAACTAAGATTAGCCGTGTTGAATGCACCATAAAGGGCTCCAACAGCCGAAAGAAAGAGACACGCTCACCTTGCTTATTGGGCGCATAAACCACAATCAGCCGGAACAATTTGCTTTTCACTGCAATATCGGCCACGATCAGCCGGCCCTCGGCACCGACATGGACAAGGTCAACCTTCGCGTCCAGGGTACGCTTGACCAGCAAAGAAACACCTCTGGCTTGCCGGCTCCCATATGCTGAATAGACGACAAAGTCGTTAGACAGCACACAAGAGTCGACTTCGCAAACAAAGTGAGTCTCTTGGATCGCGGCCACATCCACGCCGAAGGACAAGAGGTCACGAAGCAGGCGAGCCGCCTTACCCCGATCCCTCAGGCCCTTCGCATTCAAGCTGGCTATCTTAATAGACATCTTTTAGTTCTGAAAAAGAAAAAACAAAGAACATGCAACAAAGGCACTAGTCGCATACGGGGTAGAAATCTCGGGCAGAGGGGACCCCGACGGACTGTCCTAGGGACCCTGTTCCTACATCGGACGTAATCCGTCCGTCTAGGACAATTCCGCCGACGTCCGTAGGGTAGTTTAGTTTTACCACCCTATATAAACTGGGGTGGAGCAAAACTGGGAACCGCCCCGCACAATTTTTGCTCATTTTTTTTAGGTCCGGAGTGTTCTCCTTGACCATACAAATATTGGAAAAATGTTTTTTTGCCATTGAAATGTGGTCCCAGACCCTCAGGTTGCCACCAGTATTCCTTATTAGGGTAATGACACCTGGGGCCTGGGGAAAGTTTCTCGGATTTTCTGTTGACATACCGTTGACCTTCTCCAGCCTCAACAAAGGCTTTAATAATTTGCGCCTTTGAGAAGACCATCCCGCCGCAATGTCCGGGTTCACTTTCAGAAGCTCATCCCCCTGGGGAAGGCCCTTTTTCTTTTTGTCCCGAGCGGGGAGTGGGTACAGGAGAAGGGGAAGGGGTGGGAGTTGGTGAACGCGGCCTCAAGGGGGTCAACTTGAAGGTCGGGGACTGGGAAGCTTTTCGCGGGGAAGAGGGAAGGCTTCTCGCTTTTTCCGCGTATGAAGTCCTGGCCGGAGAAACCGGCAGCGAAACACACTTAGTTGACTTCTCTCTCTGCTTCTCTCCCTGCTCCGGCTCCTTCTGCGACTCTTCGTCGTCTCGTGCTGCTCCTCCTCCACGAACTCCCTTCCGCGCTTTAGGGAGCCTGACCGCTCGGTGTCCATCTTCTCTGGTTTAGAAGGAGATTTATTTCGTTTCTCCTTTGGGGAGGGCGAAACTTCCACCGTCGGCTCCTTGACTTTTGGCGGAGCTTTGGCGGGAGTTTTGGCGGGCGCCTTGACAGGTGATGGCGCCTTCCCTGGTGAAGGCGTTTTTGCCTTTTTCCTTGCCACCACCTGCCACTCGCCCTCCTTATTCGCTACTGGTGCAGGTGAAGGTGCTGAAGGTACTGAAGATGGAGGTGCCGGCTTTTCCTTTTCCGCCTGCTGCTTGGATGCCTGGGTGCCGGGGGCCGGCTTCTTATTCGTGCACGTCTTGGCCACGTGGTCCGCCGCCCCGCACCCAACCCAACAGCAAGGCTTCCGGCCCCTCAACGATCACAAATATGACCCTCTTTCGACACGTTAACACGTTGGGGATATCTTCCACCGCCTTTTTTGACAGTGTGACCTGCAGGGACATGTCCCCTGTCAGGTATCCGGCTTTTGATCTTGCCGAGGAGACCTCGGCCACCCTTCCATACTTTGCGAAGAATGCACCCACATGGTCTTCAGTGATATCCATGGGGACACCATGCAAGGTTATCTTCAGCTTGCGTGTCCCCATGTACTCCGTTAACAGGATCATTTTGTCAGTCTCCAGGGTGACTCCGGCAAGCTGTTTGGCCTCCTCGGCCGTTCCAAGCAAGACATCCCAAGACGCGTTACTCCTCCTGGCCACGGCTTTTGCTCTAATGTTGAGCACCTTGATGGCCTCCTCCACGTTTTCTCGGCTAACTCCAACGACCTTCTTGGACTTGGGATCCTTAGTAATTAGCGTTATAATACGCGCCTCAATGTCCGCCAGTTCATCCGGCACCGACACCAATTCCGTGCCCTTGATGTATTTCTCATATTTTTCCTTCAATTTGTCATAATATTCTTCTCCTTTTTCTCCAGGACCTTTCCTTTCTTCCACCCCGAGGTTGAAGGTTTCGGGGAACCAGGAGCTGCTGCTGTCGGTACCGGTAATGGTCCGGTTCCCGTTGCTGGTCCTTGTAAAGCTGCTGATGCTGGTATGGAGGGTGACTCCCGTGGCGGCAATTGCCAGTCACCCTCCTTTCCTCCCACCGAGGCCGTGGTGGGAGGAACGATCACATCTGGCCTATCGGAGGCCATTGCCTCCTAAGAGGCTAAGCGCGAGACACCTGCCTCCGGTGTTTCGCGTCCTTCGCAGGTCGCTACTTTCTACGCAGCCCAAGCAATAAACTTGGGTGGAGACCACAATGCCACACTTGACCAAAGTAATAGTAAGTATCACTATGGAACAGATACTACACTTTGATCCAAACCAAACCGACCACACAAACACAAAAAAGTCCAGTGGGGAGGGTTGGTCATTATTTATTCAGCATAAATACATGAATTCTGGCACAAGGCCAACAAATGGGAGGGGGAACAAAAACTTGGGTTGGTCTTCCGTAACTATCTTATACCTAGCTAATCAGATTCACGACCCATACATACGTTACAATTTTCTCAGTCACCATAAAAATTTGTCCATCAACACTCATACCTATCAAGCACCAAAATACCGCAAAATCATACCAGGGACCTAAAAACACCCCAAATGTACATAAAAATTTGTGTATTTACAATATTTACAATAGTGTACAAAAATAAATTTAAAACTTTATTCATGAAATGACATGATGGGGAGGGGGAATGAAGAAACAAAAAACCCCAAAACAAAAAACAATTTCAAATGAATATATATACATGGGTTAGTAAGACCCAAACACACCCACATAATTAAAGAGGCCACTGTATTCTGCCTTAAAAGACAAAATCAAGCAGCTCTCTTTCTAAGGGGAATGGATAAGCAGGGGGCAAAAATAAATTGGACTGGAGAATGTATAAGGCTGACCCAGCCGAAAGTGAAAACGGGACAAAATAATACTTGGACAATGGGAATCTCGAACTGGATCATAACAAAAGCAATGGAGCCGGGAACAGGCCAGGACAAACACATTCACTCACATTAACTAGGCACAAAAAGAACTTCTACCTTAACCACGGGAGGGGGAATTCCAAAGGAATCCACCCCGATGCAACTAGCAGATCTAAAAGAGAAAATCAAGGCTAGCCCCGGTCACGCGAACCAGGCTCGCCGCATATACCCACCTTTCGCTGAACTCTGTCGGGTGCAGCCGTTTTCGTTCAGTTCTAATCTTAATTTTGAGCTGGTGCTCAAAATATCGGATTAGATCCTGATCCGAAAGACGACCGCCCCGCAAGACTTCCTCCAGACGCGTCATCCAAATCACCATTCTAGCCGTGGCCAGTAGCGACAGAAACACCATCCGCTTCACTCCAGAGTACGGGGGCGACACATTGTCCACAGCGTATGCGCGATCAATGAGCACAAGCTCCCGCGGCGCGATACGAGCAGTCAACTCGCCAACACGCGCCCACAACGGGCGAACGCGCGAACAATGGAAGAAGGCGTGCGCAGACGTCTCCTTAATTCCAAGGACGCAACGTTCACAATCTGGCAAATCCGCCAGGCCCATTGCGAAACGCTTGTCGTTGAGAGACAAACCATTCCGAGCCAATCGCCAGGTCAGAGAAAACTCAGAGTTGTTGAGCCAATCCGCACCTGGCGCCCAAGACCAATGAGAGCGATACTCCTCCCTCGACATGCCGAGCTTACTCCACAGTTCATCCTTCACGGCGCCCTCCACTAATCCCCGATAGAAGATTCTCCTAGGCCGTGAAAGGTCACTGGACCATGGAATGGCCCGAAGGGCCGTCAGACATTCGAGCAGGAATTTCGGCCGCCCCCAAGGCCTATTGCTAGTCCTTAGGAGCGGGGGAGTGATAGTGAGGCTAGGGAACATGTCCCTCACTACCCCCGCAAGCAACCGATCTTCCTCCAACGCGCGCCTGAGGAATGCCAACCTCGAAGCGAGCACGTGGCTCCTCAAGTGTGGCATCCCCAGACCCCCTTGACACGGACGGAGGCAACAGACTCCTTTGTCGACCATGTGTTTGCGTCCTCTCCAAAGACAGGAGAATAGCAAACGCTCGAGCGCCTTCTCATGATCGTCACAAAGGGGAAGTACAGACAGCCGGTAAAGCATTCTGGGAAAGAGGTATGTATTACACACCTCCGCCAGACCCTTCACGGAGAGACTTCCGTCGACGCCAAATCTCGACCGACGCGCCGACCTTTGCCTGTACTTCTGACCAGTTTTTCTCCAACTGTAAGTCCGGACCGAACCAAACTCCGAGGAGCTTGACCGGCCCGTCCGTCCAGTCGAAGGGCCCCGGGAGGGAAACACCCTTCCAGGCACCTAACCGCAAGCCGGACGACTTGTCGCGGTTAATTCTGGCCCCTGTTACCTGTTCGTACCGTTCAAGCGCCTTCTGTACCGCCCTTATGTCCCTGCGGGAGGACACAAAGGTCGTTACGTCATCGGCGTACGCGGAAACCCTGGCTCGAGCTCCACCAGGGACAGCAATTCCACGCAGGACCGGACTGCACGTCTCGTCCCTTAGCCGGCGAAGGAGAGGCTCCAACGCCAGGACGTAAAGGAGAGGCGACAGTGGACAACCCTGTCGGACCGACCTAGACAGCGCGAAAGCGCTCGACAGCTTCCCGTTCACCTGTACCACAGCCTTGGGGGAGCGATACAGAAGGCTAATCCAGCGGCTGAAGTCGGGTTTGAATCCGGCGGCCTGCAGGACAGCAGCCAGGTAGCCATGGTCAATCCTATCAAATGCCTTGGACTGATCCAAATTGATCAGCGCGGCCTCTTCGTCGTCTTCTACACCCTCCACGATCGCGCGAACCAAGCGCAGGCTGCTCTGAATTGTTCGTCCCTTCACAGAACAAGCCCGATCCGGTTCCAACAGAGACCCGGCAACCAGCTGCAAGCGACTCGTCAGGATCCCGGCCAAAATCTTCAACTCTGTGTTTAGCAGAGTCACGGGCCTGCAACCATCTAATCCCCGCCCAACCCTCCTGCCCCTTCCCAACAGCGCGATCACGCCCCTGGCGATCCGACCGGGGATGGACCCCCGCCGAAACCAGTGGTTGAACACGACAGTCAAGAGCGGGACAAAAAGGTGCGACATCCCCAAGCACAATTCATAGGGCAAACCATCCAAACCTGGCGACCCGCCACCGCCGGTCCTCTTCAAAGCCGCGCAGACCCCGCCCTCCGCAATCTCCCCCTCGCAGCCAGCCGCTTCAGCCGGCAAAAGCCGGGGAAAGTCAGCCAAACAGCTGCGAAACTCCTCGTCACGGAGACCAGGCTCCTTGGTAAACCGGTGTTCGAAATGCTGCCGGAACGCCTCGCACATGTCGTCGGTGGACCAATGGAGATGCCCCTCCGGGTCGCGCACCTCTCGAATGCACCGATCGCCGGCCCGACGAACTTCCTCCCTGCGCAGCTCCGCGCCCACGTTCACAGCTTCGGAAGACATCCCGCTCAACTCAGCTCCAACCACCTGGCCCATATAGCGCTCGCCAGTCGTGCGCCTCAGGGCCCCCCTGGCTAAGGCCATCTCTAGGGGACCCCCACCAGCCTCCGCCCGGGCGAAACTAGCACTAAGTGTCTCTGCCTCCGCAGCCTCATCTAGCCTGAGCCGCTGGCCACATTTGGTGGCGAAAGACCTAATGGAGTCCCCAAGGCCAACCCACCACTTATTCCCAATGACTCGCCCAACCAACGCCCGCTGAACTAGTTTTGTCAGCTGGTCACGAAAGTCCCGCCTGTCCAGCAAGGACTGATTGAACCTCCAACAACCAGCCAACCCAGGCCCAAAGTCCAACACCACACGGGCACAAACGAGCCTGCGGTCCGTGCAGCCCAGCCAGTGGAACGTTGGACACTCCAAGAAGTCCATGTCGGCCACCCTCACCAACATCCCATCCAGGCACGCAGATACCCGGGTAGAAGGCCAATTAAGCGCCCACGTCCACATACTCCCATCCGGATGATCGACCCGGTATCTATCGACGAGACCAAATTCGTCGATCAGATCAACCAGGCTACGATCATCATTCCTCCCGCTAGCGCCCCTCCCTCTATCCCATTTGGGGGTTAGGATGGCATTCCAGTCCCCAACTAAGATTAGCCGTGTTGAATGCACCATAAAGGGCTCCAACAGCCGAAAGAAAGAGACACGCTCACCTTGCTTATTGGGCGCATAAACCACAATCAGCCGGAACAATTTGCTTTTCACTGCAATATCGGCCACGATCAGCCGGCCCTCGGCACCGACATGGACAAGGTCAACCTTCGCGTCCAGGGTACGCTTGACCAGCAAAGAAACACCTCTGGCTTGCCGGCTCCCATATGCTGAATAGACGACAAAGTCGTTAGACAGCACACAAGAGTCGACTTCGCAAACAAAGTGAGTCTCTTGGATCGCGGCCACATCCACGCCGAAGGACAAGAGGTCACGAAGCAGGCGAGCCGCCTTACCCCGATCCCTCAGGCCCTTCGCATTCAAGCTGGCTATCTTAATAGACATCTTTTAGTTCTGAAAAAGAAAAAACAAAGAACATGCAACAAAGGCACTAGTCGCATACGGGGTAGAAATCTCGGGCAGAGGGGACCCCGACGGACTGTCCTAGGGACCCTGTTCCTACATCGGACGTAATCCGTCCGTCTAGGACAATTCCGCCGACGTCCGTAGGGTAGTTTAGTTTTACCACCCTATATAAACTGGGGTGGAGCAAAACTGGGAACCGCCCCGCACAATTTTTGCTCATTTTTTTTAGGTCCGGAGTGTTCTCCTTGACCATACAAATATTGGAAAAATGTTTTTTTGCCATTGAAATGTGGTCCCAGACCCTCAGGTTGCCACCAGTATTCCTTATTAGGGTAATGACACCTGGGGCCTGGGGAAAGTTTCTCGGATTTTCTGTTGACATACCGTTGACCTTCTCCAGCCTCAACAAAGGCTTTAATAATTTGCGCCTTTGAGAAGACCATCCCGCCGCAATGTCCGGGTTCACTTTCAGAAGCTCATCCCCCTGGGGAAGGCCCTTTTTCTTTTTGTCCCGAGCGGGAGTGGGTACAGGAGAAGGGGAAGGGGTGGGAGTTGGTGAACGCGGCCTCAAGGGGGTCAACTTGAAGGTCGGGGACTGGGAAGCTTTTCGCGGGGAAGAGGGAAGGCTTCTCGCTTTTTCCGCGTATGAAGTCCTGGCCGGAGAAACCGGCAGCGAAACACACTTAGTTGACTTCCTCTCTCTGCTTCTCTCCCTGCTCCGGCTCCTTCTGCGACTCTTCGTCGTCTCGTGCTGCTCCTCCTCCACGAACTCCCTTCCGCGCTTTAGGGAGCCTGACCGCTCGGTGTCCATCTTCTCTGGTTTAGAAGGAGATTTATTTCGTTTCTCCTTTGGGGAGGGCGAAACTTCCACCGTCGGCTCCTTGACTTTTGGCGGAGCTTTGGCGGGAGTTTTGGCGGGCGCCTTGACAGGTGATGGCGCCTTCCCTGGTGAAGGCGTTTTTGCCTTTTTCCTTGCCACCACCTGCCACTCGCCCTCCTTATTCGCTACTGGTGCAGGTGAAGGTGCTGAAGGTACTGAAGATGGAGGTGCCGGCTTTTCCTTTTCCGCCTGCTGCTTGGATGCCTGGGTGCCGGGGGCCGGCTTCTTATTCGTGCACGTCTTGGCCACGTGGTCCGCCGCCCCGCACACCCAACAGCAAGGCTTCCGGCCCTCAACGATCACAAATATGACCCTCTTTCGACACGTTAACACGTTGGGGATATCTTCCACCGCCTTTTTTGACAGTGTGACCTGCAGGGACATGTCCCCTGTCAGGTATCCGGCTTTTGATCTTGCCGAGGAGACCTCGGCCACCCTTCCATACTTTGCGAAGAATGCACCCACATGGTCTTCAGTGATATCCATGGGGACACCATGCAAGGTTATCTTCAGCTTGCGTGTCCCCATGTACTCCGTTAACAGGATCATTTTGTCAGTCTCCAGGGTGACTCCGGCAAGCTGTTTGGCCTCCTCGGCCGTTCCAAGCAAGACATCCCAAGACGCGTTACTCCTCCTGGCCACGGCTTTTGCTCTAATGTTGAGCACCTTGATGGCCTCCTCCACGTTTTCTCGGCTAACTCCAACGACCTTCTTGGACTTGGGATCCTTAGTAATTAGCGTTATAATACGCGCCTCAATGTCCGCCAGTTCATCCGGCACCGACACCAATTCCGTGCCCTTGATGTATTTCTCATATTTTTCCTTCAATTTGTCATAATATTCTTCTCCTTTTTTCTCCAGGACCTTTCCTTTCTTCCACCCCGAGGTTGAAGGTTTCGGGGAACCAGGAGCTGCTGCTGTCGGTACCGGTAATGGTCCGGTTCCCGTTGCTGGTCCTTGTAAAGCTGCTGATGCTGGTATGGAGGGTGACTCCCGTGGCGGCAATTGCCAGTCACCCTCCTTTCCTTTCCCTCCCCACCGAGGCCGTGGTGGGAGGAACGATCACATCTGGCCCATCGGAGGCCATTGCCTCCTAAGAGGCTAAGCGCGAGACACCTGCCTCCGGTGTTTCGCGTCCTTCGCAGGTCGCTACTTTACGCAGCCCAAGCAATAAACTTGGGTGGAGACCACAATGCCACACTTGACCAAAGTAATAGTAAGTATCACTTAGGAACAGATACTACACTTTGATCCTAACCAAACCGACCACACAAACACAAAAAAGTCCAGTGGGGGAGGGTTGGTCATTATTTATTCAGCATAAATACATGAATTCTGGCACAAGGCCAACAAATGGGAGGGGGAACAAAAACTTGGGTTGGTCTTCCGTAACTATCTTATACCTAGCTAATCAGATTCACGACCCATACATACGTTACAATTTTCTCAGTCACCATAAAAATTTGTCCATCAACACTCATACCTATCAAGCACCAAAATACCGCAAAATCATACCAGGGACCTAAAAACACCCCAAATGTACATAAAAATTTGTGTATTTACAATATTTACAATAGTGTACAAAAATAAATTTAAAACTTTATTCATGAAATGACATGATGGGGAGGGGGAATGAAGAAACAAAAAACCCCAAAACAAAAAACAATTTCAAATGAATATATATACATGGGTTAGTAAGACCCAAACACACCCACATAATTAAAGAGGCCACTGTATTCTGCCTTAAAAGACAAAATCAAGCAGCTCTCTTTCTAAGGGGAATGGATAAGCAGGGGGCAAAAATAAATTGGACTGGAGAATGTATAAGGCTGACCCAGCCGAGAGTGAAAACGGGACAAAATAATACTTGGACAATGGGAATCTCGAACTGGATCATAACAAAAGCAATGGAGCCGGGAACAGGCCAGGACAAACACATCCACTCACATTAACTAGGCACAAAAAGAACTTCTACCTTAACCACGGGAGGGGTTCCAAAGGAATCCACCCCGATGCAACTAGCAGATCTAAAAGAGAAAATCAAGGCTAGCCCCGGTCACGCGAACCAGGCTCGCCGCATATACCCACCTTTCGCTGAACTCTGTCGGGTGCAGCCGTTTTCGTTCAGTTCTAATCTTAATTTTGAGCTGGTGCTCAAAATATCGGATTAGATCCTGATCCGAAAGACGACCGCCCCGCAAGACTTCCTCCAGACGCGTCATCCAAATCACCATTCTAGCCGTGGCCAGTAGCGACAGAAACACCATCCGCTTCACTCCAGAGTACGGGGGCGACACATTGTCCACAGCGTATGCGCGATCAATGAGCACAAGCTCCCGCGGCGCGATACGAGCAGTCAACTCGCCAACACGCGCCCACAACGGGCGAACGCGCGAACAATGGAAGAAGGCGTGCGCAGACGTCTCCTTAATTCCAAGGACGCAACGTTCACAATCTGGCAAATCCGCCAGGCCCATTGCGAAACGCTTGTCGTTGAGAGACAAACCATTCCGAGCCAATCGCCAGGTCAGAGAAAACTCAGAGTTGTTGAGCCAATCCGCACCTGGCGCCCAAGACCAATGAGAGCGATACTCCTCTCTCGACATGCCGAGCTTACTCCACAGTTCATCCTTCACGGCGCCCTCCACTAATCCCCGATAGAAGATTCTCCTAGGCCGTGAAAGGTCACTGGACCATGGAATGGCCCGAAGGGCCGTCAGACATTCGAGCAGGAATTTCGGCCGCCCCCAAGGCCTATTGCTAGTCCTTAGGAGCGGGGGAGTGATAGTGAGGCTAGGGAACATGTCCCTCACTACCCCCGCAAGCAACCGATCTTCCTCCAACGCGCGCCTGAGGAATGCCAACCTCGAAGCGAGCACGTGGCTCCTCAAGTGTGGCATCCCCAGACCCCCTTGACACGGACGGAGGCAACAGACTCCTTTGTCGACCATGTGTTTGCGTCCTCTCCAAAGACAGGAGAATAGCAAACGCTCGAGCGCCTTCTCATGATCGTCACAAAGGGGAAGTACAGACAGCCGGTAAAGCATTCTGGGAAAGAGGTATGTATTACACACCTCCGCCAGACCCTTCACGGAGAGACTCCGTCGACGCCAAATCTCGACCGACGCGCCGACCTTTGCCTGTACTTCTGACCAGTTTTTCTCCAACTGTAAGTCCGGACCGAACCAAACTCCGAGGAGCTTGACCGGCCCGTCCGTCCAGTCGAAGGGCCCCGGGAGGGAAACACCCTTCCAGGCACCTAACCGCAAGCCGGACGACTTGTCGCGGTTAATTCTGGCCCCTGTTACCTGTTCGTACCGTTCAAGCGCCTTCTGTACCGCCCTTATGTCCCTGCGGGAGGACACAAAGGTCGTTACGTCATCGGCGTACGCGGAAACCCTGGCTCGAGCTCCACCAGGGACAGCAATTCCACGCAGGACCGGACTGCACGTCTCGTCCCTTAGCCGGCGAAGGAGAGGCTCCAACGCCAGGACGTAAAGGAGAGGCGACAGTGGACAACCCTGTCGGACCGACCTAGACAGCGCGAAAGCGCTCGACAGCTTCCCGTTCACCTGTACCACAGCCTTGGGGGAGCGATACAGAAGGCTAATCCAGCGGCTGAAGTCGGGTTTGAATCCGGCGGCCTGCAGGACAGCAGCCAGGTAGCCATGGTCAATCCTATCAAATGCCTTGGACTGATCCAAATTGATCAGCGCGGCCTCTTCGTCGTCTTCTACACCCTCTACGATCGTGCGAATCAAGTGCAGGTTGCTCTGAATTGTTCGTCCCTTCACAGAACAAGTCTGATCCGGTTCCAACAGAGACTCGGCAACTAGCTGCAAGCGATTCGTCAGGATCTTGGCCAAAATCTTTAACTCTGTGTTTAGCAGAGTTATGGGCCTGTAATCATCTAATCCCCGCCCAACCTTCTTGCCTTTTCCCAACAGCGTGATCACGCCCCTGGTGATCCGATCGGGGATGGACCCCTGCCGAAACCAGTGGTTGAACACGACAGTCAAGAGCGGGACAAAAAGGTGCGACATCCTCAAGTACAATTCATAGGGCAAACCATCCAAACCTGGCGACTTGCCACTGCCGGTCTTCTTCAAAGCCGCGTAGACTTCGTCCTCCGTAATCTCCCCTTCGCAGCTAGCCGCTTCAGCCGGCAAAAGCCGGGGAAAGTCAGCCAAATAGCTGCGAAACTCCTCGTCACGGAGACCAGGCTCCTTGGTAAACCGGTGTTCGAAATGCTGCCGGAACGCCTCGCACATGTCGTCGGTGGACCGAAGGAGATGCCCCTCCGGGTCGCGCACTTCTCGAATGTACCGATCGCCGGCCCGACGAATTTCTTCCTTGCGCAGTTCTGCGCCCATGTTCACAGCTTCGGAAGACATCTTGCTTAACTTAGCTCTAATTACCTGGCCCATATAGCGCTCGCTAGTCGTGCGCCTCAGGGCCTCCCTGGCTAAGGCTATCTCTAGGGGATCCCCACCAGCCTCCGCCCGGGCGAAATTAGCACTAAGTGTCTTTGCCTCCGCAGCCTTATCTAGTTTGAGCCGCTGGCTATATTTGGTGGCGAAAGACCTAATGGAGTCCTTAAGGTTAACCCACCACTTATTCCCAATGACTCGCCCAATTAACGCCCGCTGAACTAGTTTTGTCAGCTGGTCACGAAAGTCCCGCCTGTCCAGTAAGGACTGATTGAACTTCCAATAACCAGCCAACCTAGGCCTAAAGTCTAACACCACACGGGCACAAACGAGTTTGTGGTCCGTGTAGCCTAGCCAGTGGAACGTTGGACATTCTAAGAAGTCTATGTCGGCCACTCTCACTAACATCCTATCCAGGTACGCAGATACCCGGGTAGAAGGCCAATTAAGCGCCCACGTCCACATACTCCCATCCGGATGATCGACCCCGGTATCTATCGACGAGACCAAATTCGTCGATCAGATCAACCAGGCTACGATCATCATTCCTCCCGCTAGCGCCCCTCCCTCTATCCCATTTGGGGGTTAGGATGGCATTCCAGTCCCCAACTAAGATTAGCCGTGTTGAATGCACCATAAAGGGCTCCAACAGCCGAAAGAAAGAGACACGCTCACCTTGCTTATTGGGCGCATAAACCGCAATCAACCGGAACGACTTGCTTTTCACTGCAATATCGGCCACGATCAGCCGGCCCTCGGCACCGACATGGACAAGGTCAACCTTCGCGTCCAGGGTACGCTTGACCAGCAAAGAAACACCTCTGGCTTGCCGGCTCCCATATGCTGAATAGACGACAAAGTCGTTAGACAGCACACAAGAGTCGACTTCGCAAACAAAGTGAGTCTCTTGGATCGCGGCCACATCCACGCCGAAGGACAAGAGGTCACGAAGCAGGCGAGCCTGCCTTACTCGATCCCTCAGGCCCTTCCTTCGCATTCAAGCTGGCTATCTTAATAGACATCTTTTAAACCTGAAAAAGAGAAAAAGAAAAACAGGCAACAAAGGCTCTCTAGATGCATACGGGGCGAAAATCTCGGGCAGACAGGACCCCGACGGACTGTCCCAGGGAACCAGTTCCTATGTCGGACGTAATCCGTCCGTCTGAGACAATACCGCCAACGTCCGTGGGGTACATTAGTTTTACCACCCTATATAAACTGGGGTGGAGTAAAACAGGGAACCTCCCCGAACAATTTTTAGACATTTTTCTAAGTTCTGCTGAGCTTTCAATGTACATCCTTAGTTTAGGATAAAGTTTTTTCGCTTCCGCGATGTGGTCCCAGACCCGCAGGTTACCCCCGGTATTCCGTACGAGGGTAATTACTCCTGGGGCCTGGGGAAAGTTTTTGGGGTCCTCCGTAGATAGACCGTCAACTGTGGTCATCTTCAGCAGTGGTTTGAGTAGTTTTCGTCTTTGTGACGACCACCCTGCAGAGATGTCCTCCTCTACTTTCAATAGCGCTTCCCCTTTGGGCAGGGCTTTTATCTTTTTTGCCCGAGTGGGAGTGGACATAGGAGAAGGGGAGAGAGTGGGGGATAAAGCAACTGGTCTCAGGGGGGTTAATTTAAAGGTAGGGGACTGGGAAGCTTTCCGCGGGGACGAGGGGAGGCTTCTTGCCTTTTGCGCATACGTTTGCCTCTCCGGTGAGGCAGGAAGCGAGGAGCACCTCGTGTGTTGTCGAACTCCTTTCTCTGCTCTTCCGCCGATTCTTGAAGTTCTCTTGCTGCTCTTCTTCGTCCTCCCGGCTGCGTTTCAACGACGCCGATCTTTGAGTCTCCATGGGCTCTTCCCTTGGTTGTTCCTTCGGGCCCTCATTTTGGGGAGGTTTTTTTGCCTTCCCCTGCTTGGTAGCTGCTTTGGGTGATGAGGGCACCTTTGACTCCGAAGGCTCCTGAGGTGGCGAGGGCGTTTTGGTCGGAGAAGGCATTTTGGTCTGAGAAGGCGTTTTGGCCGGAGAAGGCGATTTCTCCGCTAGTGCCTTCGCCTTCTTTTTCTTGCCGACCGTCTGCCACTCATTCACCTTATCCGGAACAGACGATTTCGCCTCCGTTGGAGCTTCTGGTTGTTTCGCTGCCGGTTTCTCCTGCTGCTGCTTTGCTGGCTGGGTCCCAGGGGCCGGATCCTTTTTCGGGCACGCCTTGGCGACGTGATTGGAATCGCCGCAGACCCAGCAGAAGGGCTTCCTCCCCTCAACGATCACGTAAATTGATCTTCCCCTGCAGGTGATAATGTTGGGGATATTCCCGATCTTTTTTTGCTCGACCGTCACCTGCAGGGTGACGTCACCGGTGAGAAAGCCCTGCTTCGAGGTGAGCGCCTTCACCTCTTCGACCATGCCGAATTGTGTGAAAAACACCCCGACATGGTCTAACGAGATGTCCATGGGCACGCCGTGGAGAGTGATCTTTGATCTGCGCATGCCCATGTATTCTGTATCCAGGCGCAACGTCTTTGTTTCCATAAAGGAGCCGGCCAGTTTTCTTGCTTCCTCCGCAGAGCCAAGTAGAACATCCCACACGGCGTGGCTGCGCCTAGCCACCATCTTTCCATTGATCTTCAAGGCCTTGATGGCCTCCTCCACCACGTCCCTGCTGACCCCGATAAGTTTGCGACTTTTCGGATCCCTGGTCAGCAGGGAAAGGATCCTGGGCTCAATGTTACTGAGCGTCTCGGGCACCGAGATAATCTCCGCTCCTGTCACGTATTTAGCGTATTTCTCCTTTAGAGACTCATAATACGTTGAATCCTTCCGCACTTTCTGGATGGTCCCCCCGGTCCAAGCCTTGTCGGGGGAAACCGTGTCTGTTGAACACCGCTGCCCGTCCTCCTTAGACGTAGAGGGCACCGGAGATGCAGGAGCTGCTGGTAGGGTTGCTACTCCTGGTCCTTTTTCCAAGGAGAGGGGTGAGGCAGGCAACCGCCAATCCCCTCCTTTCCTCCCACCGAGGCCGTGGTGGGAGGAACGATCACATCTGGCCTATCGGAGGCCATTGCCTCCTAAGAGGCTAAGCGCGAGACACCTGCCTCCGGTGTTTCGCGTCCTTCGCAGGTCGCTACTTTACGCAGCCCAAGCAATAAACTTGGGTGGAGACCACAATGCCACACTTGACCAAAGTAATAGTAAGTATCACTATGGAACAGATACTACACTTTGATCCAAACCAAACCGACCACACAAACACAAAAAAGTCCAGTGGGGGAGGGGTTGGTCATTATTTATTCAGCATAAATACATGAATTCTGGCACAAGGCCAACAAATGGGAGGGGGAACAAAAACTTGGGTTGGTCTTCCGTAACTATCTTATACCTAGCTAATCAGATTCACGACCCATACATACGTTACAATTTTCTCAGTCACCATAAAAATTTGTCCATCAACACTCATACCTATCAAGCACCAAAATACCGCAAAATCATACCAGGGACCTAAAAACACCCCAAATGTACATAAAAATTTGTGTATTTACAATATTTACAATAGTGTACAAAAATAAATTTAAAACTTTATTCATGAAATGACATGATGGGGAGGGGGAATGAAGAAACAAAAAACCCCAAAACAAAAAACAATTTCAAATGAATATATATACATGGGTTAGTAAGACCCAAACACACCCACATAATTAAAGAGGCCACTGTATTCTGCCTTAAAAGACAAAATCAAGCAGCTCTCTTTCTAAGGGGAATGGATAAGCAGGGGGCAAAAATAAATTGGACTGGAGAATGTATAAGGCTGACCCAGCCGAGAGTGAAAACGGGACAAAATAATACTTGGACAATGGGAATCTCGAACTGGATCATAACAAAAGCAATGGAGCCGGGAACAGGCCAGGACAAACACATCCACTCACATTAACTAGGCACAAAAAGAACTTCTACCTTAACCACGGGAGGGGTTCCAAAGGAATCCACCCCGATGCAACTAGCAGATCTAAAAGAGAAAATCAAGGCTAGCCCCGGTCACGCGAACCAGGCTCGCCGCATATACCCACCTTTCGCTGAACTCGTCGGGTGCAGCCGTTTTCGTTCAGTTCTAATCTTAATTTTGAGCTGGTGCTCAAAATATCGGATTAGATCCTGATCCGAAAGACGACCGCCCCGCAAGACTTCCTCCAGACGCGTCATCCAAATCACCATTCTAGCCGTGGCCAGTAGCGACAGAAACACCATCCGCTTCACTCCAGAGTACGGGGGCGACACATTGTCCACAGCGTATGCGCGATCAATGAGCACAAGCTCCCGCGGCGCGATACGAGCAGTCAACTCGCCAACACGCGCCCACAACGGGCGAACGCGCGAACAATGGAAGAAGGCGTGCGCAGACGTCTCCTTAATTCCAAGGACGCAACGTTCACAATCTGGCAAATCCGCCAGGCCCATTGCGAAACGCTTGTCGTTGAGAGACAAACCATTCCGAGCCAATCGCCAGGTCAGAGAAAACTCAGAGTTGTTGAGCCAATCCGCACCTGGCGCCCAAGACCAATGAGAGCGATACTCCTCTCTCGACATGCCGAGCTTACTCCACAGTTCATCCTTCACGGCGCCCTCCACTAATCCCCGATAGAAGATTCTCCTAGGCCGTGAAAGGTCACTGGACCATGGAATGGCCCGAAGGGCCGTCAGACATTCGAGCAGGAATTTCGGCCGCCCCCAAGGCCTATTGCTAGTCCTTAGGAGCGGGAGTGATAGTGAGGCTAGGGAACATGTCCCTCACTACCCCCGCAAGCAACCGATCTTCCTCCAACGCGCGCCTGAGGAATGCCAACCTCGAAGCGAGCACGTGGCTCCTCAAGTGTGGCATCCCCAGACCCCCTTGACACGGACGGAGGCAACAGACTCCTTTGTCGACCATGTGTTTGCGTCCTCTCCAAAGACAGGAGAATAGCAAACGCTCGAGCGCCTTCTCATGATCGTCACAAAGGGGAAGTACAGACAGCCGGTAAAGCATTCTGGGAAAGAGGTATGTATTACACACCTCCGCCAGACCCTTCACGGAGAGACTTCCGTCGACGCCAAATCTCGACCGACGCGCCGACCTTTGCCTGTACTTCTGACCAGTTTTTCTCCAACTGTAAGTCCGGACCGAACCAAACTCCGAGGAGCTTGACCGGCCCGTCCGTCCAGTCGAAGGGCCCCGGGAGGGAAACACCCTTCCAGGCACCTAACCGCAAGCCGGACGACTTGTCGCGGTTAATTCTGGCCCCTGTTACCTGTTCGTACCGTTCAAGCGCCTTCTGTACCGCCCTTATGTCCCTGCGGGAGGACACAAAGGTCGTTACGTCATCGGCGTACGCGGAAACCCTGGCTCGAGCTCCACCAGGGACAGCAATTCCACGCAGGACCGGACTGCACGTCTCGTCCCTTAGCCGGCGAAGGAGAGGCTCCAACGCCAGGACGTAAAGGAGAGGCGACAGTGGACAACCCTGTCGGACCGACCTAGACAGCGCGAAAGCGCTCGACAGCTTCCCGTTCACCTGTACCACAGCCTTGGGGGAGCGATACAGAAGGCTAATCCAGCGGCTGAAGTCGGGTTTGAATCCGGCGGCCTGCAGGACAGCAGCCAGGTAGCCATGGTCAATCCTATCAAATGCCTTGGACTGATCCAAATTGATCAGCGCGGCCTCTTCGTCGTCTTCTACACCCTCTACGATCGTGCGAATCAAGTGCAGGTTGCTCTGAATTGTTCGTCCCTTCACAGAACAAGTCTGATCCGGTTCCAACAGAGACTCGGCAACTAGCTGCAAGCGATTCGTCAGGATCTTGGCCAAAATCTTTAACTCTGTGTTTAGCAGAGTTATGGGCCTGTAATCATCTAATCCCCGCCCAACCTTCTTGCCTTTTCTCAACAGCGTGATCACGCCCCTGGTGATCCGACCGGGGATGGACCCCTGCCGAAACCAGTGGTTGAACACGACAGTCAAGAGCGGGACAAAAAGGTGCGACATCCTCAAGTACAATTCATAGGGCAAACCATCCAAACCTGGCGACTTGCCACTGCCGGTCTTCTTCAAAGCCGCGTAGACTTCGTCCTCCGTAATCTCCCCTTCGCAGCTAGCCGCTTCAGCCGGCAAAAGCCGGGGAAAGTCAGCCAAATAGCTGCGAAACTCCTCGTCACGGAGACCAGGCTCCTTGGTAAACCGGTGTTCGAAATGCTGCCGGAACGCCTCGCACATGTCGTCGGTGGACCGAAGGAGATGCCCCTCCGGGTCGCGCACTTCTCGAATGTACCGATCGCCGGCCCGACGAATTTCTTCCTTGCGCAGTTCTGCGCCCATGTTCACAGCTTCGGAAGACATCTTGCTTAACTTAGCTCTAATTACCTGGCCCATATAGCGCTCGCTAGTCGTGCGCCTCAGGGCCTCCCTGGCTAAGGCTATCTCTAGGGGATCCCCACCAGCCTCCGCCCGGGCGAAATTAGCACTAAGTGTCTTTGCCTCCGCAGCCTTATCTAGTTTGAGCCGCTGGCTATATTTGGTGGCGAAAGACCTAATGGAGTCCTTAAGGTTAACCCACCACTTATTCCCAATGACTCGCCCAATTAACGCCCGCTGAACTAGTTTTGTCAGCTGGTCACGAAAGTCCCGCCTGTCCAGTAAGGACTGATTGAACTTCCAATAACCAGCCAACCTAGGCCTAAAGTCTAACACCACACGGGCACAAACGAGTTTGTGGTCCGTGTAGCCTAGCCAGTGGAACGTTGGACATTCTAAGAAGTCTATGTCGGCCACTCTCACTAACATCCTATCCAGGTACGCAGATACCCGGGTAGAAGGCCAATTAAGCGCCCACGTCCACATACTCCCATCCGGATGATCGACCCGGTATCTATCGACGAGACCAAATTCGTCGATCAGATCAACCAGGCTACGATCATCATTCCTCCCGCTAGCGCCCCTCCCTCTATCCCATTTGGGGGTTAGGATGGCATTCCAGTCCCCAACTAAGATTAGCCGTGTTGAATGCACCATAAAGGGCTCCAACAGCCGAAAGAAAGAGACACGCTCACCTTGCTTATTGGGCGCATAAACCACAATCAGCCGGAACAATTTGCTTTTCACTGCAATATCGGCCACGATCAGCCGGCCCTCGGCACCGACATGGACAAGGTCAACCTTCGCGTCCAGGGTACGCTTGACCAGCAAAGAAACACCTCTGGCTTGCCGGCTCCCATATGCTGAATAGACGACAAAGTCGTTAGACAGCACACAAGAGTCGACTTCGCAAACAAAGTGAGTCTCTTGGATCGCGGCCACATCCACGCCGAAGGACAAGAGGTCACGAAGCAGGCGAGCCGCCTTACCCCGATCCCTCAGGCCCTTCGCATTCAAGCTGGCTATCTTAATAGACATCTTTTAGTTCTGAAAAAGAAAAAACAAAGAACATGCAACAAAGGCACTAGTCGCATACGGGGTAGAAATCTCGGGCAGAGGGGACCCCGACGGACTGTCCTAGGGACCCTGTTCCTACATCGGACGTAATCCGTCCGTCTAGGACAATTCCGCCGACGTCCGTAGGGTAGTTTAGTTTTACCACCCTATATAAACTGGGGTGGAGCAAAACTGGGAACCGCCCCGCACAATTTTTGCTCATTTTTTTTAGGTCCGGAGTGTTCTCCTTGACCATACAAATATTGGAAAAATGTTTTTTTGCCATTGAAATGTGGTCCCAGACCCTCAGGTTGCCACCAGTATTCCTTATTAGGGTAATGACACCTGGGGCCTGGGGAAAGTTTCTCGGATTTTCTGTTGACATACCGTTGACCTTCTCCAGCCTCAACAAAGGCTTTAATAATTTGCGCCTTTGAGAAGACCATCCCGCCGCAATGTCCGGGTTCACTTTCAGAAGCTCATCCCCCTGGGGAAGGCCCTTTTTCTTTTTGTCCCGAGCGGGAGTGGGTACAGGAGAAGGGGAAGGGGTGGGAGTTGGTGAACGCGGCCTCAAGGGGGTCAACTTGAAGGTCGGGGACTGGGAAGCTTTTCGCGGGGAAGAGGGAAGGCTTCTCGCTTTTTCCGCGTATGAAGTCCTGGCCGGAGAAACCGGCAGCGAAACACACTTAGTTGACTTCCTCTCTCTGCTTCTCTCCCTGCTCCGGCTCCTTCTGCGACTCTTCGTCGTCTCGTGCTGCTCCTCCTCCACGAACTCCCTTCCGCGCTTTAGGGAGCCTGACCGCTCGGTGTCCATCTTCTCTGGTTTAGAAGGAGATTTATTTCGTTTCTCCTTTGGGGAGGGCGAAACTTCCACCGTCGGCTCCTTGACTTTTGGCGGAGCTTTGGCGGGAGTTTTGGCGGGCGCCTTGACAGGTGATGGCGCCTTCCCTGGTGAAGGCGTTTTTGCCTTTTTCCTTGCCACCACCTGCCACTCGCCCTCCTTATTCGCTACTGGTGCAGGTGAAGGTGCTGAAGGTACTGAAGATGGAGGTGCCGGCTTTTCCTTTTCCGCCTGCTGCTTGGATGCCTGGGTGCCGGGGGCCGGCTTCTTATTCGTGCACGTCTTGGCCACGTGGTCCGCCGCCCCGCACACCCAACAGCAAGGCTTCCGGCCCTCAACGATCACAAATATGACCCTCTTTCGACACGTTAACACGTTGGGGATATCTTCCACCGCCTTTTTTGACAGTGTGACCTGCAGGGACATGTCCCCTGTCAGGTATCCGGCTTTTGATCTTGCCGAGGAGACCTCGGCCACCCTTCCATACTTTGCGAAGAATGCACCCACATGGTCTTCAGTGATATCCATGGGGACACCATGCAAGGTTATCTTCAGCTTGCGTGTCCCCATGTACTCCGTTAACAGGATCATTTTGTCAGTCTCCAGGGTGACTCCGGCAAGCTGTTTGGCCTCCTCGGCCGTTCCAAGCAAGACATCCCAAGACGCGTTACTCCTCCTGGCCACGGCTTTTGCTCTAATGTTGAGCACCTTGATGGCCTCCTCCACGTTTTCTCGGCTAACTCCAACGACCTTCTTGGACTTGGGATCCTTAGTAATTAGCGTTATAATACGCGCCTCAATGTCCGCCAGTTCATCCGGCACCGACACCAATTCCGTGCCCTTGATGTATTTCTCATATTTTTCCTTCAATTTGTCATAATATTCTTCTCCTTTTTCTCCAGGACCTTTCCTTTCTTCCACCCCGAGGTTGAAGGTTTCGGGGAACCAGGAGCTGCTGCTGTCGGTACCGGTAATGGTCCGGTTCCCGTTGCTGGTCCTTGTAAAGCTGCTGATGCTGGTATGGAGGGTGACTCCCGTGGCGGCAATTGCCAGTCACCTCCTTTCCTCCCACCGAGGCCGTGGTGGGAGGAACGATCACATCTGGCCTATCGGAGGCCATTGCCTCCTAAGAGGCTAAGCGCGAGACACCTGCCTCCGGTGTTTCGCGTCCTTCGCAGGTCGCTACTTTACGCAGCCCAAGCAATAAACTTGGGTGGAGACCACAATGCCACACTTGACCAAAGTAATAGTAAGTATCACTATGGAACAGATACTACACTTTGATCCAAACCAAACCGACCACACAAACACAAAAAAGTCCAGTGGGGGAGGGTTGGTCATTATTTATTCAGCATAAATACATGAATTCTGGCACAAGGCCAACAAATGGGAGGGGGAACAAAAACTTGGGTTGGTCTTCCGTAACTATCTTATACCTAGCTAATCAGATTCACGACCCATACATACGTTACAATTTTCTCAGTCACCATAAAAATTTGTCCATCAACACTCATACCTATCAAGCACCAAAATACCGCAAAATCATACCAGGGACCTAAAAACACCCCAAATGTACATAAAAATTTGTGTATTTACAATATTTACAATAGTGTACAAAAATAAATTTAAAACTTTATTCATGAAATGACATGATGGGGAGGGGGAATGAAGAAACAAAAAACCCCAAAACAAAAAACAATTTCAAATGAATATATATACATGGGTTAGTAAGACCCAAACACACCCACATAATTAAAGAGGCCACTGTATTCTGCCTTAAAAGACAAAATCAAGCAGCTCTCTTTCTAAGGGGAATGGATAAGCAGGGGGCAAAAATAAATTGGACTGGAGAATGTATAAGGCTGACCCAGCCGAGAGTGAAAACGGGACAAAATAATACTTGGACAATGGGAATCTCGAACTGGATCATAACAAAAGCAATGGAGCCGGGAACAGGCCAGGACAAACACATCCACTCACATTAACTAGGCACAAAAAGAACTTCTACCTTAACCACGGGAGGGGTTCCAAAGGAATCCACCCCGATGCAACTAGCAGATCTAAAAGAGAAAATCAAGGCTAGCCCCGGTCACGCGAACCAGGCTCGCCGCATATACCCACCTTTCGCTGAACTCGTCGGGTGCAGCCGTTTTCGTTCAGTTCTAATCTTAACTTTTGAGCTGGTGCTCAAAATATCGGATTAGATCCTGATCCGAAAGACGACCGCCCCGCAAGACTTCCTCCAGACGCGTCATCCAAATCACCATTCTAGCCGTGGCCAGTAGCGACAGAAACACCATCCGCTTCACTCCAGAGTACGGGGGCGACACATTGTCCACAGCGTATGCGCGATCAATGAGCACAAGCTCCCGCGGCGCGATACGAGCAGTCAACTCGCCAACACGCGCCCACAACGGGCGAACGCGCGAACAATGGAAGAAGGCGTGCGCAGACGTCTCCTTAATTCCAAGGACGCAACGTTCACAATCTGGCAAATCCGCCAGGCCCATTGCGAAACGCTTGTCGTTGAGAGACAAACCATTCCGAGCCAATCGCCAGGTCAGAGAAAACTCAGAGTTGTTGAGCCAATCCGCACCTGGCGCCCAAGACCAATGAGAGCGATACTCCTCTCTCGACATGCCGAGCTTACTCCACAGTTCATCCTTCACGGCGCCCTCCACTAATCCCCGATAGAAGATTCTCCTAGGCCGTGAAAGGTCACTGGACCATGGAATGGCCCGAAGGGCCGTCAGACATTCCAGCAGGAATTTCGGCCGCCCCCAAGGCCTATTGCTAGTCCTTAGGAGCGGGGGAGTGATAGTGAGGCTAGGGAACATGTCCCTCACTACCCCCGCAAGCAACCGATCTTCCTCCAACGCGCGCCTGAGGAATGCCAACCTCGAAGCGAGCACGTGGCTCCTCAAGTGTGGCATCCCCAGACCCCCTTGACACGGACGGAGGCAACAGACTCCTTTGTCGACCATGTGTTTGCGTCCTCTCCAAAGACAGGAGAATAGCAAACGCTCGAGCGCCTTCTCATGATCGTCACAAAGGGGAAGTACAGACAGCCGGTAAAGCATTCTGGGAAAGAGGTATGTATTACACACCTCCGCCAGACCCTTCACGGAGAGACTCCGTCGACGCCAAATCTCGACCGACGCGCCGACCTTTGCCTGTACTTCTGACCAGTTTTTCTCCAACTGTAAGTCCGGACCGAACCAAACTCCGAGGAGCTTGACCGGCCCGTCCGTCCAGTCGAAGGGCCCCGGGAGGGAAACACCCTTCCAGGCACCTAACCGCAAGCCGGACGACTTGTCGCGGTTAATTCTGGCCCCTGTTACCTGTTCGTACCGTTCAAGCGCCTTCTGTACCGCCCTTATGTCCCTGCGGGAGGACACAAAGGTCGTTACGTCATCGGCGTACGCGGAAACCCTGGCTCGAGCTCCACCAGGGACAGCAATTCCACGCAGGACCGGACTGCACGTCTCGTCCCTTAGCCGGCGAAGGAGAGGCTCCAACGCCAGGACGTAAAGGAGAGGCGACAGTGGACAACCCTGTCGGACCGACCTAGACAGCGCGAAAGCGCTCGACAGCTTCCCGTTCACCTGTACCACAGCCTTGGGGGAGCGATACAGAAGGCTAATCCAGCGGCTGAAGTCGGGTTTGAATCCGGCGGCCTGCAGGACCGCAGCCAGGTAGCCATGGTCAATCCTATCAAATGCCTTGGACTGATCCAAATTGATCAGCGCGGCCTCTTCGTCGTCTTCTACACCCTCTACGATCGTGCGAATCAAGTGCAGGTTGCTCTGAATTGTTCGTCCCTTCACAGAACAAGTCTGATCCGGTTCCAACAGAGACTCGGCAACTAGCTGCAAGCGATTCGTCAGGATCTTGGCCAAAATCTTTAACTCTGTGTTTAGCAGAGTTATGGGCCTGTAATCATCTAATCCCCGCCCAACCTTCTTGCCTTTTCCCAACAGCGTGATCACGCCCCTGGTGATCCGACCGGGGATGGACCCCTGCCGAAACCAGTGGTTGAACACGACAGTCAAGAGCGGGACAAAAAGGTGCGACATCCTCAAGTACAATTCATAGGGCAAACCATCCAAACCTGGCGACTTGCCACTGCCGGTCTTCTTCAAAGCCGCGTAGACTTCGTCCTCCGTAATCTCCCCTTCGCAGCTAGCCGCTTCAGCCGGCAAAAGCCGGGGAAAGTCAGCCAAATAGCTGCGAAACTCCTCGTCACGGAGACCAGGCTCCTTGGTAAACCGGTGTTCGAAATGCTGCCGGAACGCCTCGCACATGTCGTCGGTGGACCGAAGGAGATGCCCCTCCGGGTCGCGCACTTCTCGAATGTACCGATCGCCGGCCCGACGAATTTCTTCCTTGCGCAGTTCTGCGCCCATGTTCACAGCTTCGGAAGACATCTTGCTTAACTTAGCTCTAATTACCTGACCCATATAGCGCTCGCTAGTCGTGCGCCTCAGGGCCTCCCTGGCTAAGGCTATCTCTGGGGATCCCCACCAGCCTCCGCCCGGGCGAAATTAGCACTAAGTGTCTTTGCCTCCGCAGCCTTATCTAGTTTGAGCCGCTGGCTATATTTGGTGGCGAAAGACCTAATGGAGTCCTTAAGGTTAACCCACCACTTATTCCCAATGACTCGCCCAATTAACGCCCGCTGAACTAGTTTTGTCAGCTGGTCACGAAAGTCCCGCCTGTCCAGTAAGGACTGATTGAACTTCCAATAACCAGCCAACCTAGGCCTAAAGTCTAACACCACACGGGCACAAACGAGTTTGTGGTCCGTGTAGCCTAGCCAGTGGAACGTTGGACATTCTAAGAAGTCTATGTCGGCCACTCTCACTAACATCCTATCCAGGTACGCAGATACCCGGGTAGAAGGCCAATTAAGCGCCCACGTCCACATACTCCCATCCGGATGATCGACCCGGTATCTATCGACGAGACCAAATTCGTCGATCAGATCAACCAGGCTACGATCATCATTCCTCCCGCTAGCGCCCCTCCCTCTATCCCATTTGGGGGTTAGGATGGCATTCCAGTCCCCAACTAAGATTAGCCGTGTTGAATGCACCATAAAGGGCTCCAACAGCCGAAAGAAAGAGACACGCTCACCTTGCTTATTGGGCGCATAAACCACAATCAGCCGGAACAATTTGCTTTTCACTGCAATATCGGCCACGATCAGCCGGCCCTCGGCACCGACATGGACAAGGTCAACCTTCGCGTCCAGGGTACGCTTGACCAGCAAAGAAACACCTCTGGCTTGCCGGCTCCCATATGCTGAATAGACGACAAAGTCGTTAGACAGCACACAAGAGTCGACTTCGCAAACAAAGTGAGTCTCTTGGATCGCGGCCACATCCACGCCGAAGGACAAGAGGTCACGAAGCAGGCGAGCCGCCTTACCCCGATCCCTCAGGCCCTTCGCATTCAAGCTGGCTATCTTAATAGACATCTTTTAGTTCTGAAAAAGAAAAAACAAAGAACATGCAACAAAGGCACTAGTCGCATACGGGGTAGAAATCTCGGGCAGAGGGGACCCCGACGGACTGTCCTAGGGACCCTGTTCCTACATCGGACGTAATCCGTCCGTCTAGGACAATTCCGCCGACGTCCGTAGGGTAGTTTAGTTTTACCACCCTATATAAACTGGGGTGGAGCAAAACTGGGAACCGCCCCGCACAATTTTTGCTCATTTTTTTTAGGTCCGGAGTGTTCTCCTTGACCATACAAATATTGGAAAAATGTTTTTTTGCCATTGAAATGTGGTCCCAGACCCTCAGGTTGCCACCAGTATTCCTTATTAGGGTAATGACACCTGGGGCCTGGGGAAAGTTTCTCGGATTTTCTGTTGACATACCGTTGACCTTCTCCAGCCTCAACAAAGGCTTTAATAATTTGCGCCTTTGAGAAGACCATCCCGCCGCAATGTCCGGGTTCACTTTCAGAAGCTCATCCCCCTGGGGAAGGCCCTTTTTCTTTTTGTCCCGAGCGGGAGTGGGTACAGGAGAAGGGGAAGGGGTGGGAGTTGGTGAACGCGGCCTCAAGGGGGTCAACTTGAAGGTCGGGGACTGGGAAGCTTTTCGCGGGGAAGAGGGAAGGCTTCTCGCTTTTTCCGCGTATGAAGTCCTGGCCGGAGAAACCGGCAGCGAAACACACTTAGTTGACTTCCTCTCTCTGCTTCTCTCCCTGCTCCGGCTCCTTCTGCGACTCTTCGTCGTCTCGTGCTGCTCCTCCTCCACGAACTCCCTTCCGCGCTTTAGGGAGCCTGACCGCTCGGTGTCCATCTTCTCTGGTTTAGAAGGAGATTTATTTCGTTTCTCCTTTGGGGAGGGCGAAACTTCCACCGTCGGCTCCTTGACTTTTGGCGGAGCTTTGGCGGGAGTTTTGGCGGGCGCCTTGACAGGTGATGGCGCCTTCCCTGGTGAAGGCGTTTTTGCCTTTTTCCTTGCCACCACCTGCCACTCGCCCTCCTTATTCGCTACTGGTGCAGGTGAAGGTGCTGAAGGTACTGAAGATGGAGGTGCCGGCTTTTCCTTTTCCGCCTGCTGCTTGGATGCCTGGGTGCCGGGGGCCGGCTTCTTATTCGTGCACGTCTTGGCCACGTGGTCCGCCGCCCCGCACACCCAACAGCAAGGCTTCCGGCCCTCAACGATCACAAATATGACCCTCTTTCGACACGTTAACACGTTGGGGATATCTTCCACCGCCTTTTTTGACAGTGTGACCTGCAGGGACATGTCCCCTGTCAGGTATCCGGCTTTTGATCTTGCCGAGGAGACCTCGGCCACCCTTCCATACTTTGCGAAGAATGCACCCACATGGTCTTCAGTGATATCCATGGGGACACCATGCAAGGTTATCTTCAGCTTGCGTGTCCCCATGTACTCCGTTAACAGGATCATTTTGTCAGTCTCCAGGGTGACTCCGGCAAGCTGTTTGGCCTCCTCGGCCGTTCCAAGCAAGACATCCCAAGACGCGTTACTCCTCCTGGCCACGGCTTTTGCTCTAATGTTGAGCACCTTGATGGCCTCCTCCACGTTTTCTCGGCTAACTCCAACGACCTTCTTGGACTTGGGATCCTTAGTAATTAGCGTTATAATACGCGCCTCAATGTCCGCCAGTTCATCCGGCACCGACACCAATTCCGTGCCCTTGATGTATTTCTCATATTTTTCCTTCAATTTGTCATAATATTCTTCTCCTTTTTCTCCAGGACCTTTCCTTTCTTCCACCCCGAGGTTGAAGGTTTCGGGGAACCAGGAGCTGCTGCTGTCGGTACCGGTAATGGTCCGGTTCCCGTTGCTGGTCCTTGTAAAGCTGCTGATGCTGGTATGGAGGGTGACTCCCGTGGCGGCAATTGCCAGTCACTCCTTTCCTCCCACCGAGGCCGTGGTGGGAGGAACGATCACATCTGGCCTATCGGAGGCCATTGCCTCCTAAGAGGCTAAGCGCGAGACACCTGCCTCCGGTGTTTCGCGTCCTTCGCAGTCGCTACTTTACGCAGCCCAAGCAATAAACTTGGGTGGAGACCACAATGCCACACTTGACCAAAGTAATAGTAAGTATCACTATGGAACAGATACTACACTTTGATCCAAACCAAACCGACCACACAAACACAAAAAAGTCCAGTGGGGGAGGGTTGGTCATTATTTATTCAGCATAAATACATGAATTCTGGCACAAGGCCAACAAATGGGAGGGGGAACAAAAACTTGGGTTGGTCTTCCGTAACTATCTTATACCTAGCTAATCAGATTCACGACCCATACATACGTTACAATTTTCTCAGTCACCATAAAAATTTGTCCATCAACACTCATACCTATCAAGCACCAAAATACCGCAAAATCATACCAGGGACCTAAAAACACCCCAAATGTACATAAAAATTTGTGTATTTACAATATTTACAATAGTGTACAAAAATAAATTTAAAACTTTATTCATGAAATGACATGATGGGGAGGGGGAATGAAGAAACAAAAAACCCCAAAACAAAAAACAATTTCAAATGAATATATATACATGGGTTAGTAAGACCCAAACACACCCACATAATTAAAGAGGCCACTGTATTCTGCCTTAAAAGACAAAATCAAGCAGCTCTCTTTCTAAGGGGAATGGATAAGCAGGGGGCAAAAATAAATTGGACTGGAGAATGTATAAGGCTGACCCAGCCGAGAGTGAAAACGGGACAAAATAATACTTGGACAATGGGAATCTCGAACTGGATCATAACAAAAGCAATGGAGCCGGGAACAGGCCAGGACAAACACATCCACTCACATTAACTAGGTACAAAAAGAACTTCTACCTTAACCACGGGAGGGGTTCCAAAGGAATCCACCCCGATGCAACTAGCAGATCTAAAAGAGAAAATCAAGGCTAGCCCCGGTCACGCGAACCAGGCTCGCCGCATATACCCACCTTTCGCTGAACTCTGTCGGGTGCAGCCGTTTTCGTTCAGTTCTAATCTTAATTTTGAGCTGGTGCTCAAAATATCGGATTAGATCCTGATCCGAAAGACGACCGCCCCGCAAGACTTCCTCCAGACGCGTCATCCAAATCACCATTCTAGCCGTGGCCAGTAGCGACAGAAACACCATCCGCTTCACTCCAGAGTACGGGGGCGACACATTGTCCACAGCGTATGCGCGATCAATGAGCACAAGCTCCCGCGGCGCGATACGAGCAGTCAACTCGCCAACACGCGCCCACAACGGGCGAACGCGCGAACAATGGAAGAAGGCGTGCGCAGACGTCTCCTTAATTCAAGGACGCAACGTTCACAATCTGGCAAATCCGCCAGGCCCATTGCGAAACGCTTGTCGTTGAGAGACAAACCATTCCGAGCCAATCGCCAGGTCAGAGAAAACTCAGAGTTGTTGAGCCAATCCGCACCTGGCGCCCAAGACCAATGAGAGCGATACTCCTCTCTCGACATGCCGAGCTTACTCCACAGTTCATCCTTCACGGCGCCCTCCACTAATCCCCGATAGAAGATTCTCCTAGGCCGTGAAAGGTCACTGGACCATGGAATGGCCCGAAGGGCCGTCAGACATTCGAGCAGGAATTTCGGCCGCCCCCAAGGCCTATTGCTAGTCCTTAGGAGCGGGGGAGTGATAGTGAGGCTAGGGAACATGTCCCTCACTACCCCCGCAAGCAACCGATCTTCCTCCAACGCGCGCCTGAGGAATGCCAACCTCGAAGCGAGCACGTGGCTCCTCAAGTGTGGCATCCCCAGACCCCCTTGACACGGACGGAGGCAACAGACTCCTTTGTCGACCATGTGTTTGCGTCCTCTCCAAAGACAGGAGAATAGCAAACGCTCGAGCGCCTTCTCATGATCGTCACAAAGGGGAAGTACAGACAGCCGGTAAAGCATTCTGGGAAAGAGGTATGTATTACACACCTCCGCCAGACCCTTCACGGAGAGACTCCGTCGACGCCAAATCTCGACCGACGCGCCGACCTTTGCCTGTACTTCTGACCAGTTTTTCTCCAACTGTAAGTCCGGACCGAACCAAACTCCGAGGAGCTTGACCGGCCCGTCCGTCCAGTCGAAGGGCCCCGGGAGGGAAACACCCTTCCAGGCACCTAACCGCAAGCCGGACGACTTGTCGCGGTTAATTCTGGCCCCTGTTACCTGTTCGTACCGTTCAAGCGCCTTCTGTACCGCCCTTATGTCCCTGCGGGAGGACACAAAGGTCGTTACGTCATCGGCGTACGCGGAAACCCTGGCTCGAGCTCCACCAGGGACAGCAATTCCACGCAGGACCGGACTGCACGTCTCGTCCCTTAGCCGGCGAAGGAGAGGCTCCAACGCCAGGACGTAAAGGAGAGGCGACAGTGGACAACCCTGTCGGACCGACCTAGACAGCGCGAAAGCGCTCGACAGCTTCCCGTTCACCTGTACCACAGCCTTGGGGGAGCGATACAGAAGGCTAATCCAGCGGCTGAAGTCGGGTTTGAATCCGGCGGCCTGCAGGACAGCAGCCAGGTAGCCATGGTCAATCCTATCAAATGCCTTGGACTGATCCAAATTGATCAGCGCGGCCTCTTCGTCGTCTTCTACACCCTCTACGATCGTGCGAATCAAGTGCAGGTTGCTCTGAATTGTTCGTCCCTTCACAGAACAAGTCTGATCCGGTTCCAACAGAGACTCGGCAACTAGCTGCAAGCGATTCGTCAGGATCTTGGCCAAAATCTTTAACTCTGTGTTTAGCAGAGTTATGGGCCTGTAATCATCTAATCCCCGCCCAACCTTCTTGCCTTTTCCCAACAGCGTGATCACGCCCCTGGTGATCCGACCGGGGATGGACCCCTGCCGAAACCAGTGGTTGAACACGACAGTCAAGAGCGGGACAAAAAGGTGCGACATCCTCAAGTACAATTCATAGGGCAAACCATCCAAACCTGGCGACTTGCCACTGCCGGTCTTCTTCAAAGCCGCGTAGACTTCGTCCTCCGTAATCTCCCCTTCGCAGCTAGCCGCTTCAGCCGGCAAAAGCCGGGGAAAGTCAGCCAAATAGCTGCGAAACTCCTCGTCACGGAGACCAGGCTCCTTGGTAAACCGGTGTTCGAAATGCTGCCGGAACGCCTCGCACATGTCGTCGGTGGACCGAAGGAGATGCCCCTCCGGGTCGCGCACTTCTCGAATGTACCGATCGCCGGCCCGACGAATTTCTTCCTTGCGCAGTTCTGCGCCCATGTTCACAGCTTCGGAAGACATCTTGCTTAACTTAGCTCTAATTACCTGACCCATATAGCGCTCGCTAGTCGTGCGCCTCAGGGCCTCCCTGGCTAAGGCTATCTCTAGGGGATCCCCACCAGCCTCCGCCCGGGCGAAATTAGCACTAAGTGTCTTTGCCTCCGCAGCCTTATCTAGTTTGAGCCGCTGGCTATATTTGGTGGCGAAAGACCTAATGGAGTCCTTAAGGTTAACCCACCACTTATTCCCAATGACTCGCCCAATTAACGCCCGCTGAACTAGTTTTGTCAGCTGGTCACGAAAGTCCCGCCTGTCCAGTAAGGACTGATTGAACTTCCAATAACCAGCCAACCTAGGCCTAAAGTCTAACACCACACGGGCACAAACGAGTTTGTGGTCCGTGTAGCCTAGCCAGTGGAACGTTGGACATTCTAAGAAGTCTATGTCGGCCACTCTCACTAACATCCTATCCAGGTACGCAGATACCCGGGTAGAAGGCCAATTAAGCGCCCACGTCCACATACTCTCATCCGGATGATCGACCCTCGGTATCTATCGACGAGACCAAATTCGTCGATCAGATCAACCAGGCTACGATCATCATTCCTCCCGCTAGCGCCCCTCCCTCTATCCCATTTGGGGGTTAGGATGGCATTCCAGTCCCCAACTAAGATTAGCCGTGTTGAATGCACCATAAAGGGCTCCAACAGCCGAAAGAAAGAGACACGCTCACCTTGCTTATTGGGCGCATAAACCGCAATCAACCGGAACGACTTGCTTTTCACTGCAATATCGGCCACGATCAGCCGGCCCTCGGCACCGACATGGACAAGGTCAACCTTCGCGTCCAGGGTACGCTTGACCAGCAAAGAAACACCTCTGGCTTGCCGGCTCCCATATGCTGAATAGACGACAAAGTCGTTAGACAGCACACAAGAGTCGACTTCGCAAACAAAGTGAGTCTCTTGGATCGCGGCCACATCCACGCCGAAGGACAAGAGGTCACGAAGCAGGCGAGCCGCCTTACCCCGATCCCTCAGGCCCTTCGCATTCAAGCTGGCTATCTTAATAGACATCTTTTAAACCTGAAAAAGAGAAAAAGAAAAACAGGCAACAAAGGCTCTCTAGATGCATACGGGGCGAAAAATCTCGGGCAGACAGGGACCCCGACGGACTGTCCCAGGGAACCAGTTCCTATGTCAGACGTAATCCGTCCGTCTGAGACAATACCGCCGACGTCCGTGGGGTACATTAGTTTTACCACCCTATATAAACTGGGGTGGAGTAAAACAGGGAACCTCCCCGAACAATTTTTAGACATTTTTCTAAGTTCTGCTGAGCTTTCAATGTACATCCTTAGTTTAGGATAAAGTTTTTTCGCTTCCGCGATGTGGTCCCAGACCCGCAGGTTACCCCCGGTATTCCGTACGAGGGTAATTACTCCTGGGGCCTGGGGAAAGTTTTTGGGGTCCTCCGTAGATAGACCGTCAACTGTGGTCATCTTCAGCAGTGGTTTGAGTAGTTTTCGTCTTTGTGACGACCACCCTGCAGAGATGTCCTCCTCTACTTTCAATAGCGCTTCCCCTTTGGGCAGGGCTTTTATCTTTTTTGCCCGAGTGGGAGTGGACATAGGAGAAGGGGAGAGAGGGGGTGGGGGATAAAGCAACTGGTCTCAGGGGGGTTAATTTAAAGGTAGGGGACTGGGAAGCTTTCCGCGGGGACGAGGGGAGGCTTCTTGCCTTTTGCGCATACGTTTGCCTCTCCGGTGAGGCAGGAAGCGAGGAGCACCTGTGTGTTGTCGAACCTTTCCCTGCTCTGCTCTTCCGCCGATTCTTGGAAGTTCTCTTGCTGCTCTTCTTCGTCCTCCCGGCTGCGTTTCAACGACGCCGATCTTTGAGTCTCCATGGGCTCTTCCCTTGGTTGTTCCTTCGGGCCCTCATTTTGGGGCGGTTTTTCTGCCTTCCCCTGCTTGGTAGCTGCTTTGGGTGATGAGGGCACCTTTGACTCCGAAGGCTCCTGAGGTGGCGAGGGCGTTTTGGTCGGAGAAGGCGTTTTGGTCTGAGAAGGCGTTTTGGCCGGAGAAGGCGATTTCTCCGCTAGTGCCTTCGCCTTCTTTTTTCTTGCCGACCGTCTGCCACTCATTCACCTTATCCGGAACAGACGATTTCGCCTCCGTTGGAGCTTCTGGTTGTTTCGCTGCCGGTTTCTCCTGCTGCTGCTTTGCTGGCTGGGTCCCAGGGGCCGGAACCTTTTTCGGGCACGCCTTGGCGACGTGATTGGAATCGCCGCAGACCCAGCAGAAGGGCTTCTCCCCTCAACGATCACGTAAATTGATCTTCCCCTGCAGGTGATAATGTTGGGGATATTCCCGATCTTTTTTTGCTCGACCGTCACCTGCAGGGTGACGTCACCGGTGAGAAAGCCCTGCTTCGAGGTGAGCGCCTTCACCTCTTCGACCATGCCGAATTGTGTGAAAAACACCCCGACATGGTCTAACGAGATGTCCATGGGCACGCCGTGGAGAGTGATCTTTGATCTGCGCATGCCCATGTATTCTGTATCCAGGCGCAACGTCTTTGTTTCCATAAAGGAGCCGGCCAGTTTTCTTGCTTCCTCCGCAGAGCCAAGTAGAACATCCCACACGGCGTGGCTGCGCCTAGCCACCATCTTTCCATTGATCTTCAAGGCCTTGATGGCCTCCTCCACCACGTCCCTGCTGACCCCGATAAGTTTGCGACTTTTCGGATCCCTGGTCAGCAGGGAAAGGATCCTGGGCTCAATGTTACTGAGCGTCTCGGGCACCGAGATAATCTCCGCTCCTGTCACGTATTTAGCGTATTTCTCCTTTAGAGACTCATAATACGTTGAATCCTTCCGCACTTTCTGGATGGTCCCCCCGGTCCAAGCCTTGTCGGGGGAAACCGTGTCTGCTGAACACCGCTGCCCGTCCTCCTTAGACGTAGAGGGCACCGGAGATGCAGGAGCTGCTGGTAGGGTTGCTACTCCTGGTCCTTTTTCCAAGGAGAGGGGTGAGGCAGGCAACCGCCAATCCCCCTCCTTTCCTCCCACCGAGGCCGTGGTGGGAGGAACGATCACATCTGGCCTATCGGAGGCCATTGCCTCCCTAAGAGGCTAAGCGCGAGACACCTGCCTCCGGTGTTTCGCGTCCTTCGCAGGTCGCTACTTTACGCGGCCCAAGCTATAAACTTGGGTGGAGACCACAATGCCACACTTGACCAAAGCAATAGTAAGTATCACAGTGGAACAGATACTACACTTTGATCCAAACCAAACCGACCACGCAAACATAAAAAAGTCCAGTGGGGGAGGGTTGGTCATTATTTATTCAGCATAAATACATGAATTCTGGCACAAGGCCAACAAATGGGAGGGGGAACAAAAACTTGGGTTGGTCTTCCGTAACTATCTTATACCTAGCTAATCAGATTCACGACCCATACATACGTTACAATTTTCTCAGTCACCATAAAAATTTGTCCATCAACACTCATACCTATCAAGCACCAAAATACCTGCAAAATCATACCAGGGACCTAAAAACACCCCAAATGTACATAAAAATTTGTGTATTTACAATATTTACAATAGTGTACAAAAATAAATTTAAAACTTTATTCATGAAATGACATGATGGGGAGGGGGAATGAAGAAACAAAAAACCCCAAAACAAAAAACAATTTCAAATGAATATATATACATGGGTTAGTAAGACCCAAACACACCCACATAATTAAAGAGGCCACTGTATTCTGCCTTAAAAGACAAAATCAAGCAGCTCTCTTTCTAAGGGGAATGGATAAGCAGGGGGCAAAAATAAATTGGACTGGAGAATGTATAAGGCTGACCCAGCCGAGAGTGAAAACGGGACAAAATAATACTTGGACAATGGGAATCTCGAACTGGATCATAACAAAAGCAATGGAGCCGGGAACAGGCCAGGACAAACACATCCACTCACATTAACTAGGCACAAAAAGAACTTCTACCTTAACCACGGGAGGGGTTCCAAAGGAATCCACCCCGATGCAACTAGCAGATCTAAAAGAGAAAATCAAGGCTAGCCCCGGTCACGCGAACCAGGCTCGCCGCATATACCCACCTTTCGCTGAACTCTGTCGGGTGCAGCCGTTTTCGTTCAGTTCTAATCTTAATTTTGAGCTGGTGCTCAAAATATCGGATTAGATCCTGATCCGAAAGACGACCGCCCCGCAAGACTTCCTCCAGACGCGTCATCCAAATCACCATTCTAGCCGTGGCCAGTAGCGACAGAAACACCATCCGCTTCACTCCAGAGTACGGGGGCGACACATTGTCCACAGCGTATGCGCGATCAATGAGCACAAGCTCCCGCGGCGCGATACGAGCAGTCAACTCGCCAACACGCGCCCACAACGGGCGAACGCGCGAACAATGGAAGAAGGCGTGCGCAGACGTCTCCTTAATTCCAAGGACGCAACGTTCACAATCTGGCAAATCCGCCAGGCCCATTGCGAAACGCTTGTCGTTGAGAGACAAACCATTCCGAGCCAATCGCCAGGTCAGAGAAAACTCAGAGTTGTTGAGCCAATCCGCACCTGGCGCCCAAGACCAATGAGAGCGATACTCCTCTCTCGACATGCCGAGCTTACTCCACAGTTCATCCTTCACGGCGCCCTCCACTAATCCCCGATAGAAGATTCTCCTAGGCCGTGAAAGGTCACTGGACCATGGAATGGCCCGAAGGGCCGTCAGACATTCCAGCAGGAATTTCGGCCGCCCCCAAGGCCTATTGCTAGTCCTTAGGAGCGGGGGAGTGATAGTGAGGCTAGGGAACATGTCCCTCACTACCCCCGCAAGCAACCGATCTTCCTCCAACGCGCGCCTGAGGAATGCCAACCTCGAAGCGAGCACGTGGCTCCTCAAGTGTGGCATCCCCAGACCCCCTTGACACGGACGGAGGCAACAGACTCCTTTGTCGACCATGTGTTTGCGTCCTCTCCAAAGACAGGAGAATAGCAAACGCTCGAGCGCCTTCTCATGATCGTCACAAAGGGGAAGTACAGACAGCCGGTAAAGCATTCTGGGAAAGAGGTATGTATTACACACCTCCGCCAGACCCTTCACGGAGAGACTCCGTCGACGCCAAATCTCGACCGACGCGCCGACCTTTGCCTGTACTTCTGACCAGTTTTTCTCCAACTGTAAGTCCGGACCGAACCAAACTCCGAGGAGCTTGACCGGCCCGTCCGTCCAGTCGAAGGGCCCCGGGAGGGAAACACCCTTCCAGGCACCTAACCGCAAGCCGGACGACTTGTCGCGGTTAATTCTGGCCCCTGTTACCTGTTCGTACCGTTCAAGCGCCTTCTGTACCGCCCTTATGTCCCTGCGGGAGGACACAAAGGTCGTTACGTCATCGGCGTACGCGGAAACCCTGGCTCGAGCTCCACCAGGGACAGCAATTCCACGCAGGACCGGACTGCACGTCTCGTCCCTTAGCCGGCGAAGGAGAGGCTCCAACGCCAGGACGTAAAGGAGAGGCGACAGTGGACAACCCTGTCGGACCGACCTAGACAGCGCGAAAGCGCTCGACAGCTTCCCGTTCACCTGTACCACAGTCTTGGGGGAGCGATACAGAAGGCTAATCCAGCGGCTGAAGTCGGGTTTGAATCCGGCGGCCTGCAGGACAGCAGCCAGGTAGCCATGGTCAATCCTATCAAATGCCTTGGACTGATCCAAATTGATCAGCGCGGCCTCTTCGTCGTCTTCTACACCCTCTACGATCGTGCGAATCAAGTGCAGGTTGCTCTGAATTGTTCGTCCCTTCACAGAACAAGTCTGATCCGGTTCCAACAGAGACTCGGCAACTAGCTGCAAGCGATTCGTCAGGATCTTGGCCAAAATCTTTAACTCTGTGTTTAGCAGAGTTATGGGCCTGTAATCATCTAATCCCCGCCCAACCTTCTTGCCTTTTCCCAACAGCGTGATCCCGCCCCTGGTGATCCGACCGGGGATGGACCCCTGCCGAAACCAGTGGTTGAACACGACAGTCAAGAGCGGGACAAAAAGGTGCGACATCCTCAAGTACAATTCATAGGGCAAACCATCCAAACCTGGCGACTTGCCACTGCCGGTCTTCTTCAAAGCCGCGTAGACTTCGTCCTCCGTAATCTCCCCTTCGCAGCTAGCCGCTTCAGCCGGCAAAAGCCGGGGAAAGTCAGCCAAATAGCTGCGAAACTCCTCGTCACGGAGACCAGGCTCCTTGGTAAACCGGTGTTCGAAATGCTGCCGGAACGCCTCGCACATGTCGTCGGTGGACCGAAGGAGATGCCCTCCGGGTCGCGCACTTCTCGAATGTACCGATCGCCGGCCCGACGAATTTCTTCCTTGCGCAGTTCTGCGCCCATGTTCACAGCTTCGGAAGACATCTTGCTTAACTTAGCTCTAATTACCTGGCCCATATAGCGCTCGCTAGTCGTGCGCCTCAGGGCCTCCTGGCTAAGGCTATCTCTAGGGGATCCCCACCAGCCTCCGCCCGGGCGAAATTAGCACTAAGTGTCTTTGCCTCCGCAGCCTTATCTAGTTTGAGCCGCTGGCTATATTTGGTGGCGAAAGACCTAATGGAGTCCTTAAGGTTAACCCACCACTTATTCCCAATGACTCGCCCAATTAACGCCCGCTGAACTAGTTTTGTCAGCTGGTCACGAAAGTCCCGCCTGTCCAGTAAGGACTGATTGAACTTCCAATAACCAGCCAACCTAGGCCTAAAGTCTAACACCACACGGGCACAAACGAGTTTGTGGTCCGTGTAGCCTAGCCAGTGGAACGTTGGACATTCTACGAAGTCTATGTCGGCCACTCTCACTAACATCCTATCCAGGTACGCAGATACCCGGGTAGAAGGCCAATTAAGCGCCCACGTCCACATACTCCCATCCGGATGATCGACCCGGTATCTATCGACGAGACCAAATTCGTCGATCAGATCAACCAGGCTACGATCATCATTCCTCCCGCTAGCGCCCCTCCCTCTATCCCATTTGGGGGTTAGGATGGCATTCCAGTCCCCAACTAAGATTAGCCGTGTTGAATGCACCATAAAGGGCTCCAACAGCCGAAAGAAAGAGACACGCTCACCTTGCTTATTGGGCGCATAAACCACAATCAGCCGGAACAATTTGCTTTTCACTGCAATATCGGCCACGATCAGCCGGCCCTCGGCACCGACATGGACAAGGTCAACCTTCGCGTCCAGGGTACGCTTGACCAGCAAAGAAACACCTCTGGCTTGCCGGCTCCCATATGCTGAATAGACGACAAAGTCGTTAGACAGCACACAAGAGTCGACTTCGCAAACAAAGTGAGTCTCTTGGATCGCGGCCACATCCACGCCGAAGGACAAGAGGTCACGAAGCAGGCGAGCCGCCTTACCCCGATCCCTCAGGCCCTTCGCATTCAAGCTGGCTATCTTAATAGACATCTTTTAAACCTGAAAAAAGAGAAAAAGAAAAACAGGCAACAAAGGCTCTCTAGATGCATACGGGGCGAAAATCTCGGGCAGACAGGACCCCGACGGACTGTCCCAGGGAACCAGTTCCTATGTCAGACGTAATCCGTCCGTCTGAGACAATACCGCCGACGTCCGTGGGGTACATTAGTTTCACCACCCTATATAAACTGGGGTGGAGTAAAACAGGGAACCTCCCCGAACAATTTTTAGACATTTTTCTAAGTTCTGCTGAGCTTTCAATGTACATCCTTAGTTTAGGATAAAGTTTTTTCGCTTCCGCGATGTGGTCCCAGACCCGCAGGTTACCCCCGGTATTCCGTACGAGGGTAATTACTCCTGGGGCCTGGGGAAAGTTTTTGGGGTCCTCCGTAGATAGACCGTCAACTGTGGTCATCTTCAGCAGTGGTTTGAGTAGTTTTCGTCTTTGTGACGACCACCCTGCAGAGATGTCCTCCTCTACTTTCAATAGCGCTTCCCCTTTGGGCAGGGCTTTTATCTTTTTTGCCCGAGTGGGAGTGGACATAGGAGAAGGGGAGAGAGTGGGGGATAAAGCAACTGGTCTCAGGGGGGTTAATTTAAAGGTAGGGGACTGGGAAGCTTTCCGCGGGGACGAGGGGAGGCTTCTTGCCTTTGCGCATACGTTTGCCTCTCCGGTGAGGCAGGAAGCGAGGAGCACCTGTGTGTTGTCGAACTCCTTTCTCTGCTCTTCCGCCGATTCTTGAAGTTCTCTTGCTGCTCTTCTTCGTCCTCCCGGCTGCGTTTCAACGACGCCGATCTTTGAGTCTCCATGGGCTCTTCCCTTGGTTGTTCCTTCGGGCCCTCATTTTGGGGCGGTTTTTCTGCCTTCCCCTGCTTGGTAGCTGCTTTGGGTGATGAGGGCACCTTTGACTCCGAAGGCTCCTGAGGTGGCGAGGGCGTTTTGGTCGGAGAAGGCGTTTTGGTCTGAGAAGGCGTTTTGGCCGGAGAAGGCGATTTCTCCGCTAGTGCCTTCGCCTTCTTTTTCTTGCCGACCGTCTGCCACTCATTCACCTTATCCGGAACAGACGATTTCGCCTCCGTTGGAGCTTCTGGTTGTTTCGCTGCCGGTTTCTCCTGCTGCTGCTTTGCTGGCTGGGTCCCAGGGGCCGGAACCTTTTTCGGGCACGCCTTGGCGACGTGATTGGAATCGCCGCAGACCCAGCAGAAGGGCTTCCTCCCCTCAACGATCACGTAAATTGATCTTCCCCTGCAGGTGATAATGTTGGGGATATTCCCGATCATTTTTTGCTCGACCGTCACCTGCAGGGTGACGTCACCGGTGAGAAAGCCCTGCTTCGAGGTGAGCGCCTTCACCTCTTCGACCATGCCGAATTGTGTGAAAAACACCCCGACATGGTCTAACGAGATGTCCATGGGCACGCCGTGGAGAGTGATCTTTGATCTGCGCATGCCCATGTATTCTGTATCCAGGCGCAACGTCTTTGTTTCCATAAAGGAGCCGGCCAGTTTTCTTGCTTCCTCCGCAGAGCCAAGTAGAACATCCCACACGGCGTGGTGCGCCTAGCCACCATCTTTCCATTGATCTTCAAGGCCTTGATGGCCTCCTCCACCACGTCCCCTGCTGACCCCGATAAGTTTGCGACTTTTCGGATCCCTGGTCAGCAGGGAAAGGATCCTGGGCTCAATGTTACTGAGCGTCTCGGGCACCGAGATAATCTCCGCTCCTGTCACGTATTTAGCGTATTTCTCCTTTAGAGACTCATAATACGCTGAATCCTTCCGCACTTTCTGGATGGTCCCCCCGGTCCAAGCCTTGTCGGGGGAAACCGTGTCTGCTGAACACCGCTGCCCGTCCTCCTTAGACGTAGAGGGCACCGGAGATGCAGGAGCTGCTGGTAGGGTTGCTACTCCTGGTCCTTTTTCCAAGGAGAGGGGTGAGGCAGGCAAGCGCCAATCCCCCTCCCTTTCCTCCCACCGAGGCCGTGGTGGGAGGAACGATCACATCTGGCCTATCGGAGGCCATTGCCTCCCTAAGAGGCTAAGCGCGAGACACCTGCCTCCGGTGTTTCGCGTCCTTCGCAGGTCGCTACTTTACGCGGCCCAAGCTATAAACTTGGGTGGAGACCACAATGCCACACTTGACCAAAGCAATAGTAAGTATCACAGTGGAACAGATACTACACTTTGATCCAAACCAAACCGACCACACAAACACAAAAAAGTCCAGTGGGGGAGGGTTGGTCATTATTTATTCAGCATAAATACATGAATTCTGGCACAAGGCCAACAAATGGGAGGGGGAACAAAAACTTGGGTTGGTCTTCCGTAACTATCTTATACCTAGCTAATCAGATTCACGACCCATACATACGTTACAATTTTCTCAGTCACCATAAAAATTTGTCCATCAACACTCATACCTATCAAGCACCAAAATACCGCAAAATCATACCAGGGACCTAAAAACACCCCAAATGTACATAAAAATTTGTGTATTTTCAATATTTACAATAGTGTACAAAAATAAATTTAAAACTTTATTCATGAAATGACATGATGGGGAGGGGGAATGAAGAAACAAAAAACCCCAAAACAAAAAACAATTTCAAATGAATATATATACATGGGTTAGTAAGACCCAAACACACCCACATAATTAAAGAGGCCACTGTATTCTGCCTTAAAAGACAAAATCAAGCAGCTCTCTTTCTAAGGGGAATGGATAAGCAGGGGGCAAAAATAAATTGGACTGGAGAATGTATAAGGCTGACCCAGCCGAAAGTGAAAACGGGACAAAATAATACTTGGACAATGGGAATCTCGAACTGGATCATAACAAAAGCAATGGAGCCGGGAACAGGCCAGGACAAACACATTCACTCACATTAACTAGGCACAAAAAGAACTTCTACCTTAACCACGGGAGGGGTTCCAAAGGAATCCACCCCGATGCAACTAGCAGATCTAAAAGAGAAAATCAAGGCTAGCCCCGGTCACGCGAACCAGGCTCGCCGCATATACCCACCTTTCGCTGAACTCTGTCGGGTGCAGCCGTTTTCGTTCAGTTCTAATCTTAATTTTGAGCTGGTGCTCAAAATATCGGATTAGATCCTGATCCGAAAGACGACCGCCCCGCAAGACTTCCTCCAGACGCGTCATCCAAATCACCATTCTAGCCGTGGCCAGTAGCGACAGAAACACCATCCGCTTCACTCCAGAGTACGGGGGCGACACATTGTCCACAGCGTATGCGCGATCAATGAGCACAAGCTCCCGCGGCGCGATACGAGCAGTCAACTCGCCAACACGCGCCCACAACGGGCGAACGCGCGAACAATGGAAGAAGGCGTGCGCAGACGTCTCCTTAATTCCAAGGACGCAACGTTCACAATCTGGCAAATCCGCCAGGCCCATTGCGAAACGCTTGTCGTTGAGAGACAAACCATTCCGAGCCAATCGCCAGGTCAGAGAAAACTCAGAGTTGTTGAGCCAATCCGCACCTGGCGCCCAAGACCAATGAGAGCGATACTCCTCTCTCGACATGCCGAGCTTACTCCACAGTTCATCCTTCACGGCGCCCTCCACTAATCCCCGATAGAAGATTCTCCTAGGCCGTGAAAGGTCACTGGACCATGGAATGGCCCGAAGGGCCGTCAGACATTCGAGCAGGAATTTCGGCCGCCCCCAAGGCCTATTGCTAGTCCTTAGGAGCGGGGGAGTGATAGTGAGGCTAGGGAACATGTCCCTCACTACCCCCTGCAAGCAACCGATCTTCCTCCAACGCGCGCCTGAGGAATGCCAACCTCGAAGCGAGCACGTGGCTCCTCAAGTGTGGCATCCCCAGACCCCCTTGACACGGACGGAGGCAACAGACTCCTTGTCGACCATGTGTTTGCGTCCTCTCCAAAGACAGGAGAATAGCAAACGCTCGAGCGCCTTCTCATGATCGTCACAAAGGGGAAGTACAGACAGCCGGTAAAGCATTCTGGGAAAGAGGTATGTATTACACACCTCCGCCAGACCCTTCACGGAGAGACTCGTCGACGCCAAATCTCGACCGACGCGCCGACCTTTGCCTGTACTTCTGACCAGTTTTTCTCCAACTGTAAGTCCGGACCGAACCAAACTCCGAGGAGCTTGACCGGCCCGTCCGTCCAGTCGAAGGGCCCCGGGAGGGAAACACCCTTCCAGGCACCTAACCGCAAGCCGGACGACTTGTCGCGGTTAATTCTGGCCCCTGTTACCTGTTCGTACCGTTCAAGCGCCTTCTGTACCGCCCTTATGTCCCTGCGGGAGGACACAAAGGTCGTTACGTCATCGGCGTACGCGGAAACCCTGGCTCGAGCTCCACCAGGGACAGCAATTCCACGCAGGACCGGACTGCACGTCTCGTCCCTTAGCCGGCGAAGGAGAGGCTCCAACGCCAGGACGTAAAGGAGAGGCGACAGTGGACAACCCTGTCGGACCGACCTAGACAGCGCGAAAGCGCTCGACAGCTTCCCGTTCACCTGTACCACAGCCTTGGGGGAGCGATACAGAAGGCTAATCCAGCGGCTGAAGTCGGGTTTGAATCCGGCGGCCTGCAGGACAGCAGCCAGGTAGCCATGGTCAATCCTATCAAATGCCTTGGACTGATCCAAATTGATCAGCGCGGCCTCTTCGTCGTCTTCTACACCCTCTACGATCGTGCGAATCAAGTGCAGGTTGCTCTGAATTGTTCGTCCCTTCACAGAACAAGTCTGATCCGGTTCCAACAGAGACTCGGCAACTAGCTGCAAGCGATTCGTCAGGATCTTGGCCAAAATCTTTAACTCTGTGTTTAGCAGAGTTATGGGCCTGTAATCATCTAATCCCCGCCCAACCTTCTTGCCTTTTCCCAACAGCGTGATCACGCCCCTGGTGATCCGACCGGGGATGGACCCCTGCCGAAACCAGTGGTTGAACACGACAGTCAAGAGCGGGACAAAAAGGTGCGACATCCTCAAGTACAATTCATAGGGCAAACCATCCAAACCTGGCGACTTGCCACTGCCGGTCTTCTTCAAAGCCGCGTAGACTTCGTCCTCCGTAATCTCCCCTTCGCAGCTAGCCGCTTCAGCCGGCAAAAGCCGGGGAAAGTCAGCCAAATAGCTGCGAAACTCCTCGTCACGGAGACCAGGCTCCTTGGTAAACCGGTGTTCGAAATGCTGCCGGAACGCCTCGCACATGTCGTCGGTGGACCGAAGGAGATGCCCCTCCGGGTCGCGCACTTCTCGAATGTACCGATCGCCGGCCCGACGAATTTCTTCCTTGCGCAGTTCTGCGCCCATGTTCACAGCTTCGGAAGACATCTTGCTTAACTTAGCTCTAATTACCTGACCCATATAGCGCTCGCTAGTCGTGCGCCTCAGGGCCTCCCTGGCTAAGGCTATCTCTAGGGGATCCCCACCAGCCTCCGCCCGGGCGAAATTAGCACTAAGTGTCTTTGCCTCCGCAGCCTTATCTAGTTTGAGCCGCTGGCTATATTTGGTGGCGAAAGACCTAATGGAGTCCTTAAGGTTAACCCACCACTTATTCCCAATGACTCGCCCAATTAACGCCCGCTGAACTAGTTTTGTCAGCTGGTCACGAAAGTCCCGCCTGTCCAGTAAGGACTGATTGAACTTCCAATAACCAGCCAACCTAGGCCTAAAGTCTAACACCACACGGGCACAAACGAGTTTGTGGTCCGTGTAGCCTAGCCAGTGGAACGTTGGACATTCTAAGAAGTCTATGTCGGCCACTCTCACTAACATCCTATCCAGGTACGCAGATACCCGGGTAGAAGGCCAATTAAGCGCCCACGTCCACATACTCCCATCCGGATGATCGACCCTGGTATCTATCGACGAGACCAAATTCGTCGATCAGATCAACCAGGCTACGATCATCATTCCTCCCGCTAGCGCCCCTCCCTCTATCCCATTTGGGGGTTAGGATGGCATTCCAGTCCCCAACTAAGATTAGCCGTGTTGAATGCACCATAAAGGGCTCCAACAGCCGAAAGAAAGAGACACGCTCACCTTGCTTATTGGGCGCATAAACCGCAATCAACCGGAACGACTTGCTTTTCACTGCAATATCGGCCACGATCAGCCGGCCCTCGGCACCGACATGGACAAGGTCAACCTTCGCGTCCAGGGTACGCTTGACCAGCAAAGAAACACCTCTGGCTTGCCGGCTCCCATATGCTGAATAGACGACAAAGTCGTTAGACAGCACACAAGAGTCGACTTCGCAAACAAAGTGAGTCTCTTGGATCGCGGCCACATCCACGCCGAAGGACAAGAGGTCACGAAGCAGGCGAGCCGCCTTACCCCGATCCCTCAGGCCCTTCGCATTCAAGCTGGCTATCTTAATAGACATCTTTTAAACCTGAAAAAGAGAAAAAGAAAAACAGGCAACAAAGGCTCTCTAGATGCATACGGGGCGAAAATCTCGGGCAGACAGGACCCCGACGGACTGTCCCAGGGAACCAGTTCCTATGTCAGACGTAATCCGTCCGTCTGAGACAATACCGCCGACGTCCGTGGGGTACATTAGTTTTACCACCCTATATAAACTGGGGTGGAGTAAAACAGGGAACCTCCCCGAACAATTTTTAGACATTTTTCTAAGTTCTGCTGAGCTTTCAATGTACATCCTTAGTTTAGGATAAAGTTTTTTCGCTTCCGCGATGTGGTCCCAGACCCGCAGGTTACCCCCGGTATTCCGTACGAGGGTAATTACTCCTGGGGCCTGGGGAAAGTTTTTGGGGTCCTCCGTAGATAGACCGTCAACTGTGGTCATCTTCAGCAGTGGTTTGAGTAGTTTTCGTCTTTGTGACGACCACCCTGCAGAGATGTCCTCCTCTACTTTCAATAGCGCTTCCCCTTTGGGCAGGGCTTTTATCTTTTTTGCCCGAGTGGGAGTGGACATAGGAGAAGGGGAGAGAGTGGGGGATAAAGCAACTGGTCTCAGGGGGGTTAATTTAAAGGTAGGGGACTGGGAAGCTTTCCGCGGGGACGAGGGGAGGCTTCTTGCCTTTTGCGCATACGTTTGCCTCTCCGGTGAGGCAGGAAGCGAGGAGCACCTGTGTGTTGTCGAACTCCTTTCTCTGCTCTTCCGCCGATTCTTGAAGTTCTCTTGCTGCTCTTCTTCGTCCTCCCGGCTGCGTTTCAACGACGCCGATCTTTGAGTCTCCATGGGCTCTTCCCTTGGTTGTTCCTTCGGGCCCTCATTTTGGGGCGGTTTTTCTGCCTTCCCCTGCTTGGTAGCTGCTTTGGGTGATGAGGGCACCTTTGACTCCGAAGGCTCCTGAGGTGGCGAGGGCGTTTTGGTCGGAGAAGGCGTTTTGGTCTGAGAAGGCGTTTTGGCCGGAGAAGGCGATTTCTCCGCTAGTGCCTTCGCCTTCTTTTTCTTGCCGACCGTCTGCCACTCATTCACCTTATCCGGAACAGACGATTTCGCCTCCGTTGGAGCTTCTGGTTGTTTCGCTGCCGGTTTCTCCTGCTGCTGCTTTGCTGGCTGGGTCCCAGGGGCCGGAACCTTTTTCGGGCACGCCTTGGCGACGTGATTGGAATCGCCGCAGACCCAGCAGAAGGGCTTCCTCCCCTCAACGATCACGTAAATTGATCTTCCCCTGCAGGTGATAATGTTGGGGATATTCCCGATCTTTTTTTGCTCGACCGTCACCTGCAGGGTGACGTCACCGGTGAGAAAGCCCTGCTTCGAGGTGAGCGCCTTCACCTCTTCGACCATGCCGAATTGTGTGAAAAACACCCCGACATGGTCTAACGAGATGTCCATGGGCACGCCGTGGAGAGTGATCTTGATCTGCGCATGCCCATGTATTCTGTATCCAGGCGCAACGTCTTTGTTTCCATAAAGGAGCCGGCCAGTTTTCTTGCTTCCTCCGCAGAGCCAAGTAGAACATCCCACACGGCGTGGCTGCGCCTAGCCACCATCTTTCCATTGATCTTCAAGGCCTTGATGGCCTCCTCCACCACGTCCCTGCTGACCCCGATAAGTTTGCGACTTTTCGGATCCCTGGTCAGCAGGGAAAGGATCCTGGGCTCAATGTTACTGAGCGTCTCGGGCACCGAGATAATCTCCGCTCCTGTCACGTATTTAGCGTATTTCTCCTTTAGAGACTCATAATACGTTGAATCCTTCCGCACTTTCTGGATGGTCCCCCCGGTCCAAGCCTTGTCGGGGGAAACCGTGTCTGCTGAACACCGCTGCCCGTCCTCCTTAGACGTAGAGGGCACCGGAGATGCAGGAGCTGCTGGTAGGGTTGCTACTCCTGGTCCTTTTTCCAAGGAGAGGGGTGAGGCAGGCAACCGCCAATCCCCCTCCTTTCCTCCCACCGAGGCCGTGGTGGGAGGAACGATCACATCTGGCCTATCGGAGGCCATTGCCTCCTAAGAGGCTAAGCGCGAGACACCTGCCTCCGGTGTTTCGCGTCCTTCGCAGGTCGCTACTTTACGCGGCCCAAGCTATAAACTTGGGTGGAGACCACAATGCCACACTTGACCAAAGCAATAGTAAGTATCACAGTGGAACAGATACTACACTTTGATCCAAACCAAACCGACCACGCAAACATAAAAAAGTCCAGTGGGGGAGGGTTGGTCATTATTTATTCAGCATAAATACATGAATTCTGGCACAAGGCCAACAAATGGGAGGGGGAACAAAAACTTGGGTTGGTCTTCCGTAACTATCTTATACCTAGCTAATCAGATTCACGACCCATACATACGTTACAATTTTCTCAGTCACCATAAAAATTTGTCCATCAACACTCATACCTATCAAGCACCAAAATACCGCAAAATCATACCTTAGGGACCTAAAAACACCCCAAATGTACATAAAAATTTGTGTATTTACAATATTTACAATAGTGTACAAAAATAAATTTAAAACTTTATTCATGAAATGACATGATGGGGAGGGGGAATGAAGAAACAAAAAACCCCAAAACAAAAAACAATTTCAAATGAATATATATACATGGGTTAGTAAGACCCAAACACACCCACATAATTAAAGAGGCCACTGTATTCTGCCTTAAAAGACAAAATCAAGCAGCTCTCTTTCTAAGGGGAATGGATAAGCAGGGGGCAAAAATAAATTGGACTGGAGAATGTATAAGGCTGACCCAGCCGAGAGTGAAAACGGGACAAAATAATACTTGGACAATGGGAATCTCGAACTGGATCATAACAAAAGCAATGGAGCCGGGAACAGGCCAGGACAAACACATCCACTCACATTAACTAGGCACAAAAAGAACTTCTACCTTAACCACGGGAGGGGTTCCAAAGGAATCCACCCCGATGCAACTAGCAGATCTAAAAGAGAAAATCAAGGCTAGCCCCGGTCACGCGAACCAGGCTCGCCGCATATACCCACCTTTCGCTGAACTCTGTCGGGTGCAGCCGTTTTCGTTCAGTTCTAATCTTAATTTTGAGCTGGTGCTCAAAATATCGGATTAGATCCTGATCCGAAAGACGACCGCCCCGCAAGACTTCCTCCAGACGCGTCATCCAAATCACCATTCTAGCCGTGGCCAGTAGCGACAGAAACACCATCCGCTTCACTCCAGAGTACGGGGGCGACACATTGTCCACAGCGTATGCGCGATCAATGAGCACAAGCTCCCGCGGCGCGATACGAGCAGTCAACTCGCCAACACGCGCCCACAACGGGCGAACGCGCGAACAATGGAAGAAGGCGTGCGCAGACGTCTCCTTAATTCCAAGGACGCAACGTTCACAATCTGGCAAATCCGCCAGGCCCATTGCGAAACGCTTGTCGTTGAGAGACAAACCATTCCGAGCCAATCGCCAGGTCAGAGAAAACTCAGAGTTGTTGAGCCAATCCGCACCTGGCGCCCAAGACCAATGAGAGCGATACTCCTCTCTCGACATGCCGAGCTTACTCCACAGTTCATCCTTCACGGCGCCCTCCACTAATCCCCGATAGAAGATTCTCCTAGGCCGTGAAAGGTCACTGGACCATGGAATGGCCCGAAGGGCCGTCAGACATTCCAGCAGGAATTTCGGCC
>JBBBDQ010028304.1:0-25180 GCA_037127315.1 Ascarosepion bandense | reverse complement strand
TAAAATGAAAATAAAGCACATTTTCATATATTTCAGATTAAAAAAGAGAAAATATCAGGAAACGAGGTTATTTTGAAATTTTTTTAGAAAAAGACAAAATAAGATGAAAATAAAGCACATTTTCATATTTCGATTAAAAAAGAGAAAATATCCAAGGGAAACGAGGTTATTTTGAAATTTTTTTATTGAAAAAAGACAAAATAAGATGAAAATAAAGCACATTTTCATATTTCAGATTAAAAAGAGAAATATCAAGGGAAACGAGGTTATTTTAAGAATTTTTTTTGAAAAAAAGACAAAATAAGATGAAAATAAAGCACATTTCATATTTCAGATTAAAAAAGCGAAAACATCAAGGGAAACTATGTTATTTCTACATTTTTTGTTGAAAAAAGACAAAATAAAATGAAAATAAAGCACATTTTCATATTTCAGATTAAAAAAGAGAAAATATCAAGGGAAACAAGGTTATTTTGAAATTTTTATTGAAAAAAGACAAAATAAGATGAAAATAAAGCACATTTTCATATTTCAGATTAAAAAAGAGAAAATATCAAGGAAAGAAAGGTTATTTTGAAATTTTTTATTGAGAAAAAGACAAAATAAAATGAAAATAAAGCATTTTTCATATTTCAGATTAAAAGAGAAAATATCAAGGGAAACGAGGTTATTTTTGAAATTTTTTATTGAAAAAAGACAAAATAAGATGAAAATAAAGCACATTTTCATATTTCAGATTAAAAGAGAAAATATCAAGGGAAACGAGGTTATTTTGAAATTTTTTGAAAAAAGACGAAATAAGATGAAAATAAAGCACATTTTCATATTTCAGATTAAAAAAGCGAAAACATCAAGGGAAACTATGTTATTTCTACATTTTTTGTTGAAAAAGACAAAATAAAATGAAAATAAAGCACATTTTCATATTTCAGATTAAAAAAGAGAAAATATCAAGGGAAACAAGGTTATTTTGAAATTTTTATTGAAAAGACAAAATAAGATGAAAATAAAGCACATTTTCATATTTCAGATTAAAAAGAGAAAATATCAAGGAAAGAAGGTTATTTTGAAATTTTTATTGAAAAGACAAAATAAAATGAAAATAAAGCACATTTTCATATATCAGATTAAAAAAAAGAGAAAATATCAAGGGAAACGAGGTTATTTTGAAATTTTTTTTTGAAAAAAAGACAAAATAAGATGAAAATAAAAAAGCACATTTTCATATTTCAGATTAAAAAGAGAAAATATCAAGGGAAATTATGTTATTTCTACATTTTTTTGTTGAAAAAGACAAAATAAAATGAAAATAGAAGCACCTTTCTTTCTATATTTCAGATTAAAAAAGAGAAAATATCAAAGGAAACAAAGTTATTTTGAAATTTTCTATTGAAAAAAGACAAATAAGATGAAAATAATGCATATTTTCATATTTCAGATAAGAGAAATATCAAGAGAAACAAGGTTATTTTGAAATTTTCTGTATTTGAAAAGACAAAATAAGATGAAAATAAAGCACATTTTCATATTTCAGATTAAAAAAGAGAAAATATCAAGGGAAAGGAGGTCATTTTGAAATTTTTATTGAAAAGACAAAATAAGATGAAAATAAAGCACATTTTCATATTTCAGATTAAAAAGAGAAAATATCAAGGAAACAAGGTTATTTCTACATTTTTTGTTGAAAAATACAAAGAAAATGAAAATAAAGCACATTTTCATATTTCAGATAAAAAAAGAGAAAATATCCAAGGGAAACAATGTTATTTTGAAATTTTTATTGAAAAGACAAAATAAGATGAAAATAATGCATATTTTCATATTTCAGATTAAAAGAGGAAATATCAAGAGAAACAATGTTATTTGAAATTTTCTATTGAAAAAAGACAAAATAAAGATATGAAAATAAAGCACATTTTCATATTTCAGATAAAAAAGAGAAAATTTCAAGGGAAACGAGGTTATTTCTACAGTTTAATTGAAAAAAAGACAAAATAAGATGAAAATAAAGCACATTTTCATATTTCAGATTAAAAAGAGAAAATATCAAGGGAAACGAGGTTATTTTGAAATTTTCTATTGAAAAAAAGAACAAAATAAGATGAAAATAAAGCACAGTTTCATATTTCAGATTAAAAGAGAAAATGTCAAGGGAAACGAGGTTATTTTTGAAATTTTTATTGAAAAAAGACAAAATAAGATGAAAATAAAAACACATTTTCATATTTCAGATTAAAAAAATATCCAAAGGAAACAAGGTTATTTTGAAATTTTTTATTGAAAAAAGACAAAAATAAGATGAAAATAAAAACACATTTTCATATATCAGATTAAAGAAAAATATCAAGGGAAACGAGGTTATTTTGAAATTTTTTGAAAAGACAAAATAAGATGAAAATAAAGCACATTTTCATATTTCAGATTAAAAAAGAGAAAATATCAAGGGAAACGAGGTTATTTTTGAAATTTTTTATTGAAAAAGACAAAATAAGATGAAAATAAAGCACATTTTCATATTTCAGATTAAAAAGAGAAAATATCCAGGGAAACGAGGTTATTTTGAAATTTTTTTTGAAAAAAGACGAAATAAGATGAAAATAAAGCATTTTCATATTTCAGATTAAAAAAAGCGAAAACATCAAGGGAAACTATATTTATTTCTACATTTTTTGTTGAAAAAAGACAAAATAAGATGAAAATAAAGCACATTTTCATATTTCAGATTAAAAAGAGAAAATATCAAGGGAAACAAGGTTATTTTGAAATTTTTATTGAAAAAGACAAAATAAGATGAAAATAAAGCACATTTTCATATTTCAGATTAAAAAAGAGAAAATATCAAAGGGAAGAAGGTTATTTTGAAATTTTTATTGAAAAAGACAAAATAAGATGAAAATAAAGCACATTTTCATATTTCAGATTAAAAAAGAGAAAAATATCAAGGGAAACGAGGTTATTTTGAAATTTTTATTGAAAAAAGACAAAATAAGATGAAAATAAAGCACATTTTCATATATCAGGTTAAAAAAGAGAAAATATCAAGGGAAACGAGGTTATTTTGAAATTTTTTTTAAAAAGACAAATAAGATGAAAATAAAGCACATTTTCATATTTCAGATTAAAAGAGAAAATATCTGAGGAAACTATGTTATTTCTACATTTTTGTTGAAAAAAGACAAAATAAAATGAAAATAAAGCACATTTTCATATTTCAGATTAAAAAAGAGAAAATATCAAGGGAAACAAGTTATTTTGAAATTTTCTATTGAAAAAGACAAAATAAGATGAAAATAATGCATATTTTCATATTTCAGATTAAGAGAAATATCAAGAGAAACAGAGTTCCTTTGAAATTTTCTATTGAAAAAATAAAATAAGATGAAAATAAAGCACATTTCATATTTCAGATTAAAAAGAGAAAATATCAAAGGGAAAGGAGGTCATTTTGAAATTTTTTATTGAAAAAAGACAAAAATAAGATGAAAATAAAGCACATTTTTCATATTTCAGATTAAAAAAGAGAAAATATCCAAAGGGAAACAAGGTTATTTCTACATTTTTGTTGAAAAAAGACAAAATAAAATGAAAATAAAGCACATTTTCATATTTCAGATTAAAAAAGAGAAAATATCAAGGGAAACGAGGTTATTTTGAAATTTTTATTGAAAAAAGACAAAATAAGTTGAAAATAAAGCACATTTTTCATATTTCAGATTAAAAAAAGAGAAAATATCAAAGGAAACAAGGATTATTTTGAAATTTTTATTGAAAAAGACAAAATAAGATGAAAATAAAGCACATTTTTCATATTTCAGATTAAAAAGAAGAAAGAATATCAAGGGAAAGGAGGTCATTTTGAAATTTTTATTGAAAAAAGACAAAATAAGATGAAAATAAAGCACATTTTCATATTTCAGATTAAAAAAAGAGAAAATATCAAGGGAAACAAGGTTATTTTTGAAATTTTTTATTGAAAAGACAAAATAAGATGAAAATAAAGCACATTTCATATTTCAGATTAAAAAAGAGAAAATATCAAGGGAAACGAGGTTATTTGAAATTTTTCTATTGAAAAAGGCCGAAATAAGATGAAAATAAAGCACATTTTTCATATTTCAGATTAAAAAAGAGAAAATATCGAGGAAACAAAGTTATTTTGAAATTTTCTATTGAAAAAAGACAAAATAAGATGAAAATAATGCATATTTTCATATTTCAGATTAAAAAAGAGGAAATATCAAGAGAAACAAGGTTATTTTGAAATTTTCTATTGAAAAAATACAAAAATAAGATGAAAATAAAGCACATTTTTCATATTTCAGATTAAAAAAGAGAAAATATCAAGGGAAAGGAGGTCATTTTGAAATTTTTATTGAAAAAAGACAAAATAAGATGAAAATAAAGCATTTTCATATTTCAGATTAAAAAAGAGAAAATATCCAAGGGAAACAAGGTTATTTCTACATTTTTTGTTGAAAAAAGACAAAATAAAATGAAAATAAAGCACATTTTCATATTTCAGATTAAAAAGAGAAAATATCAAGGGAAACGAGGTTATTTTGAAATTTTTGTGAAAAGACAAAATAGTTGAAAATAAAGCACATTTTCATATTTCAGATTAAAAAAGAAGAGAAAATATCAAGGGAAACAAGGTTATTTTGAAATTTTTTATTGAAAAAGACAAAATAAGATGAAAATAAAAACCCTTTCATATTTCAGATTAAAAAAGAGAAAATATCAAGGGAAAGGAGAGTCATTTGAAATTTTTATTGAAAAAAGACAAAATAAGATGAAAATAAAGCACATTTTCATATTTCAGATTAAAAAAGAGAAAATATCAAGGGAAACAAGGTTATTTTGAAATTTTTATTGAAAAAAAGACAAAATAAGATGAAAATAAAGCACATTTTCATATTTCAGATTAAAAAGAGAAAATATCAAGGGAAACGAGGGTTATTTTGAAATTTTCTATTGAAAAAGACAAATAAGATGAAAATAAAGCACATTTCATATTTCAGATTAAAAAAGAGAAAATATCAAGGGAAACTATGTTATTTCTACATTTTTTGTTAGAAAAAGACAAATTAAAAAGAAAATAAAGCACATTTTCATATTTCAGATTAAAGAAAAATATCAAGGGAAACGAGGTTATTTTGAAATTTTTTTGTGAAAAAAGACAAAAATAAGATATGAAAATAAAGCACATTTTCATATTTCAGATTAAAAAGAGAAAATATCAGGGAAACGAGGTTATTTTGAAATTTTCTATTGAAAAGACAAAATAAGATGAAAATAAAAACCTTTGATTTCATATTTCAGATTAAAAAAAGAGAAAAAGTCAAGGGGAAACGAGGTTATTTTGAAATTTTCATTGAAAAAAGACAAAATAAGATGAAAATAAAACACATTTTCATATTTCAGATTAAAGAAAATATCAAGGGAAACAAGGTTATTTTGAAAATTTTTATTGAAAAAAGACAAAATAAGATGAAAATAACGCACATTTTCATATATCAGATTAAAAAAGAGAAAATATCAAGGGAAATGAGGTTATTTTTGAAATTTTTTTTGAAAAAAGACAAAATAAGATGAAAATAAAACACATTTCATATTTCAGATTAAAGAAAATATCAAGGGAAAGAAGGTTATTTTGAAATTTTTATTGAAAAAAAGATAAAATAAGATGAAAATAAACACATTTTCATATTTCAGATTAAAAAAGAGAAAATATCAAGGGAAACGAGGTTAATTTGAAATTTTTATTGAGAAAAGACAAAATAAGATGAAAATAAAGCACATTTTCATATATCAGATTAAAAGAGAAATATCAAGGGAAAGAAGGTTATTTTGAAATTTTTTTGAAAAAAGACAAAATAAGATGAAAATAAAGCATTTCATATTTCAGATTAAAAAAAGAGAAAATATCAAGGAAACTATTTTATTTCTACATTTTTTTGAAAAGACAAAATAGAAATGAAAATAAAGCACAGTTTCATATTTCAGATTAAAAAAAAGAGAAAATATCAAGGGAAACGAGGTTATTTTTGAAATTTTTTATTGAAAAAAAGACAAATAAGATGAAAATAAAGCACATTTTCATATTTCAGATTAAAAAGAGAAAATATCAAGGGAAACGAGGTTATTTTGAAATTTTTTATTGAAAAAAGACAAAATAAGATGAAAATAAAGCATTTCATATTTCAGATTAAAAAGAGAAAATCCAAGGGAAACTATGTTATTTCTACATTTTTTGTTGAAAAAAGACAAATTAAAAAGAAAATAAAGCACATTTTCATATTTCAGATTAAAAGAGAAAATATCAAGGGAAACGAGGTTATTTTGAAATTTTTATTGAAAAAAGACAAAATAAGATGAAAATAAAGCACATTTTCATATTTCAGATTAAAAAAGAGAAAATATCAAGGGAAACAAGGTTATTTTGAAATTTTTTATTGAAAAGACAAAATAAGATGAAAATAAAGCACATTTTCATATTTCAGATTAAAAAAGAGAAAATATCAAGGGAAACTATGTTATTTCTACATTTTGTTGAAAAAAGACAAAATAAGATGAAAATAAAGCACATTTTCATATTTCAGTCCAAAAAGAGAAAATATCAAGGGAAACAAGGTTATTTTGAAATTTTTTATTGAAAAAGACAAAATAAGATGAAAATAAAGCACATTTTCATATTTCAGATTAAAAAGAGAAAATATCAAGGGAAACGAGGTTATTTTGGGGGAAATTTTTATTAGAAAAAATCTAGAAATAAAGAAGAAAATAAGCATTTTCATATTTCAGATTAAAAAAGAGAAAATATCAAGGAAAACGAGGTTATTTTTGAAAATTTTTTTTGAAAAAAAGCCAGAAATAAGATAAAAATAAAGCACATTTTCATATTTCAGATAAAAAGCGAAAAGCATCAAGGAAACTATGTTATTTCTACATTTTTTGTTGAAGAAAGACAAAATAAAATGAAAATAAAGCACATTTTCATATTTCAGATTAAAAAGAGAAAATATCAAGGGAAACAAAATTTAACATTTTGAAATTTTTATTGAAAAAGACAAAATAAGATGAAAATAAAGCATTTTCATATTTCAGATTAAAAAGAAAATATCAAGGGAAACGAGGTTATTTTGAAATTTTTCTATTGAAAAAAGACAAAATAAGATGAAAATAAAGCACATTTTCATATTTCAGATTAAAAAGAGAAAATATCAAGGGAAACGTATATTTATTTCTACATTTTTGTTGAAAAAGACAAATTAAAAGAAAATAAAGCACATTTTCATATTTCAGATTAAAAAGAGAAAATATCAAGGAAACGAGTTATTTTGAAATTTTTATTAGTGAAAAAGAACAAAATAAGATGAAAATAAAGCATTTTCATATTTCAGATTAAAAAAGAGAAAAATATCAAGGAAACGAGGAGTTATTTTGAAATTTTCCTGTGAAAAAAGACAAAATAAGATGAAAATAAAGCACAGTTTCATATTTCAGATTAAAAAAGAGAAAAAGTCAAAGGGAAACGAGGTTATTTTGAAATTTTTTATTGAAAAGACAAATAAGATGAAAATAAAAGCACATTTTCATATTTCAGATTTAAAAAGCGAAAACATCAAGGGAAACTATGTTATTTCTACATTTTTTGTTGAAAAAAAGACAAAATAAAATGAAAATAAAGCACATTTCATATTTCAGATTAAAAAGAGAAAATATCAAGGGAAACAAGGTTATTTTGAAATTTTTTATTGAAAAAGAACAAAATAAGATGAAAATAAAGCATTTTCATATTTCAGATTAAAAAAGAGAGAAAATATCAAGGGAAACGAGGTTATTTTGAAATTTTCTATTGAAAAAAGACAAAATAAGATGAAAATAAAGCACATTTTCATATTTCAGATTAAAAAAGAGAAAATATCAAAGGGAAACTATGTTATTTCTACATTTTTTGTTGAAAAAAGACAAATTAAAAGAAAAATAAAGCACATTTTCATATTTCAGATTAAAAAAGAGAAAATATCAAGGGAAACGAGGTTATTTTGAAATTTTTATTGAAAAAAAGACAAATAAGATAGAAAACAAAGCACATTTTCATATTTCAGATTAAAAAAGAGAAAATATCAAGGGAAACGAGGTTATTTTGAAATTTTCTATTGAAAAGACAAAATAAGATGAAAATAAAGCACAGTTTCATATTTCAGATTAAAAAAGAGAAAAAGTCAAGGGAAACGAGGTTATTTTGAAATTTTTATTGAAAAAAGACAAAATAAGATGAAAATAAAGCACATTTTCATATTTCAGATTAAAAAGAGAAAATATCAAGGGAAACAAGGTTATTTTGAAAATTTTTATTGAAAAAAGACAAAATAAGATGAAAATAACGCACATTTTTCATATATCAGATTAAAAAAGAGAAAATATCAAGGGAAATAGGAAGTTATTTTGAAATTTTTTTTGAAAAAAAAGACAAAAATAAGATGAAAATAAAACACATTTTCATATTTTGCAGATTAAAAAAGAGAAAATATCAAGGGAAAGAAGGTTATTTTGAAATTTTTTATTGAAAAAAGACAAAATAAGATGAAAATAAATACATTTCATATTTCAGATTAAAGAGAAAATATCAAGGAAACGAGGTTAATTTGAAATTTTTTATTTGAAAAAAAGACAAAATAAGATGAAAATAAAGCACATTTTCATATATCAGATTAAAGAGAAAATATCAAGGGAAAGAAGGTTATTTTTGAAATTTTTTGAAAACAGACAAAATAAGATGAAAATAAACATTTCATATTTCAGATTAAAAAGAGAAAATATCAAGGGAAACTATTTTATTTCTACCACATTTTTTTTTGTTGAAAAAAGACAAAATAAAATGAAAATAAAGCACATTTTCATATTTCAGATTAAAAAGAGAGAAAATATCAAGGGAAACGAGGTTATTTTGAAATTTTTATTGAAAAAGACAAATAAGATGAAAATAAAGCACATTTTCATATTTCAGATTAAAAAAGAGAAAATATCAAGGGAAACGAGGTTATTTTGAAATTTTCTATTGAAAAAAGACAAAATAAGATGAAAATAAAGCACATTTTCATATTTCAGATTAAAAAAGAGAAAATATCAAGGGAAACTATGTTATTTCTACATTTTTTGTTGAAAAAAGACAAATTAAAAGAAAATAAAGCACATTTTCATATTTCAGATTAAAAAGAGAAAATATCAAGGGAAACGAGGTTATTTTGAAATTTTTTATTGAAAAAAGACAAAAATAAGATGAAAATAAGCACATTTTCATATTTCAGATTAAAAAAGAGAAAATATCAAGGAAACAGGTTATTTTTGAAATTTTCTATTGAAAAAGACAAATAAGATGAAAATAAAGCACAGTTTCATATTTCAGATTAAAAAAAGAGAAAAAGTCAAGGGAAACGAGGTTATTTTTGAAATTTTTATTGAAAAAGACAAAATAAGATGAAAATAAAGCACATTTTCATATTTCAGATTAAAAAGCTATCAAGGGAAACAAGGTTATTTTGAAAATTTTATTGAAAAAACAAAAATAAAATTCTGAAAATGCATACATTTTCATATATCAGATTAAAAAAGAGAAAATATCAAAGGGAAATGAGGTTATTTTGAAATTTTTGAAAAAAGGCAAAATAAGATGAAAATAAAACACATTTTCATATTTCAGATTAAAAAGAGAAAAATATCAAGGGAAAGAAGGTTATTTTGAAATTTTTATTGAAAAAAGACAAAATAAGATGAAAATAAAGCACATTTTCATATTTCAGATTAAAAATATCAAGGGAAACGAGGTTAATTTGAAATTTTTATTGAAAAAAAGACAAAATAAGATGAAAATAAAGCATTTTCATATATCAGATTAAAAAAGAGAAAATATCAAGGAAACTATTTTATTTCTACATTTTTTTTTGAAAAGACAAAATAAAAAAATGAAAATAAAACACAGTTTCATATTTCAGATTAAAAAGAGAAAATATCAAGGGAAACGAGGTTATTTTGAAATTTTTATTATTGAAAAGACAAAATAAGATGAAAATAAAGCACATTTTCATATTTCAGATTAAAAAAGAGAAAATATCAAGGGAAACGAGGTTATTTTGAAATTTTATTGAAAAAGGACAAAATAAAGATGAAAATAAACACATTTTCATATTTCAGATAAAAAAGAGAAAATATCAAGGAAACTATGTTATTTCTACATTTTTTGTTGAAAAAGACAAATTAAAAAGAAAATAAAGCACATTTTCATATTTCAGATTAAAAAGAGAAAATATCAAGGGAAACGAGGTTATTTTAAAAAAATTTTTTATTGAAAAAAAAGGCAAATAAGATGAAAATAAAGCACATTTTCATATTTCAGATTAAAAAGAGAAAATATCAAGGGAAACAAGGTTATTTTGAAATTTTTTATTGAAAAAGACAAAATAAGATGAAAATAAAAACACATTTTCATATTTCAGATTAAAAAGAGAAAATATCAAGAGGGAAACTATGTTATTTCTACATTTTTGTTGAAAAAGACAAAACAAATGAAAACAAAACACATTTCATATTTCAGATTAAAAAGAGAAAATATCCAAGGGAAACAAGGTTATTTTGAAATTTTTATTGAAAAAAGACAAAATAAGATGAAAATAAAGCACATTTTCATATTTCAGATTAAAAAGAGAGAAAATATCAAGGAAACGAGGGTTATTTTGAAATTTTTTATTGAAAAAAAGACAAAATAAGATGAAAATAAAGCACATTTTCATATTTCAGATTAAAAAAGAGAAAATATCAAGGAAACTATGTTATTTCTACATTTTGTTGAAAAAGACAAATTAAAAAGGAAAAATAAAGCACATTTTCATATTTCAGATTAAAAGAGAAAATATCAAGGGAAACGAGGTTATTTTGAAATTTTTTATTGAAAAAAAGACAAAATAAGATGAAAATAAAACACATTTCATATTTCAGATTAAAAAAGAGAAAATATCAAGGGAAACAAGGTTATTTTGAAATTTTTATTGAAAAAAGACAAATAAGATGAAAATAAAGCACATTTTCATATTTCAGATTAAAAGAGAAAATATCAAGGGAAACTATGTTATTTCTACATTTTTTGTTGAAAAAAGACAAAATAAAATGAAAATAAAGCACATTTTCATATTTCAGATTAAAGAGAAAATATCAAGGGAAACAAGGTTATTTTGAAATTTTTTTTTTTTGAAAAATAGAAATAAAGGGTAAAGAAAATAAAGCACATTTTCATATTTCAGATAAAAAGCGAAAACATCAAGGGAAACTATGTTATTTCTACATTTTTTGTTGAAAAAAGACAAAATAAAATGAAAATAAAGCACATTTTCATATTTCAGATTAAAAAAGAGAAAATATCCAAGGGAAACAAGGTTATTTTGAAATTTTTTATTGAAAAAAGACAAAATAAGATGAAAATAAAGCACATTTTCATATTTCAGATTAAAAAAAGAGAAAATATCAAGGGAAAGAAGGTTATTTTGAAATTTTTTATTGAAAAAAAGACAAAATAAGATGAAAATAAAGCACATTTTCATATTTCAGATTAAAAGAGAAAATATCAAGGGAAACGAGGTTAATTTGAAATTTTTTATTGAAAAAAGACAAAAAATAAGATGAGAAAATAAAGCACATTTTCATATATCAGATTAAAAGAAGAGAAAATATATCAAGGGAAACAAGGTTATTTTGAAATTTTTTGAAAAAAGACAAAGTAAGATGAAAATAAAGCACATTTTCATATTTCAGATTAAAAGAGAAAATATCAAGAGGAGACGAGGTTATTTTGAAATTTTTATTGAAAAAAAGACAAAATAATAAGATAGAAAATAAAGCACATTTTCATATTTCAGATTAAAAAGAGAAAATATCAAGGAAACTATGTTATTTCTACATTTTTTGTTGAAAAAATACAAAAGAAAACGAAAATAAAGCGCATTTTCATATTTCAGATTAAAAAAAGAGAAAATATCAAGGGAAACAATGTTATTTTGAAATTTTTTATTGAAAAAAGACAAAATAAGATGAAAATAATGCATATTTTCATATTTCAGATTAAAAAAGAGGAAATATCAAGAGAAACAAGGTTATTTTGAAATTTTCTATTGAAAAAAGACAAAATAAGATGAAAATAAAGCACATTTTCATATTTCAGATTAAAAAAGAGAAAATATCAAGGGAAACAAGGTTAATTTGAAATTTTTAATTGAAAAAAGACAAAATAAGATGAAAATAAAGCACATTTTCATATTTCAGATTAAAAAAGAGAAAATATCAAGGGAAACGTGGTTATTTTGAAATTTTCTATTGAAAAAAGACAAAATAAGATGAAAATAAAGCACAGTTTCATATTTCAGATTAAAAAAAAGAGAAAATGTCAAGGGAAACAAGGTTATTTTGAAATTTTTTATTGAAAAAAGACAAAATGAGATGAAAATAAAGCACATTTTCATATTTCAGATTAAAAACAGAAAAATATTTAAGGAAACAAGGTTATTTTGAAATTTTTTATTGAAAAAAGATAAAATAAGATGAAAATAAAGCACATTTTCATATTTCAGATTAAAAAAGAGAAAATATCAAGGAAACTATGTTATTTACATTTTTTGTTGAAAAAAAGACAAAATAAAATGAAAATAAAGCACATTTTCATATTTCAGATTAAAAAAGAAAAAAAATATCAAGGGAAACAAGTTATTTTGAAATTTTTATTGAAAAAAGACAAAATAAGATGAAAATAAAGCACATTTTCATATATCAGATTAAAAAAGAGAAAATATCAAGGGAAACAGGTTATTTTTGAAATTTTTTTTTAAAAAAAAGAAAATAAGAGTGAAAATAAAGCACATTTTCATATTTCAGATTAAAAAGGAGAAAATATCAGAAACGAGGTTATTTTGAAATTTTATAAAAAGACGAAATAAGATGAAAATAAAAAGCACATTTTCATTTCAGATTAAAAAAGAGAAAATATCAAGGGAAACGAGGTTAATTTGAGCCCTTTTTTATTGAAAAAAGACAAAATAAGATGAAAATAAAGACATTTTCACATATCAGATTAAAAAAGAGAAAATATCAAGGGAAAGAAGGTTATTTTGAAATTTTTTTTGAAAAAAGACAAAATAAGATGAAAATAAAGCACATTTTCATATATTTCAGATTAAAAAAGAAAAATATCAAGGGAAACGAGGTTATTTCTACATTTTTTTTGAAAAAAGACAAAATAAAATGAAAATAAAGCACAAGCCTATATTTCAGATTAAAAAAAGAGAAAATATCAAGGGAAACGAGGTTATTTTGAAATTTTTTATTGAAAAAAGACAAAAATAAGATGAAAAATAAAGCACATTTTCATATTTCTGATTAAAAAGAGAAAAAAAATATCAAGGGAAACGAGGTTATTTTTGAAATTTTTTATTGAAAAAAAAGACAAAATAAGATGAAAATAAAGCACATTTTCTCATATTTCAGATTAAAAAAGAGAAAAATATCAAGGGAAATAATGTTATTTTGAAATTTTTTATTGAAAAAAGACAAAATAAGATGAAAAAATAATGCATATTTTCATATTTCAGATTAAAAAAGAGGAAATATCAAGAGAAATAAGGTTATTTTGAAATTTTCTATTGAAAAAAGACAAAATAAGATGAAAATAAAGCACATTTTCATATTTCAGATTAAAAAAGAGAAAATATCAAGGGAAACAAGGTTATTTTGAAAATTTTTAATTGAAAAAAGACAAAATAAGATGATTATTGAAAATAAAGCACATTTTCATATTTTATTAAAAAAGAGAAAATATCAAGGGAATTATTATTTTGAAATTTTCTATTGAAAAAAGACAAAATAAGATGAAAATAAAGCACAGTTTCATATTTCAGATTAAAAAAAGAGAAAAGCAGTGGAAACAAGGTTATTTTGAAATTTTTTTATTGAAAAAAGACAAAATGAGATGAAAATAAAGCACATTTTCATATTTTGCAGATTAAAAAAGAGAAAATATCAAGGGAAACAAGGTTATTTTGAAATTTTTTATTGAAAAAATATAAAACACAGAAAATAAAGCACATTTTCATATTTCAGATTAAAAAGAGAAAATATCAAGGGAAACTATGTTATTTCTACATTTTTTGTTGAAAAAAGACAAAAATAAATGAAAATAAAGCACATTTTCATATTTCAGATTAAAAAGAAAAAATATCAAGGGAAACAAGGTTATTTTGAAATTTTTATTGAAAAAAGACAAAATAAGATGAAAATAAAGCACATTTTCAATATATCAGATTAAAAAAGAGAAAATATCAAGGGAAACGAGGTTGTTTAAAATTTTTTTGAAAAAAGATAAAATAAGATGAAAATAAAGCACATTTTCATATTTCAGATTAAAAAGGAGAAAATATCAAGGGGAAATCAGGTTATTTTGAAATTTTTTTTGCAAAAGACGAAATAAGATGAAAATAAAGCACATTTTTCATATTTCAGACATTTAAAAAAGCGAAAACATCAAGGGAGTCATGTTATTTCAACATTTTTTGTTGAAAAAGAGAAAATAAAATGAAAATAAAGCACATTTTCATATTTCAGATTAAAAAGGAGAAAATATCAAGGGAAACGAGGTTATTTTGAAATTTTTTGCAAAAAAGACAGGAAATAAGATGAAAATAAAGCACATTTTCATATTTCAGATTAAAAAAGAGAAAATATCAAGAGAGAAACGAGGTTAATTTGAAATTTTTATTGAAAAAGACAAAATAAGATGAAAATAAAGCACATTTTCATATATCAGATTAAAAAGAGAAAATATCAAGGGAAGAAGGTTATTTTGAAATTTTTTTTTGAAAAAAGACAAAATAAGATGAAAATAAAGCACATTTTCATATTTCAGATTAAAAAAGAAAAAAATATCAAGGGAAACGAGGTTATTTCACATTTTTTTTGAAAAAAGACAAAATAAAATGAAAATAAAACACGATTTCATATTTCAGATTAAAAAAAGAGAAAATATCAAGGGAAGCGAGGTTATTTTGAAATTTTTTATTGAAAAAAGACAAAATAAGATGAAAATAAAGCACATTTTCATATTTCAGATTAAAAAAGAAAAATATCAAGGGAAACGAGGTTATTTTGAAATTTTTATTGAAAAAAGACAAAATAAGATGAAAATAAAGCACATTTTCATATTTCAGATTAAAAAAGAGAAAATATCAAGGGAAACAATGTTATTTTGAAATTTTTTATTGAAAAAAGACAAAATAAGATGAAATAATAATGCATATTTTCATATTTCAGATTAAAGAAATATCAAGAGAAACAAGGTTATTTTGAAATTTTCTATTGAAAAAAGACAAAATAAGATGAAAATAAAGCACATTTTCATATTTCAGATTAAAAAAAGAGAAAATATCAAAGGAAACAAGGTTATTTTGAAATTTTAATTGAAAAAAGACAAAATAAGATGAAAATAAAAGCACATTTTCATATTTCAGATTAAAAAGAGAAAATATCAAGGGAAACGTGGTTATTTTGAAATTTTCTATTGAAAAGACAAAATAAGATGAAAATAAAGCACAGTTTCATATTTCAGATTAAAAAAAGAGAAAATGTCAAGGGAAACAAGGTTTATTTTGAAATTTTTATTGAAAAAAGACAAATGAGATGAAAATAAAGCACATTTTCATATTTCAGATTAAAAAAGAGAAAATATCAAGGGAAACAAGGTTATTTTGAAATTTTTATTGAAAAAGACAAAATAAGATGAAAATAAAGCACATTTTTCAAATATCAGATTAAAAAAAGAGAAAATATCAAGGGAAACTATGTTATTTCTACATTTTTGTTGAAAAAAGACAAAATAAAATGAAAATAAAGCACATTTTCATATTTCAGATTAAAAAAAGAAAAATATCAAGGGAAACAAGGTTATTTCTGCTTTGGCTGAAAAAGACAAATAAGGAGAAAATAAAGCACATTTTCATATATCAGATTAAAAAAGAGAAAATATCAAGGGAAACGAGGTTATTTTGAAATTTTTTGAAAAAAGACAAAATAAGATGAAAATAAAGCACATTTTCATATTTCAGATTAAAGGAGAAAATATCAAGGGAAACGAGGTTATTTTGAAATTTTTTTTGCAAAAGACGAAATAAGATGAAAATAAAGCACATTTTCATATTTCAGATTAAAAAAGCGAAAACATCAAGGGAAACTATGTTATTTCAACATTTTTGTTGAAAAAGAGAAAATAAAATGAAAATAAAGCACATTTTCATATTTCAGATTAAAAGAGAAAATATCCAAGGAAACAAAGGTTATTTCTACATTTTTAATTGAAAAAAGACAAAATAAGATGAAAATAAAGCACATTTTCATATTTCAGATTAAAGAAAATATCAAGGGAAACGAGGTTATTTTAAGAATTTCCTATTAAAAAAAGACAAAATAAGATGAAAATAAAGCACAGTTTCATATTTCAGATTAAAAAAAGAGAAAATGTCAAGGGAAACGAGGTTATTTTGAAATTTTTTATTGAAAAAAGACAAAATAAGTTGAAAATAAAAACACATTTTCATATTTCCAGATTAAAAGAGAAAATATCAAGGGAAACAAGGTTATTTAGAAATTTTTTATTGAAAAAAGACAAAATAAGATGAAAATAAAGCACATTTCCTTATTTCAGATTAAAAAGAGAAAATATCAAGGGAAACAAGGTTATTTTGAAATTTTTTATTGAAAAAAGACAAAATAAGATGAAAATAAAGCACATTTTCATATTTCAGATTAAAAAAAGAGAAAATATCAAGGGAAACAAGGTTATTTTGAAATTTTATTGAAAAAAGACAAATAAAAAGATGAAAATAAAGCACATTTTCAAATATCAGATTAAAAAAAGAGGAAAATATCAAGGGAAACGAGGTTATTTTGAAATTTTTTTTTTTGAAAAAAGACAAAATAAGATGAAAATAAAGCATTTCATATTTCAGATTAAAAAGAGAAAATATCAAGGGAAACGAGGTTATTTTGAAATTTTTATTGAAAAAATACGAAATAAGAAGAAAATAAAGCACATTTTCATATTTCAGATTAAAAAAGAGAAAATATCAAAGGAAACGAGGTTATTTTGAAAATTTTTGAAAAAAGACGAAATAAGATGAAAATAAAGCACATTTTCATATTTCAGATTAAAAAAGCGAAAAACATCAAGGGAAACTATGTTATTTCTACATTTTTTTGTTGAAAAAAGACAAAATAAAATGAAAATAAAGCACATTTTCATATTTCAGATTAAAAAAAGAAAAATATCAAGGGAAACAAGTTTATTTTGAAATTTTTATTGAAAAAAGACAAAATAAGATGAAAATAAAGCACATTTTCATATTTCAGATTAAAAAAAGAGAAAATATCAAAGGAAAGAAGGTTATTTTGAAATTTTTATTGAAAAAGACAAAATAAGATGAAAATAAAGCACATTTTCATATTTCAGATTAAAAAAAGAGAAAATATCAAGGGGGGAAACGAGGTTAATTTGAAATTTTTATTGAAAAAGACAAAATAAGATGAAAATAATACATTTTCATATATCAGATTAAAAAAGAGAAAATATCAAGGGAAAGAAGGTTATTTTGAAATTTTTTTGAAAAAAGACAAAATAAGATGAAAATAAAGCACATTTTCATATTTCAGATTAAAAAAGAGAAAAATATCAAGAGGCTTATGTTATTTCTACATTTTTTTTTGAAAAAAGACAAAATAAAATGAAAATAAAGCACATTTTCATATTTCAGATTAAAAAAGAGAAAATATCAAAGGAAACAAGGTTATTTTGAAATTTTTTATTGAAAAAAGACAAAATAAGATGAAAATAAAAAGCACATTTTCAAATATCAGATTAAAAAAGAGAAAATATCAAGGGAAACGAGGTTATTTTGAAATTTTTTTTGAAAAAAGACAAAATAAGATGAAAATAAAGCACATTTTCATATTTCAGATTAAAAAAGAGAAAATATCAAGGGAAACGAGGTTATTTTGAAATTTTTATTGAAAAAATACGAAATAAGAGAAGAAAATAAAGCACATTTTCATATTTCAGATTAAAAAAAGAGAAAATATCAAGGGAAACGAGGTTATTTTGAAAATTTTTTTTGAAAAAAGACGAAATAAAGATGAAAATAAAGCACATTTTCATATTTCAGATTAAAAAAGCGAAAACATCAAGGGAAACTATATTTATTTCTACATTTTTTGTTGAAAAAAGACAAAATAAAATGAAAATAAAGCACATTTTCATATTTCAGATTAAAAAAGAGAAAATATCAAAGGAAACAAGGTTATTTTGAAATTTTTTATTGAAAAAAGACAAAATAAGATGAAAATAAAGCACATTTTCATATTTCAGATTAAAAAAAGAGAAAATATCAAGGGGAAAGAAGGTTATTTTGAAATTTTTATTGAAAAAAGACAAAATAAGATAGAAAATAAAGCACATTTTCATATTTCAGATTAAAAAAGAGAGAAAATATCAAGGGAAACGAGGTTAATTTGAAATTTTTTATTGAAAAAAGACAAAATAAGATGAAAATAAAGCACATTTTCATATATCAGATTAAAAAGAGAAAATATCAAAGGGAAAGAAGGTTATTTTTAAAATTTTTGAAAAAAGACAAAAATAAGATGAAAATAAAGCACATTTTCATATTTCAGATTAAAAGAGAAAATATCAAGGGAAACTATGTTATTTCTACATTTTTTTTTGAAAAAAGACAAAATAAAATGAAAATAAAGCACATTTTCATATTTCAGATTAAAAAAGAGAAAATATCAAGGGAAACAATGTTATTTTGAAATTTTCTATTGAAAAAAGACAAAATAAGATGAAAATAATGCATATGTTCATATTTCCAGATTAAAAAAGAGGAAATATCAAGAGAAACAAGGTTATTTTGAAATTTTCTATTGAAAAGACAAAGTAAGATGAAAATAAAGCACATTTTCATATTTCAGATTAAAAAAAAAAGAAAATATCAAGGGAAACAAGGTTATTTTACAGAATTTTTTATTGAAAAAAGACAAAAATAAGATGAAAATAAAGCACATTTTCATATATCAGATTAAAAAGAGAAAATATCAAGGGAAACGAGGTTATTTTGAAATTTTTTTTGAAAAAAGACAAAATAAGATGAAAATAAAACACATTTTCATATTTCAGATTAAAAAAGAGAAAATATCAAGGGAAACGAGGTTATTTTGAAATTTTTTTTTGAAAAGACAAAATAAGATGAAAATAAAGCACATTTTCATATTTCAGATTAAAAAGGAGAAAATATCAAAGGAAACGAGGTTATTTTGAAATTTTTATTGAAAAAAGACAAAATAAGATGAAAATAAAACACATTTTCATATTTCAGATTAAAAAAGAGAAAATATCAAGGGAAGCAGGTTATTTTGAAATTTTTTGAAAAAAGACGAAATAAGATGAAAAATAAAGCACATTTTCATATTTCAGATTAAAAAAGCGAAAACATCAAGGGAAACTATGTTATTTCAACATTTTTGTTGAAAAAGACAAAATAAAATGAAAATAAAGCACATTTTCATATTTCAGATTAAAAGAAAAATATCAGAAACAAAGGTTATTTCTACATTTTTAATTGAAAAAAGACAAAATAAGATGAGAAATAAAGCACATTTTCATATTTCAGATTAAAAAAAGAGAAAATATCAAGGGAAACGAGGTTATTTTGAAATTTTCTATTGAAAAAAGACAAAATAAGATGAAAATAAAGCACAGTTTCATATTTCAGATGAAAAAAAAGAGAAAATATCCAAGGGAAACGAGGTTATTTTGAAATTTTTTATTGAAAAAAGACAAAATAAGTTGAAAATAAAGCACATTTTCATATTTCCAGATTAAAAAGAGAAAATATCAAGGGAAACAAGGTTATTTAGAAATTTTTTATTGAAAAAGACAAAATAAGATGAAAATAAAAGCACATTTTCATATTTCAGATTAAAAGAGAAATATCAAGGGAAACTATGTTATTTCTACATTTTTTGTTGAAAAAAAAAGAGACAAAATAAAATGAAAATAAAGCACATTTTCATATTTCAGATTAAAAAAAGAGAAAATATCAAGGGAAACAAGGTTATTTTGAAATTTTTATTGAAAAAAGACAAAATAAGATGAAAATAAAGCACATTTTCAAATATCAGATTAAAAAAGAGAAAATATCAAGGGAAACGAGGTTATTTTGAAATTTTTTTGAAAAAAGCCAAAATAAGATGAAAATAAAGCTTTATTTCATATTTCAGATTAAAAAAGAGAAAATATCAAGGAAACGAGGTTATTTTGAAATTTTTATTGAAAACATACGAAATAAGATGAAAATAAGCACATTTTCATATTTCAGATTAAAAAAGCGAAAACATCAAGGAAACTATGTTATTTCTACATTTTTTGTTGAAAAGACAAAATAAAATGAAAATAAAGCACATTTTCATATTTCAGATTAAAAAAGAGAAAATATCAAGGGAAAGAAGGTTATTTTGAAATTTTTTATTGAAAAAAGACAAAATAAGATGAAAATAAAGCACATTTTCATATTTCAGATTAAAAAAAGAGAAAATATCAAGGGAAACGAGGTTATTTTGAAAATTTTTTTGAAAAAAGACGAGAAATAAGATGAAAATAAAGCACATTTTCATATTTCAGATTAAAAAAGCGAAAACATCAAGGGAAACTATGTTATTTCTACATTTTTTGTTGAAAAAAGACAAATAAAATGAAAATAAAGCACATTTTCATATTTCAGATTAAAAAAAGAGAAAATATCAAGGGAAACAAGGTTATTTTGAAATTTTTTGTCAGAAAAAAGACAAAATAAGATGAAAATAAAGCACATTTTCATATTTCAGATTAAAAAAAGAGAAAATATCAAGGGAAAGAAGGTTATTTTGAAATTTTTATTGAAAAAAGACAAAATAAGATGAAAATAAAGCACATTTTCATATTTCAGATTAAAAAAGAGAAAATATCAAGGGAAACGAGGTTAATTTGAAATTTTTTATTGAAAAAGGAACAAAATAAGATGAAAATAAAGCACATTTTCATATATCAGATTAAAAAAGAGAAAATGTCAAAGGGAAAGAAGGTTATTTTGAAATTTTTTTTGAAAAAAGACAAAATAAGATGAAAATAAAAACACATTTTCATATTTCAGATTAAAAAAAGAGAAAATATCAAGGGAAACTATGTTATTTCTACATTTTTGAAAAAAGACAAAAATAAAATGAAAATAAAGCACATTTTCATATTTCAGATTAAAAAAAGAGAAAATATCAAGGGAAACAATGTTATTTTGAAATTTTCTATTGAAAAAGACAAATAAGATGAAAATAATGCATATGTTCATATTTCAGATTAAAAAGAGGAAATATCAAGAGAAACAAGGTTATTTTGAAATTTTCTATTGAAAAGACAAAATAAGATGAAAATAAGCATTTTCATATTTCAGATTAAAAAAAAAGAAAATATCAAGGGAAACAAGGTTATTTTGAAATTTTTATTGAAAAAAGACAAAATAAGATGAAAATAAAGCACATTTTCATATATCAGATTAAAAAAAAGAGAAAATATCAGGGAAACGAGGTTATTTTGAAATTTTTTGAAAAAAGACAAAATAAGATGAAAATAAAACACATTTTCATATTTCAGATTAAAAAAGAGAAAATATCAAGGGAAACGAGGTTATTTTGAAATTTTTTTGAAAAAAGACAAAATAAGATGAAAATAAAAAACTACATTTTCATATTTCAGATTAAAAGCGAAAACATCAAGGGAAACCTATGTTATTTCAACATTTTTTGTTGAAAAGACAAAATAAAATGAAAATAAAGCACATTTTCATATTTCAGATTAAAAAAAGAAAAATATCAAGGGAAACAAGGTTATTTCTACATTTTTAATTGAAAAAAGACAAAATAAGATGAAAATAAAGCACATTTTTCATATTTCAGATTAAAAAAGAGAAAATATCAAGGGAAACGAGGTTATTTGAAATTTTCTATTGAAAAAAGACAAAATAAGATGAAAATAAAGCACAGTTTCATATTTCAGATGAAAAAAAGAGAAAATGTCAAGGGAAACGAGGTTATTTTGAAATTTTTTATTGAAAAAAGACAAAATAAGTTGTTAGAAAATAAAGCACATTTTCATATTTCAGATTAAAAAAGAGAAAATATCAAGGGAAACAAGGTTATTTAGAAATTTTTTATTGAAAAAAGACAAAATAAGATGAAAATAAAGCACATTTTCATATTTCAGATTAAAAAGAGAAAATATCAAGGGAAACAAGGTTATTTTGAAATTTTTTATTGAAAAAGGCAAATAGGGATGAAAATAAAGCACATTTTCAAATATCAGATTAAAAAAGAGAAAATATCAAGGGAAACGAGGTTATTTTTGAAATTTTTTTTTTGAGAAAAGCCAAATAAGATGAAAATAAAAGCACATTTTTCATATTTCAGATTAAAAAAGAGAAAATATCAAGGGAAACAAGGTTATTTTGAAATTTTTTATTGAAAACATACGAAATAAGATGAAAATAAAGCACATTTTCATATTTCAGATTAAAAGCGTATAAGGGAAACTATGTTATTTCTACATTTTTGTTGAAAAAAGACAAAATAAAATGAAAATAAAGCACATTTTCATATTTTCAGATTAAAAAGAGAAAATATCAAGGGAAACAAGGTTATTTTGAAATTTTTATTGAAAAAAGACAAAATAAGATGAAAATAAAGCACATTTTCATATTTCAGATTAAAAAAGAGGAAAATATCGAGAAGGAGTTATTTTGAAATTTTTTTAATGAAAAATGAAATAAGATGAAAATAAAGCACATTTTCATATTTCAGATAAAAAAGAGAAAATATCAAGGGAAACGAGGTTATTTTGAAATTTTATTGAAAAAAAGACAAATAAGATGAAAATAAAGCACATTTTCATATATCAGATTAAAGAAAATATCAAGGAAACGAGGTTATTTTGAAATTTTTTTTTGAAAAAAGACAAAATAAGATGAAAATAAAGCACATTTTCATATTTCAGATTAAAAAAGAGAAAATATCAAGGGAAACTATGTTATTTCTACATTTTTTTGTTGAAAAAAGACAAAATAAAATGAAAATAAAGCCATTTTCATATTTCAGATTAAAAAAGAGAAAATATCAGGGAAACAATGTTCTTTGAAATTTTCTATTGAAAAAAGACAAAAATAAGATGAAAAATAATGCATATGTTCATATTTCAGATTAAAAAGAGGAAATATCAAGAGAAACAAGGTTATTTTGAAATTTTCTATTGAAAAAAGACAAAATAAGATGAAAATAAAAAACACATTTTCATATTTCAGATTAAAAAAAGAAAATATCAAGGAAAACGAGGTTATTTTGAAATTTTTTATTGAAAAAAGACAAAATAAGATGAAAATAAAGCACATTTTCATATATCAGATTAAAAAAAGAGAAAATATCAGGGAAACGAGGTTATTTTGAAATTTTTTTGAAAAAAGACAAAATAAGATGAAAATAAAGCACATTTTCATATTTCAGATTAAAAAAGAGAAAATATCAAAGGGAAACGAGTTATTTTGAAATTTTTATTGAAAAAAGACAAAATAAGTTGAAAATAAAGAGCACATTTTCATATTTCAGATTAAAAAAGAGAAAATATCAAGGAAACTATGTTATTTATACATTTTTTGTTGAAAAAAGACAAAATAAAATGAAAATAAAGCACATTTTCATATTTCAGATTAAAAAAGAGAAAATATTAAGGGAAACGAGGTTATTTTTGAAATTTTTATTGAAAAAAGACAAAATAAGATGAAAATAAAGCACAGTTTTATATTTCAGATTAAAAAAAGAGAAAATATCAAGGGAAACGAGGTTATTTTGAGAAATTTTTGACAAAAAGAAAAAATGAGTTGAAAATAAAGCATATTTTCATATTTCAGATTAAAAAAGAGAAAATATCCAAGGGAAACAAGGTTATTTAGAAATTTTTTATTGAAAAAAGACAAAATAAGATAAAAATAAAGCACATTTTCATATTTCAGATTAAAGAAAATATCAAGGGAAACAAGGTTATTTTGAAATTTTTTATTGAAAAAAGGCAAAATAAGATGAAAATAAAGCACATTTTCATATTTCAGATTAAAAAAGAGAAAATATCAAGGGAAACTATGTTATTTCTACATTTTTGTTGAAAAGACAAAATAAAATGAAAATAAAGCACATTTCATATTTCAGATTAAAAAAAGAGAAAATATCAAGGGAAACAAGGTTATTTTGAAATTTTTTATTGAAAAAAGACAAAATAAGATGAAAGTAAAGCACATTTTCATATTTCAGATTAAAAAAGAGAAAATATCAAGGGAAAGAAGGTTATTTTGAAATTTTTATTGAAAAAAGACAAAATAAGATGAAAATAAAACACATTTTCATATTTCAGATTAAAAAAGAGAAAATATCAAGGGAAACGAGGTTATTTTGAAATTTTTTATTGAAAAAAGACAAAATAAGATGAAAATAAAGCACATTTTCATATATCAGATTAAAAAAAGAGAAAATATCAAGGGAAACGAGGTTATTTTGAAATTTTTTTTGAAAAAAAAGACAAAATAAGATGAAAATAAAAATACATTTTCATATTTCAGATTAAAAGAGAAAATATCGAAACTATGTTATTTCTACATTTTTGTTGAAAAAAGACAAAATAAAATGAAAATAAGCTGTTTCATATTTTAGATTAAAAAAGAGAAAATATCAAGGGAAACAATGTTATTTTGAAATTTTCTATTGAAAAAAGACAAAATAAGATGAAAATAATGCATATGTTCATATTTCAGATTAAAAAAGAGGAAATATCAAGAGAAACAAGGTTATTTTGAAATTTTCTATTGAAAAAAGACAAAATAAGATGAAAATAAAGCACATTTTCATATTTCAGATTAAAAGAGAAAATATCAAGGGAAACTATATTATTTCTACATTTTTTGTTGAAAAAAGACAAAATAAAATGAAAATAAAGCACATTTTCATATTTCAGATTAAAAAGAGAAAATATTAA
>JBBBDQ010028303.1:0-15550 GCA_037127315.1 Ascarosepion bandense | reverse complement strand
ACCCCCCTCCCCACTCCCTTAGCGAGTGTGCTTCTTGATTTCGCCATTTGGCGGAATACAGCGGCCACTCGGCTTTTCTGGGATGGACGGTTCTTACTAACATTGAATATTATTTTAGTTTAAAAATTTGTTGTATTTTTAGTTTTATTTTTGGGTTCATCCCCCCTCCCATCATTTCATTTTTCATTAAATATTTTATAATATTGTACATGTATTGTACACTTATTTTATATTGTACATAAATACATTTTTATTGTCATGGGTTAATTTCCCCACTTTTTGGGGTGTCCCTTGTAAGGTTTCTGGCATTGTGGTGTACGAAAGATTGGGAGTAGATGGATGGGATCTTTTGGTGACTGTGCAAATTGTAACGAGTGAATGTGTCATTATTAGTGTTTGGCAAATCTTGAGATGATTAAGCGAGAACCAACCTCTCCCCTCCCCTTTTAGGCCTTGTGCAAAAATAATTTTTTATTTTTACAAAAAATAAAAACAGTGTGAAACCGCGGTAGGTTTTGGCTCACTTTAGATTTTCGTGTATATAATCTACTACAATAAGTTATTTTAAATTTGGTAGACATGAGTTGCTACAACTATTTTTTCTTTAACAAAAATTACCAACCAGCCAAGATTGAGAAATAAATGTTATAGCTGTCAGTAATCAAACCTGTATGTGTTCCTGTCTGTTCGTTAGAAAATACAGGTTCGATTGATGACAAACAACTTTTCTTTAGTAACTCTTCTCCATCTTGGTAGGTTGTTATTAATTTGAAAGGCAAAAGTAGCGTTGAATTCAAATATGTGCCAAGTAAAATTATGTTTAGAGTACTAAAAAAAAAAAAATTATATGCATGTGTATGAAATAGAAAAGTACAGGTATCCTATAAATTCCTTTTAAATAGGATTGTCATTTTAAGAAAACAATATTGATTTATTGTTATCACTGGTTTTTAAAGTTTAAATAGGGTCAAAAAAATTCGTTGAAGTTTCAGATAAGCAATTATTCAATGTTTCTGAAAACAAGGAGTGGGGATAGATGATTAGAGTTGCAGTGATACACATCAAGGTTTTCTTTTAAATTTAAGGATTTAGGAATAAATCACTGAATATAGTAGTTAAAAAAAAATTATGAACTAGCAGAATATATATATATATATATATATATATATTGTACAATTCTTTCTATGACCGTTATCATAAATTAATGAGAAATTACAATTAAGACATTTTTCATTGTGATTTGTTCATTTTTCTTCGATTTCCCCGAAATGTGCTAGAGTGAACGTTCCGTTGCACGTCATTGTTTCGAGCTGGTCTCGAACGCATTCAAACCAAATTATTTCAACCAACTTCGAAAGGAGTAAATAAAAACGTTTTTACTTCGTGAATTTGGAAAATGTAACCTTTTTCATTTATTTAAACTATTTTCTTCAGTAGATACCCTGTTTTTAAACTATTAAAAGATTTCTTGAAAGGTTGGTTACATAATTGTCAGGTTTTGTTTTACATTTCGAGAGAGCGCTTAAACTTTCACTTGGGGGGGGGGGTCGTGTTTATCGAGAAATAAAAATCCCGATTTTCAAATATGAAGAAAAAGCTTTTATTAAAATGATGAAAGCGTGTCTTATCTTAAGAAAATGCAATGTTAAAAAAATGAAATAAAATTTTACTATTTAACCCATAGGTGCATAATACATGGAAGGTTCTCGAGTATTCGTGGAGGGGTCAAAAAACCCACACCCCACAATATACAATAAATGTGGTCGAGGTTAGAAATTTTCCTCACAATTTCAACGTCTCTTCGGCAACGAAGAAGAGTCAATGAAATTGAAATAAAAAAAGTTACAAAGATTTATTTTGCATTCACCTGTGAAAATCTATTAAATTTGACACAAATAACAGAAGATAAATTCAAATACAACGAAAACGAGATTATATTTAAAATAATTTTTTTATTAACACCTGCTTCTAGAGTAGGGTACTACTACGCTAAAACATTTCTGCGGCCCCAAATATGTGCGTGTGTAGATATGTGTGTGTGTAGAGAGAGAGAATTTCACCGTTTCTCGGTCGAAAATTTAGTTGTAAAACGGAGTACAATACACTCATGTTAACGAATGAGATAAACGGGAAAACTTCCAAGAAACGAAATATAACAAAAAAACCAAACTCAAAGCCCAGCTGGGACATTTTCATTTTAGATATCAAGGAATGTAGACTGTAGCTAAAAAAAAAAATGATAGAAATTTAAAAAATATTTCTAACCATTTTGGGGCCCTGAAGTTAGTTCGGCTTCTAATTTCCGCTTCTTCTTCTAAAGTTGTTCTTTTAAAAAATGAAAGAAAAACAGGCTTTTCCTTCATGTATTTTGTTGCCCTGGTCGATGATTTTCTTCTGGGAGGCCTTTTCATCGTCACTTACAGCAGAGACCAGTACTCGAAGACTCCAAGAGAATAGTCATCTCTCTTCTTCGTTCTCTTTTCTTGGTGCTTGTGCTGTGTCTTTTCTACCTGGCTCATACGTTTCTTTCGTTCGTAGATCTCGACTGTAAATGAATAAAGTTAAGTAAAATTAAAAATATATATATATATATGTCTATAATGATGATATAACCCCTGGAGAAAAAAAAACAAAACACGGAGCCTTAAATATCTATTGTTGTAATAATTTTAAGACAGTATAAAATTTATTTCTGAGGACTGGGAAATAAAATAACTTAGCATTTTCGACTGGGTTTAGAAGCCGAAATGAGTTCGTTTTTCGTGAGCCTCTTTTCTTGGGTCCTTCCTTGTCGAGGGTGGCGGAGCAAGGATGTTCGATTTGGAGCTCCGGCATCGCCGAACCCAAATCAGGTTCTATTACTAAGCCCCCGAACGGCTGCAGTTGGAAATTGTGAGTAATGGTCAAGACTCAAGAGTGTTTAACGGAACGCTCACGGCCAACTTGTCTGGAAAAGTTCCATGAGAGGATTTTCTTCATTCCCTTTGAAATTCAACAAGAATTGAGAATCGTATGTTAGAAAGAAGTCAGATATTCGTTATCCATGTTGCTTCTTTCAAATCGTCTCATGTCGCCCGCAAGCTTCATTTCTATAAAGTGGGCGGAGCCGACGAAAAATAGACTAACCAATCGAATTGAACCTCCACATAACGTCTATTTGGGTTGCTTTTGTAGATCTATAAAGTTTTTGACTAGAATTTCTTTTATTTTTTTCATTGCTTTTCTTCGCAACATTTCACTTCATCAATAAAACGCAGATAGGGAATAAAAACAGGTTTATGCTGAACTCGAACCCATATCTATAGCAGCCTGATTTTTCCGTCCACCTGGTTGTGGTATCTTGCCAATGAGTATTCTTTGATCTACGTTAATTGTTTGTTGATATGGTGAGGAAATTCCTGATACGAAAAAGTACGAGAATTAAAGAAAAAAATTAATTATAAGCAAAAATAATTAATAAATGGTTGACAATGCTTCATTTGATGAAAAGTAATTGGGTATTATTAAAATAATTTTATTATTGTTTTTATTACGAGAATAGATTATTTTTATAAATCCGTAGTAATTAAACTTAATTCAAACAATTATTGTCAATGAAACTTTTTGACACGTTTCATATCGTGTTTCTTCTCTTACTATTTTACACAAAAATCAAACTACAGCTTTTTTTCTTTGTGAGAGATCAATAAATATCGTGAGATAAACTACTTGTAAACTCCCAAATAATTTATGAAATTATATTTTACAAGCATGTTAATGTAAAACAGATTAAAAACAAGTGTCGCGTTATGCTTATTGATTTTTTTGAATGTTGATGAACTGTCTGATTATTTGTTTATCATGAAATTTGTTTTAGCAATGACCGCCCAGGCAATTGAGACGAAGTTTGAAAAAGACTTAATTGTAAATCTTAATATTTTTAAAAAGGCCATTTTGTTGCTTTTATTTTAAACTCTCATTTTATTATTTCTGTTGTAATTTCAGTGCGTGTTGAACGGATTTTTAAAGCAAGATTCAGTTAAGAAAAGAAAACAAAAGATTCTACTTTCTTCGCAAAAAAACAAAAAAGATTTCTCTCAATCAGTTGCTGATTTTCTGTCGATGAAATAAGATTTCTCGCCATTTATTTACCGTTTCATTAAAAAAAAATTTTTTTTTCTTTTCAGTTTCTTGTTACTGATGCAGGTGCCAAGTAAGTTTTGATTTAGCGTTGTCTGGCACAAGATAATCAAGAATGGGATTCTAAAGGCAGCTCGACTTCGCTACACAGAGAAATCATCTGGTCAGAATGTATAAAATTTCGTTTTAAATCTTCAAAGTGAAAAAGAAAATGGAACAATTAGAATACATTGTAAGGTAAATTCAAGTTTAGAATCTGAACAGCGAAAATACTAAAAATAAATCAGTGGAATATTAAATATTATCTATTTGTCTATTTGGCTAATTTCTTAACTGGGAATCGAGTTTTTCATTTTTCAGAAATGACTTGTGAAAAGTCTCTTTTCCTTAGTAAGTTTATTTGTTTGCAAATATTTCTTTTAAAATCTTACTTTGGAGCCAAAAATTTGTGCAAACAAATTTCATTTTTTTTTATTTGCAAAACAGTAACTCAGATCGGGTTAATTTCCTGATTTTGAAACGAAATGCCACAGAAGCAGAGAAAACTTGTTAAAAATATTCAAGAGGTAATTGTGTTTTGGTTTGTTCAGTATGAAATTGCCGATTTGTTTAAAGCAAATCAATTAATAATATAATCTAAATTCAATAATTCTTCCTGGCCATCAAATTTAATGCATTTTCGGAAAGAATTTGATTTAAAAAAAGATTTAATGAATTAAATGAAGACTCTTTCAATTGAATCTTAGTTAGAAATATTCTGATGACAAACATCCACAAAGGTGGTTTTGAGGCTGCTCGGCTGGGGTGGATCGGAACGGTTAAGAAAGTTTCATTTTATTAATTTTCAGAATAATTTTCTAAGGTTAAATGTAATCGCAGTCATTAAGTAAAAATAACACGCTATGTAATCTACTGTTTGAATTGACAACCTACAATTTCAAATTAGTCTTCTAAATTATCAATATAATTTTCAATAATTTGGAAAAGGCATTTTTATTGATCATTATTGATTCATTCAAGTTTCGAGTAAAAGGTCCTTCCATAATATTTCCTCTTTTGCTACTAATTATGAACTGACTAAAATGATTTTTTCCCTAATGAATAAAGATATTACAAGTTTAATTCAAAGAAATATTTTTGTTTTCGAAAATAAAAAACACATTTAAAAATAGAAACTAAAATAAACATCTAAGGAGAGGTAACAATATTTTTTATGTAATACAACACATGCCTTTATCAGTTCTTGGCCTTATTTCATCCTTAGATATTTTTAACCTTATAAAAATATTTAAATATAGATTTTGAATTTCTAAAACCATTTAATGAATTTAAATTCCCTATAGCCTACGGATTACTTCAAAATGATTTTATTCAAATGCTTACTGGAATTTTTACCATTTTCCATGCCCTGGCAAAAGGTCACATTTTTAGCAGTAAAAGAAAAGGATCGCGATTATTTACAGGGTTAAATAACTAAATTATCTTATGACGAGAAATACACATAATGTATTTAATAATTTGTAAATCCAAGAAAATTCTGGTCTTCTAAGTTCGGTTTTTGAATGATTAACATCTGAGCAAAGATCGATAAAAAATGATTCAGTTATTATTGTATCCGTGGGAAAGGAATTGTACGAATTGTCGCCATTGAGTATTCCCGTTAAGAATAGAAAAAGTATTGTCATTGGTCAGAAAGTAGGCATTACCAGCAATTGCGGATTTGTAACAGGTGATACCACAGTAAGAAAAAAACTGAAGGAAAGTTGAATTTAATATAAGGTGTTCAATGGTAGGATTAGCAAAGGTGCTGATTTCAATGGTAGGATTAGCAAAGGTTGCTGAGACCCAAACATTAGGGCTTATTTTTCTTTTTAATGTTGTTAAATTCTGACTGTTTATTTTTATCTTCAAAGATTTGATACCTAATGTTAAATATAATTTTAATTTTTTACTCTCTTAAAGGCCAAACAATTTTTTAAAATCCAAGCAACTTCAAATGAAAAAAAAAATCATGAGGTTTTCATTGCCTTTATTCAATTGAAAACCAGAGAAAAACAAATGAAATCTTTGACAATGTTTTTAACCTTAGATACCTGTTACTAAGGTCACCTTTACCAAAGGTCAATTGGAAAAACTGTTTTTTTTTATTTTTCACTGAGTTTTCAATTTAATTAAATGAAAGCCAATTTTTAATTTTTTTACAATTTGTATTTAGAATTCAAATTTTATTTCTTCAAAATAAAAAGAAAAGTAAACATTTTCATAAAAACGAAATATTGCATGTAAAAACTTTTTGGTTTAAAATGTATGTGTGTGTGTGTGTGTGTGGATACAATTACTTTAAATCTTACTGGAAAGAAGCCAGGTGCCGAAAAAAATGTGTGGCATTAGTGGAGTTAAAAAAGTGGGGTATTTTTTATTAATCATATCACCCCGAGCAGAAACGCCACTGATGTGCAGGGGGTATATGTAAAGATTAATTGAAAAGAGTGAGGAGTACAAGCTAGTTAGAAAGGAACAATGAGAAAGCTGAAAGCAGGTGCAATGACAATTCTACATGGGCGGAGAGAAAGGGAAGGTTATACAGAGAGGAAGCTAGAGCCAGTGGTTAGTAGGTGAGTATTAACTTTGCTTTTTAAATTTCTGGAGGTCGTAGCCGTCAGGAAAGCAAGAATACGGGAGTGAGTTCCACAGGCAGGAAGTGCAGAGAGAGCTGGGAGTAAGTGTCGTCTGCGTTTTGGCTAACCTGACTGTGAATGGGTGGGACTTATTGCCAGTCTGGTTGAACGCGGGTAAACACCTGTTGAGGAGGCATCCAGTGACTTAAGCTCATCGACAGAAGCCTGAAAGTATTTATAGAAAGGCCACACGCATTTCGACGATGGGAAAGTGGCTGCAGACGGAGATCAGCTATCACATTACAGACTCTCCTTTGGAGCTGCTCGAGAACACTGAGGAGAACGGCGGGGTGCCTGACCGTAAGTATAGGCTTGGTACTCCATGCACGGACGGATTTGACTTGTATATATGCGGGATGGATTCAGATTCAGAAGAAACATCCTGGATCGACATAGTGACCCAATCTTCTTATTGGGTTGCTATGGATTCAATATAGTGCTTCCATTTGAGGTCTGAGGACAGAGTAAGTGCGAGGAGGCGTAGTGTATTACTCTCCGGAGAATCATCTGGTCCAACATAGAGCAGAAGAGGTTGCTGTAATGGTTATTGAACAACAGCTTGGTCTTAGATGAATTGGAAACAAGCCACTTCTTGTCCCTTCTACAGAGTGTAGATCCCGCTCCATCGCTTGGCAGATTATGTCGACAGGTTTCTTACTGGAGCAGGGTATATTGTAGTGTCATCTGCGTAGATGCCTACTTGGGACTTGATCTCATCTGGGAGGTGATGAAAATAAGGAAGAGCTGGGCCAGGATGGAAACCTTATGGGACACCAGCATTCGTGCTGTAGGACGAAGAGGCACGCCCATTCCAGAACGACCTTCATTTTGCGGTTGTTCAGAAAGATTGGATTAAGTCAAGCAGGCGACCGGTATACCATAACCGCGTAGTTTGCATAGGAGGCCAGGGTGCCAAACCCTGTCGAAAGCCTTGGAGATATCCAGAGCAACCGCGCAGAGCACGTCAGACTCATCAAGGGCCTGTAGCAGCATGTACTCCGTTACAGTAGTTGGGTCGGCTGTAGACCTGTCAAATCGGAATCCATATATTGCTTGTCGGAGAACAGTTTGTGGGCGGTGAGATGATGAACTATTTCAGCATTTATTATAGCCTCGAACACTTTCCTGAATATTGGTAGAAGACTGATAGGGCGATAGTTGGATGGGTCCGAGTGTCTCACCACAGTTCTTAAAGACAGGAACGACCGAGGAGAATTTCCAGCATGTAGGAAAGCAGGAAGCAAAGGCAGTAGTTAAACAAGTTTAGAGAGGACAGGGGAAAGTTCAGGGGCACACCTCTTAAGGACTATCACCGATTCCGTCGTCTCCACACGCCTTATGGGGTCGAGTTTTGAAATTACTCTGGATACTATTGTCGGGGTAATATATACGTCATGCAGTTTGGCCCTCAGTTCTAATAGGGAAGTCGGTGGTGCAACACTGGACGAGTCGAGCGTGGGAGTTGGATGAGAATCTGCGGGCAAAGCACCAGCTTTTTCCGCAGATGACGTGAGAACATCAAATCCATGGATTAAAGGAGGTATTGAGGATTTCTATTGTTGAGCACTCGTTTACAAATCCTCCAATAGTCCTTGGATGAACTGGTGGTCAGCTATGTGCTGTCGCATTCTCCTCAGCAAACAGCTGTTTGGCGTCATTTAGGGTTCTCTTGCACCACTGCGAGCGGATGTGAACAGGCGCCTATTGTGATCAGTTGGCTGTCTCCGGAATAGACGGAAGTAATGGTTCCTGTGGGCAATGGCGGCTGAGCAGGCTGGAGAGAACCACGGAGGAGAATGAGGTTTAAGCGATACTTCCTGGTGGGTATGAAGGCATCAATGCCAGCTTTCACCCATGACGACCTCAGAGGCACAGTCATCAACCGATAGGTCAACACTTTTCCCCAAGGGACGTCGTAGAGGAACGCGGAAAAGGCATCCCAGTTAGCTTTTTGGTAGAGGTAGGAGGTTCTGTAAGTAGGGGTATCCTGGTGGAGTGAGATTGGAAAGAAATACTGAGGGAGACTACAGCGGGTCGAGTTGTTGAGAGGGCAAAGCTGCGAGACTTGATAGCGCTAGCGCAGAGGTGAAACATATTCAGTAGTGAGGAGGACCTGAGGTGCTTTGGAACGAGTGGGAAGAAAAGAAACACACCTACTATATATACATATACGCACACAAAATTATCTAATACAAAAGGATTGTAGATCATATTCCTGAAAGTTCTCATTGTGTCAAATTGATTGACATGAATAAAACACTAAAAGAATAGATGGAAAAATTTAAATGAAGATTTTTAGTGAGGGAAGTATTCGGGGATTTGGAAAAAAAAAATTAAAAATCAACAGCACGAAGAGATGGTCCCATGCTCTCACAAACTCCCAATCAGAGGCCTTGTTGCCGGATGCAGTTTACAGTCATACCCAGAACAAGGCATTACCTTGAAGAGAAAAGTCTTTTTCGTGGTACTTCATTCCCCAGCTGTTATTTGAAAGAACATGTCCTTCATCACGTAATTTCATACGGATTTAACTGATAGATGTCATCAATACTATCGTAGGCGATTGTATAAAAGTGACCCCTGAATTTAACTATGTAGCCTACGTACACAAATTGAGAGATGTTGCTCTTTTGAGCAATTCTATTCCTACCGTAGGTCATTGCCAATTTCAAGTTGTTTTGAAATTGCTTGTCATCAAGATCATCGATGAATTTTCTGACTTGGTTCCTTTTTGCTTTCATAATGTCACTTATGGAAGATACAGGCATTTATGCCAGCATCTTACGTTCACAAATTCACCGATGATGCTTTCTGCTACATCGTATGTTGCCTCACTGATGTGGTTAATGATGGGCACACTGAATTAGACATTGAAATGTTGATATTGTTATTAAGACTTCTACAGTGTCTTTAAACAGGCACTAAATATTTCTTAAACAGAAGTTCATATTCCTGGGGGGGGGGAACAAAAGTGTTTGTCTAACCTTCTTTGGTATAGGATTTCCAAAATAGTCTTTGTCATACTAAAAAAGGATATGAAATTCCGGATAGTACCTTCACTTTATCAATGACGACCATGACAATGCCCATAGTGTCAATGGGTTCTTTTTGATTATTGATATTAGTGTAGAAGGTACTATCCAAGGCCCCGTCAACAGTTTTCCCATGATACCCAGTACTTGAAATTGTATCACAGCATTGTCATTTTGAAAAGCATCTGCAACTTGGGAAACTGTCATTTTTAGAATAAGCCCGTTGATGAATGTTCGACATGCATCAAAAAAGCGAAAGTAAGTTGCGCCCAGATGGAAAATTGTATGCAGCTGATTCCTTGAACTGTGGTATTTGGGACAATGGAAACCCTCATTTAGAAAAAAGGACTCATTGTATTAAGCAAACCAAATTTGTCATCGTACCGGAGGGAACTACGGCCACAATAATTCGCCACACTCACCAGTCCCCTTTGATGATGTCTCATATCTTTCAGAACCTTTCGTCTTATTTGAAACTGACCATCGGATGCAAATTACACTTAAATTTTCCCAGTTCGGTGTCCCACTCTGTTAAGTAATTGTACTGTGGCGTGGTTCACTGGAGCCCGGTCCGTCAGACAGTTTTTAATTTTAGATATAAGTTCTCGCAAACTGTCATCATAACTTTGCCCAGTAGACATCGAGTCTACTAGAGCCAAGTTTTTGATACAGTTTATGATATGTTCCTTATAACTTTGAGAATATCCGCCTGGCAGATGTTCCAACGATCCAAGATGGGATGTTCGTGGAGTTGTCATCAATACACAGTTAATATGTATCCCATCCTGTGTCGTAGAATCATCAAATACCAGCGCACTTACCTTGATGTCTAGAAAGTTGTCAAAAGAACCGCCACTGCCACCGTTCTGTAAGCAGCCACTGTACATTGTTTCTATGAATTATAAGTTTCTTGTGCTGAGAAAGAACCCATTTATTAGGCATCGTAACAGAAGTTTCACAGTTAAGGTGAGTTTTTTTTGGACTGCTTCTGGGTACGTACTTTACGTAGATTTGAAAATAGATCGGCCATAGAAATTGTTAAAAAAAACAAAATGTGACTACTAACATTAAATGAAGTTGCAGAGGCGCTTTATATTGTAGACACGATGGAGAGAATACGGCACTGGCAGAAGATAGATGGTACTTGCATTGGACAGGATGGCTAGTGAAATCTTTTTTTGAGGCACCAGACAAGGCCCCAGATGAATTGGAAAGACAGCAGATGCATCAACTAGGGTTTCCATAATAGCAAAATAGGCTGATGTAGTGGCGCTACAGCAGCAGCAGCGGAAAGGGCTACCTGCTTGCATTTCACAAATGCTTCTAAAATTTTCCCTTATTCCTATTCTTAAAAGTGGTATGTAATTCACTAGTTGTTTGTAAATAGGTGGAAACCATTTTTGGTATTTTCCCTGGCTGCCCAACTACTGGGTTTTTCAGTGTTCCTTTAATTGTATAACCATAGACGATATGGCCACAACAGATTTCTTCTTCATCTTCTCTTACCGAATGAAACAGTTCACACTTCTACGTGAAATTAAATTTCGGATTTCACTTACGGATATAAAAGTAGAAACCTACTGCTTCTCGCCCAAAACAATTTCGGAGATCAGTTTGATCGACACGTGTATACACATACCCCCGTACAATAGAAAAGACGACAGCCAGTAGCCACCGACTAAGATCTTGTCCACGCACGCAATAGAAAGGAATAACCAGCAGCTTCCGACTAAGTTCTTGTCTAAAAACTTATAAACACATTAGGCTGAACGTCTCTTTACACGGCACTACCAACAATTAGTTTTATAAACTAACTTCACCGCAATGTTGATACTGTATAATTGATTGCATAGTTTATTATATATAACAAACTTTTCCTTAAACTTAATGGTGTTTAGGCAGCGTTTTTTGCTGTTTCCGTAACAAACTGTTTTTATGGCGCAGGGTTTATGCTTACAATTAAAATTTCCTGCATGCAGATTGAAGGAGACCTGGAGAATTTAACACCTAGGACACATTGAAGGCAAGCGAAGCAAGGATGAAAGCATGTAACTTGCATTTAATGGCAGGGTCGCTTAGGGCCCCTGCAGACCCGCAAGTACCATTGTCATGAAAAAAATTAAGAAAATAATTTACAGAATTGACTGGAAAATTATTATCATACTTGTACGTTGAAATAGACATATATCAACTAAAGCCCTCTCTCTCTCTCTAGATAGACTACTATCGCTCGGTTCACACTCCACCCACGCTTATTGAATAGGTGGAGGCACATCCCTTGTTCCCTGTTTGTGATGTGGTTTCCGGCTTCTTTTCCAATCTTTCACATTTACGTAGCCCTGCACATCAGTGGCGTTACCGCCTTGCTCGGGGTGATATGATTAAAATATATATAATAAAAGTTTTCCTTATACATAATGGTGTTTAGGGCACCTTTTCCGTTTACGTAACAAACTGTTTTTTATGGAGCAGGTTGTATTTACATCCTTCTCTTTACCCAATTTCCTGACAACCCCCCATAACCTGTCACTCTCTCATAACTTTCCTCCATAAAATTTACCCTGCAAAACAGTTGCAGTAAAATGCCTCGTTTGGGGCGACATGATCATAAAAAATCTTATGCCTTAGTAGCTTTACTGCCTTGATCGGGGTGAGCTCAATCGTGAAAATAATTTACCACGAACTTTTATTTAATGGGTGTTGGTGTTAATCTATTTTTTCCTGTCCGCCATGATGAGGCAGTCATTAAAAAATCACAAGCAAAATGACCGATCACAGGATAAGGCGCTTAGAAACCCTAACGGACAATGTGAAGCAAATATTAACAAATCTGCTATTGTCACTGAGCCGAAACCACTGCTGTGTTTTCAATGAAGCAATCATAGATCGTGATTCCGATTTCGTAATTTCGTCGTTGTTGTCCTTGAAATTGTTTCTGTTGTATCATTCTCTGATCCTCAGACATCATAATTCTTCTGTTCTCAGGCAAAGTCTTAGTAGTTACCATATCTTCTTGCTTTTTAGTGACTTTTCTGCGTAGATTTGTTGGGGAATTCTGGCGATAACAAAATATTACAGAAATATAGCAAAGGAGGAACTGACATTCTTTTTGACACTTTCTTTTTTGTCCTATGCGATTGCAACATTATAAAAGATATTAAATAAGTTTTGAAGTAAAAAGTTCCTTGTGTTATACAACATATATAGCCATTTTGAATATAAAAACAACTAAAATATTTTATAATAAATTATATATATCGTTAAATATAACAGACAGTGAATGTCTATTATAGTTAATTATAAGCTGTTTCAAATATCGTATTTTGGCTTTAATTTCAGTCGATAATAAAGACAAAAATTGTCTAACATTTGAATATATTTTTTTTATGCTGTCTAAGTTGACCACATGAGTCATCTTCAGAGGGGTTACAGGACCTTAACATAAAGACATTCACTCATCGTGTGATATTCTCTTGTGCTGACATAAAACATTGGTTATGCGACGATAAGAGTCACCGAATAGCAGACGCAGGTCGTAACTTTGTAATACGATTCTTATGACGTCACACCACGCGAAAGATCGAAATGTTAACAGAGCCATATATCTAAAACAAATGTAATGTGTTGTGTCTAGATTGAATGTGATTTTTATGAGTGTGTTGCTTGTTTGGTTTTAATTTTTACCTGAAATTATAACCAAAATACGATGTTTAGAACGAGCCATGATTAAACATAATAGACATTATGTTATTTAGCTCGGAAGGGAAATCGGTACGAGTTCCAATTCTGGTCGAACACTGCATTCATTTGCGCACTGTTACCCATGGGAAAGGTATTAATACATCCTTCCTCCAGTTATGGGTTAAACAACCGAGTTCTGCTGTTCATGCGATCTGTGGCGAATTCTGCAACTAATCGTTAGTTATCAGCAGATCCAAAAGTGTGGATGTTGCTACACAAGCTTTCATCACTCAAAAACAATTCTTTGTGTGGCAGTTCAACTGAATGAGACACTCATACGTCGTGAAATCGACGAGAGTCTACATATATATATAATGACTTTGCTTCTGGGTCGGGATCTGTCGGAGTGGGCGCTACCCCCCGTTTACAGGCGTACGGAATCAAAGAAGGGAAATTTTAACGTGTTGTATATGGGTTATGTCATATGTATATCTAGTAAACGAATTCATAAATTTACTTAACCGGCACACACGTGTATAGTATTATTATTCAGGTGTTGTTGCAAAACAGTGCTCAATGTAGTATGAACAGAGCTGTTTTATATATCTATTAATAAATGTAATATATTGTCCCACGTCGATGCAAAATGACTTAGTTTCATGAGTTATGCAATCATTAGTGCATTTTTTCAAACTAACATTTTAAACTTACAATTTAACAGACGTTAATTTAAGTTCACTCAATGCTCATAAGAACTAAATTTTATAAAGTTAAACTACTGCTTTTTTAATAAGAAAAGTAAAAAATTAAATATTCAAAGATTACGCGTAGATAAAAATTTTTTAAATTAGATTAAAAATTTAAATTACACTAAAAATTTAAAATTTTAATGAAAAATTAAAAATATAAAAATATTCACTTACCTATTCACTTACCTCTGCAAATACCTCTTGGGAAAGGTATTAATCCGTCTTTCCCTCCAGCTATAGATTAAATAACAGAACAGATTGTGTTCTATAGCCTTGGCTGACAACCAGTCTATCACAGAAGGCAATGGCAACCTTCTTGCGGAAAATCATCTGCCCATTAGTCATATCTCTTTTGAGACGCGGTTAAGTACTCCAGAAATTTCAACTGTAAAATGATGACTCTTGCCGTAAGTTTTATGCTAACAATTTTCTCCGGCAGAATTCATTCCTACAAATTTACAATTCTACCATGCTTAGAATATCGCCGCCACATCTGGTCTAGTGTCTTCTAAGCATATTTAGAGATTCTTGAATGAACGCTAGAGAATAATACAGAAATTTAACATATAATAAAAAACCATGATACATAATGCTTGGTCAACTGCTAAGAAAATCGGTTCACTGTGTCCTGTGAGACGAATGTTTCTTCCCAGAATCCAATCTTATTTTTATCTTCTAAATCTCCTATTCGCTCAGGCTTAGAATATCGCTGTCACATATGGTCCGATGACCTTGCTATTTATCTTGAGCTCCTTGACAAAACAAAAAATCTGCAACGTTCTTGGTCCTGATCTGGCATTTCGGTTTCAGTCACTTTCCAACGTAGCTTCTATTCTTTCAATAAATACTTTCATGGGAATTGTTTTGATGAACTTTCCTTTATGCTACCTAAACTTTATGGATTCAAGCCTAGTACTAGATTTGTAGCAAAGTCCCGTCATTTCATAGTTGAACTGACAAGACAAAATCGTAAGTACAATTATTTTTCTATCGCACTTTTCGCTTATGGAACTTTCTTTCTTGCTCCTTGTTTCTCAGTCAAGTTTGAATTTCAAAAATTTAAATATAATGCCAATTGTTATCTTCTTAATTCTTGTTTTTTTATTATTTATCCAATCAAGTTTTTTTTTTTTTTTTTGCTCGTAAACACTTCGTAACCTTTCCTTGTGTTTAAGTGGCTTTATTGCCTTTCTTTGGGTGAAATAGTTTTAAAAACAAATGAACTTGATTCTCCACGATGTGAGAATTTTCGAAATTTCGAAGTAATTAAACGCAATTTCTAATCCTCAGC
>JBBBDQ010028302.1:0-21466 GCA_037127315.1 Ascarosepion bandense | reverse complement strand
TTCCCACACTCCTCTTCATTCCCACATTCCTCTTCATTCCCACTCTCCTCTTCATTCCCACTCTCCTCTTCATTCCCACTCTCTTCATTCCCACTCTCCTCTTCCTTCCCACTCTCTTCATTCCCACTCTCCTCTTCATTCCCACTTTCTTCATTCCCACTCTCTTCATTCCCACACTCCTCTTCATTCCCACACTCCTCTTCATTCCCACTCTCCACTTCATTCCCACACTCTTCATTCCTACTCTCCTCTTCATTCCCACTCTCCTCTTCATTCCCACTCTTCTCTTCATTCCTACACTCCTCTTCATTCCCACTCTCCTCTTCATTCAACTCTCCACTTCATTCCCACTCTCCTTTTCATTCCCACTCTCCACTTCATTCCCACTCTCTTCATTCCCACTCTCCTCTTCATTCCCACTCTCCTTCATTCCCACACTCCTCTTCATTCCCACTCTCCTCTTCATTCCCACTCCCCTCTTCATTCCCTACTCTCCTCTTCATTCCCATTCTCTTCATTCCCATTCCTCTCCTCTTCATTCCCACTCTCTCCATTCCCACTCTGTTCTTCATTCCCACTCTCCTCTTCATTCCCACTCTCCTCTTCATTCCCACTCTCATCTTCATTCCCACTCACATCTTCATTCCCACTCTCCTCTTCATTCCCACTCTCCTCTTCAATTCCACTCTCCTCTTCATTCCCACTCTCTCCATTCCCACTCTCCTCTTCATTCCCTCTCTCCTCTTCATTCCCTCTCTCCTCTTCATTCGCAATCTCCTCTTCATTCTCGCTCTCTTCATTCCAACTCTCCTCTTCATTCCCACTCTCCTCTTCATTCCCACTCTCTTCATTCCCACTCTCCTCTTCATTCCCACTCTCCTCTTCATTCCCACTCTCCTCTTCATTCCCACTCTCTTCATTCGCACTCTCCTCTTCATTCCCACTCTCTTCATTCCCATTCTCCTCATTCCCATTCCCACTCCTCTTCATTCCCACACTCCTCTTCATTCCCACTCTCCTCTTCATTCCCACTCTCCTCTTCATTCCCACTCTCCCCTTCATTCCCACTCTCCTCTTCATTCCCACTATCCTCTTCATTCCCACTCTCCTCTTCATTCCCACTCTCTTCATTCTTACTCTCTTCATTCCCACTCTCTTCATTCCCACTCTCCTCTTCATTCCCACTCTCTTCATTCCCACTCTCATCTTCATTCCCACTCTCATCTTCATTCCCACTCTCTTCTTCCCATTCCCTCTCTCCTTCATTCCCACTCTCCTCTTCATTCCCACTCTCTTCATTCCCACTCTCCTCTTCATTCCCACTCTCCTCTTCATTCCCACTCTCTTCATTCCCACTCTCCTCTTCATTCCCACTCTCTTCATTCTTAATCTCTTCATTCCCACTCTCTTCATTCCCACTCTCCTCTTCATTCCCACTCTCTTCATTCCCACTCTCCTCTTCATTCCCACTCTCCTCTTCATTCCCTCTCTCCTCTTCATTCGCACTCTCCTCTTCATTTCCACTCACTTCATTCCAACTCTCCACTTCATTCCCACTCTCCTCTTCATTCCCACTCTCTTCATTCCCACTCTCCTCTTCATTCCATTTCTCCTCTTCATTCCCACTCTCTTCATTCCCACTCTCCTCTTCATTCCCACTCTCCTCTTCATTTCCACGCTCCTCTTCGTTCCCACACTCCTCGTCATTCCCACACTCCTCTTCATTCCCACATTCCTCTTCATTCTACTCTCCTTCATTCACTCTCCTCTACATTCCCACTCTCTTCATTCCCACTCTCCTTCCTTCCTACTCTCTTCATTCCCACTCTTCATTCCCACTTTCTTCATTCCCACTTCCTTCATTCCCACACTCCTCTTCATTCCCACACTCCTCTTCATTCCCACTCTCCACTTCATTCCCACACTCTTCATTCCTACTCTCCTCTTCATTCCCACTCTCCTCTTCATTCCCACTCTTCTCTCTTCATTCTACAATTCTCTTCATTCCCACTCTCCTCTTCATTCAACTCTCCACTTCATTCCCACTCTCCTTTTCATTCCCACTCTCCACTTCATTCCCCACTCTCTTCATTCCCACTCTCCTCTTCATTCTAATTTCCCTCTTCATTCCCACACTCCTCTCTGCCTCACTCTCCTCTTCTTCATTCCCACTCCCCTCTTCATTCCCACTCTCTCATTCCCACTCTCCTCTTTCATTCCCACTCTCCTCTTCATTCCCACACTCTTCATTCACACTCTCTTCATTCCCACTCTCCTCTTCATTCCCACTCTCCTTCATTCCCTATGTCCTTCATTCCCACTCTCCACTTCATTCCCATTCTCTTCTTCATTCCCACTCTCCTCTTCATTCCCTCTCTTCATTCCCACTCCCCTCCTTCATTCCCACTCTCCTCTTCATTCCCACTCTCTTCATTCCCACTCTCCCCTTCATTCCCACACTCTTCTTATCCACACTCTCTTCATTCCCACTCTCCCTTTCATTCCCATTCTCTTTCATTCCCACTCCCTCCTCTTCATTCCCACTCTCTTCATTCCCATTCCTCTTCATTCCCACTCTCCTCTTCATTCCCTCTCTGTTCATTCCCACTCTCCTTCATTCCCACTCTCCTCTCTTCATTCCCATTCTCTTCATTCCCACTCCTCTTCATTCACTCTCTTTATTCCCACTCTCCTCTTCATTCCCACTCTCCTCTTCATTCCCACTCTCTTCACATTCCACTTTCCTCTTCATTCCCACTCTCTTCATTCCAATCTCCTTCTCATTCCCACTCTCCTCTTCATACCTACACTCCTCTTCATTCCCACTCTCTCATTCCACTCTCTCCATTCCCACTCTGTCTTTCATTCACACTCTCCCTCTTCATTCCCACTCTCTTCATTCCCACTCTCCTCTTCATTCCCACTCTCCTCTTCATTCTATCTATCTTCATTCCCACTCACATCTTGATTCCCACTCTCCTCTTCATTCCCACTCTCCTCTTCATTCCCACTCTCTCTTTCATTCTTACTCTTTCATTCCCACTCTTCTTCATTCCCACTCTCCTCTTCATTCCCACTCTCTCTTCATTCCCACTCTCATCTTCATTCCCACTCTCCTCTTCATTCCCACTCTCTTCATTCCCTCTCTCCTCTTCATTCCCACTCTCCTCTTCATTCCCACTCTCTTCATTCCCACTCTCCTCTTCATTCCCACTCTCCTCTTCATTCCCACTCATTCCCACTCTCCTCTCTTCATTCCCACTCTTCATTCTTAATCTCTTCTTTCCCACTCTCTTCATTCCCACTCTCCTCTTCATTCCTCTCTCTCTATTCCCACTCTCCTTCATTCCCACTCTCCTCTTCATTCCCCTCTCTCCCTTCATTCGCACTCTCTCCTCTTCATTTCCACTCACTTCATTCCAACTCTCCACTTCATTCCCACTCTCCTCTTCATTCCCACTCCCTTTCATTCCCACTCTCCTCTCATTCCCTTTCTCCTCTTCATCTCTCCCCACTCTCCTCTTCATTCCCACTCTCCTTCATTTCCACGCTCTTCTTCGTTCTACACTCCTCGTCATTCCCACTCTCTTCTTCATTCCCACTCTCCTCATTCTTCATTCCCACTCTCCTCTTCATTCCCACTCGCCTCTTCATTCCCACTCTCTTTCATTCCCACTCTCCTCTTCATTTCCACTCTCATCTTCATTCCCACTCTCTTCATTCCCACTCTCGTCTTCATCTCACTCTCTTCATTCCCACTCTCCTCTTCATTCCCATTCTTCTTCATTCCCACTCTCCTCTTCATTCCCACTCTTCCATTCCCACTCTGTTCTTCATTCCCACTCTCCTCTTCATTCCCACTCTCCTCTTCATTCCCACTCTCATCTTCATTCCCACTCACATCTTCATTCCCGCTCTCCTCTTCATTCCCACTCTCCTTCAATTCCACTCTCCTCTTCATTCCCTCCTCTTCATTCTGCACTTCCTCATTCTCGCTCTCTTCATTCCAACTTCCTCTTCATTCCCACTCTCCTCTTCATTCCCACTCTCTTCATTCCCACTCTCCTCTTCATTCCACTCTCCTCTTCATTCCCACTCCCTCCTTTCTCATTCCCACTCTCTTCATTCGCACTCTCCTTTCATTCCCACTCTCTCTTCATTCCCATTCTCCTCTTCATTCCCACACTCCTCTTCATTCCCACATTCCTCTTCATTCCCACTCTCCTCTTCATTCCCACTCTCCTCTTCATTCCCACTTCCCTTCATTCCCACTCTCCTCTTCATTCCCACCATCCTCTTTCATTCCCACTCTCCTCTTCATTCCCACTCTCTTCATTCTTACTCTCTTCATTCCCACTCCTTCATTCCCACTCTCCTCTTCATTCCCACTCTCCTTCATTCCCACTCTCCTCTTCATTCCCACTCTCTTCATTCGCACTCTCCTCTTCATTCCCACTCTCTTCATTCCCCATTCTCCTTCATTCCCACACTCCTCTTCATTCCCTCTCTCCTCTTCATTCCCACTCTCCCTTCATTCCCACTTTCATTCCCACTCTCCTCTTCATTCCCACTCTCCTCTTCATTCCCACTCTCCTTCATTCCCACTCTCCTTCATTCCCACTCTCCTCTTCATTCTTAATCTCTTCATTCCCACTCTCTTCATCTCTACTCTCCTCTTCATTCCCACTCTCTTCATTCCCACTCTCCTCTTCATTCCCACTCTCCTCTTCATTCCCTCTCCTCTTCATTCGCACTCTCCTCTTCATTTCCACTCACTTCATTCCAACTCTCCACTTCATTCCCACTCTCCCTTCATTCCCACTCTCTTTCATTCCCACTCTCCTCTTCATTCCCTTCTCTTCCTCTTCATTCCCACCTTCTTCATTCCCACTCTCCTCTTCATTCCCACTCTCTCCTCTTCATTTCCACGCTCCTCTTCGTTCCCACACTCCTCGTCATTCCCACTCTCCTCTTCATTCCCACATTCCTCTTCATTCCCACTCTCCTCTTCATTCCCACTCTCCTCTTCATTCCCACTCTTCATTCCCACTCTCCCTCTTCTTCCCACTCTCTTCATTCCCACCTCCTTCTCATTCCCACTTTCTTCATTCCCACTTCCTTCATTCCCACACTCCTTTCATTCCCACACTCCTCTTCATTCCCACTCTCCACTTCATTCCCACACTCTTCATTCCTACTTCCTTCATTCCCACTCTCCTCTTCATTCTACTCTTCTTCATTCCTACACTCCTCTTCATTCCCACTCTCCTCTTCATTCAACTCTCCACTTCATTCCCACTCTCCTTTTCATTCCCACTCTCCACTTCATTCCCACCCTTCATCTCCCAATTTCATCTTCATTCCCACTTCCTTCATTCCCACACTTTCTTCATTCCCACTCTCCTCTTCATTCCCACTTTCATTCCTACTTCCCATTCCCACTCTCCTCTTCATTCCCACTCTCCTCTTTCATTCCCACACTCTTCATTCACACTCTCTTCATTCCCACCTCCTCTTTCATTCCCACTCTCCTCTTCATTCCCTATGTCTTCATTCCCACTCTCCACTTCATTCCCATTCTCTCTTTCCTTCATTCCCACTCTCCTCTTTCATTCCCTCTCTCTTCATTCCACTCTCCCTTCATTCCCACTCTCTTCATTCCCACTCTCTCTTCATTCCCACTCTCCTCTTCATTCCACTCTTCATTCACACTCTCTTCATTCCCACCTCCCTCTTCTTCATTCCCCATTCTCTTCATTCCCACTCTCCTCTTCATTCCCACTCTCTTCATTCCCATTCTCTTCTTCATTCCCACTCTCCTCTTCATTCCCTCTCTGTTCATTCCCACTCTCCTCTTCATTCCCATTCTCTTCATTCCCACTCTCCCTTCATCTCGCACCTCTCTTTATTCCCACTCTCCTCTTCATTCCCACTCTCCTCTTCATTCCCACTCTCCTCTTCATTCCCACTCTCCTCTCATTCCCACTTTCCTCTTCATTCCCACTCTCTCTTCATTCCAACCTCCTCTTCATTCCCACTCTCCCCTTCATACCTACACTCCTCTTCATTCCCACTCTCCTCTTCATTCCCACTCTCTCCATCTCACTCTGTTCTTCATTCACACTCTCCTCTTCATTCCCACTCCTCTCTTCATTCCCACTCTCCTCTTCATTCCCACTCTCCTCTTCATTCCCATTCTCATCTTCATTCCCACTCACATCTTGATTCCCACTCTCCTCTTCATTCCCACTCTCCTCTTCATTCCCACTCCCCTCTTCATTCCCACTCTCCTCATTCTACTCTCCTCTTCATTCCCACTCTCCTCTTCATTCCCACACCCTTCATTCACACTCTCTTCATTCCCACTCTCCTCTTCATTCCCACTCTCCTCTTTCAGGGCCCTTCATGTCTTCATTCCCACTCTCCACTTCATTCCCATTCTCTTTCATTCCCACTCTCCTCTTCATTCCCTCTCTCTTCATTCCCACTCTCCCTCTTCATTCCCATCTCCTCTTCATTCCCACTCTCTTCATTCCCACCTCCTTCATTCCCACACACTCTCATCTCACACTCTTCATTCCCACTTCTCTTCATTCCCATTCTTCATTCCCACTCTCCTCTTCATTCCCACTCTCTTCATTCCCCATTCCCTTCTCTTCATTCCCACTCTCCTCTTCATTCCCTCTCTGTTCATTCCCACTCTCCTCTTCATTCCCACTCTCCTTCATTCCCATTCTCTTCATTCTCCCCACTCTCCTCATTCACTCTTTATTCCCAATTTCCTCTTCATTCCCACTCTCCTCTTCATTCCCACTCTCCTCTTCATTCCCACCTTCCTCTTCATTCCCACTCTCTTCATTCCAACTCTCTCTTCATTCCCACTTCTCTTCATACCTACAATTCTCTTCATTCCCACTTCCCCTTCATTCCCACTCTCTCCATTCCCACTCTGTTCTTCATTCACACTCTCCTTCATTCCCCACTCTCTTCATTCCCACTCTCCCTCTTCATTCCCACCTCTCTCTTCATTCCCATTCTCATCTTCATTCACTCATCTTTGATTCCCACTCTCCTTTCATTCCCACTCTCTTCATATTCCCACTCGCCTCTTCATTCTGTTTCTTCACATTCCCACTCGCCCTCCATTCCCACTCTCTCTCATTCCCACTCGCCTCTTCATTCCCACTCTTCATTCCCACGTTCCCTTCATTCCCACTCTCATTCATTCCCACTCTCCTTCATTCCACCCCCGTCTTCATTCCCACTCTCTTCATTCCCACTCTCCTCTTCATTCCCATTCTCTCTCTCTCATTCCCACTCTCCTTCATTCCCCCACTCTCTCCATTCCCACTCGTTCTTCATTCCCACTCTCCTTCATTCACCCTCCTCTTCATTCCCCACTCTCTATCTTCATTCCCACTCACATCTTCATTCCCACTCTCCCTCTTCATTCCCACTCTCTTCAATTCCACTCTCCTTCATTCCCACTCTCTCCATCTACCTCCTTCATTCCCTCTCCCTCATTCTCTCCTTCATTCCTACCCTTCTTCATTCTCGCTCTCTTTCATTCAACTCTCCCTTTCACTCACTCTCCCTCTCCTTCTTTCATTCCCACTCTTCATTCTCACTCTCCTTCATTCTCACTCTCCTTCATTCCCACCTTCCTCATTCACTCTCTGTCGACCCCCTCCTCTTCATTCCCCACTCTCTTCATTCCCATTCTCCTTCATTCCCACACCCTCATTCCCATCTCCCTCTTCATTCCCACTCTCCTCTTCATTCCCACTCTCCTCTTCTTCACCCCACCTCCTCTTCATTCCCACTCTCCTCATTCCCACTATCCTCTTCATTCCCCACTCTCCTCTTCATTCCCACTCTTCATTCTACTCTCTTCATTCCCACTTTCTTCATTCCCACTCTCCTTCTTCATTCCCACTCTCTTCATTCCCACTCTCATCTTCATCTCCACCTCCTCTTCATCTCACCCCCTCTATCTCACTCTCTTCATTCCCACTCTCCTCATTCCCATTCTCATCTTCATCTCTCACTCACATCTTCATTCACTCCTTCATTCCGACTCCCTCCTTCATTCCCCACCCCCGCCTCTTCATTCCCACTCTCTCTCTCATTCCCACTCGTCTCTTCATTCACTCTCCTCTTCATTCCCACTCGTTCTTCATTCCCACTCTCTTTCATTCACTCTCCTCTTCATTCTCCACTCATCTTCATTCCCACCTCCCTCTTCATTCCCACTCGTCTTCATTCCCACTCTCTTCATTCCCACTCTCCTCTTCATTCCATTCTCTTCTTCATTCCCACTCTCCTCTTCATTCCCTCTCTCCATTCCCTCTGTTCTTCATTCCCACTCTCCTCTTCATTCCCACTCTCCTCTTCATTCCCACTCTCATCTTCATTTCCCCTCACATCTTCATTCCCACTCTCCTCTTCATTCCCACTCTCTCTTCAATTCCCTCTCCTCTTCATTCCCACTCTCTCCATTCCCACTCCTCTTCATTCCCTCTCTCCTCTTCATTCCCTCTCTCCTCTTCATTCCCAATCTCCTCTTCATTCTCGCTCTCTTCATTCCAACTCTCCTCTTCATTCCCTCTCCTCTTCATTCCTCTCTTCATTCCCACTCTCCTCTTCATTCCCTCTCTCTTCATTCCCACTCTCCTCTTCATTCCCACTCTCCTCTTCATTCCCACTCTCTTCATACGCACTCTCCTCTTCATTCCCATTCTCCTCTTCATTCCCACACTCCTCTTCATTCCCACTCTCCTCTTCATTCCCCTCTCCTCTTCATTCCCACTCTCCTCTTCATTCCCACTATCCTCTTCATTCCCACTCTCCCTCTTCATTCCCACTCTCTTCATTTCTTACTCTCTTCATTCCCACTCTCTTCATTCCCACTCTCCTCTTCATTCCCACTCTCTTCATTCCCACTCTCATCTTCATTCCCCACTCTCCTCTTCATTCCCACTCTCTTCATTCCCTCTCTCCTCTTCATTCCCACTCTCCTCTTCATTCCCACTCTCTTCATTCCCACTCTCCTCTTCATTTCCCTCTCCTCTTCATTCCCACTCTCTTCATTCCCACTCTCCTCTTCATTCCCACTCTCTTCATTCCATCTCTCCTCTTCATTCCCCTCCTCTTCATTCCCTCTCTCCTCTTCATTCGCACTCTCTCCTCTTCATTTCCACTCCTTCATTCCAGCCTCCTCCACTTCATTCCACTCTCCTCTTCATTCCCACTCTCCTCTTCATTTTCACGCTCCTCTTCGTTCCCACACTCCTCGTCATTCCCTCTCTTCTTCATTCCCACTCGCCTCTTCATTCCCTCTCCTCTTCATTCCCACTCGCCTCTTCATTCCCTCTCTTCATTCCCACTCTCCTCTTCATTTCCCTCTCATCTTCATTCCCTCTCCTCTTCATTCCCTCTCGTCTTCATTCCCACTCTCTTCATTCCCACTCTCCTCTTCATTCCCATTCTCTTCTTCATTCCCTCTCCTCTTCATTCCCACTCTCTCCATTCCACTCTGTTCTTCATTCCCTCTCCTCTTCATTCCCACTCTCCTCTTCATTCCCACTCTCATCTTCATTCCCACTCACATCTTCATTCCCACTCTCCTCTTCATTCCCACTCTCTCCTCTTCAATTCCACTCTCCTCTTCATTCCCACTCTCTCATTCCCACTCTCTCTTCATTCCCCTCTCCTCTTCATTCCCTCTCTCCTCTTCATTCCCAATCTCCTCTTCATTCTCGCTCTCTTCATTCCAACTCTCCTCTTCATTCCCACTCTCCTCTTCATTCCCACTCTCTTCATTCCCACTCTCCTCTTCATTCCCACTCTCCTCTTCATTCCCACTCTCCTCTTCATTCCCACTCTCTTCATTCGCACTCTCCTCTTCATTCCCACTCTCTTCATTCCCATTCTCCTCTTCATTCCCACACTCCTCTTCATTCCCACACTCCTCTTCATTCCCACTCTCCTCTTCATCCCCACTCTCCCTTTCATTCCCACTCTCCTCTTCATTCCCACTATCCTCTTCATTTTCCCACTCTCCTCTTCATTCCCACTCTCTTCATTCTTACTCTCTTCATTCCCTCTCTTCATTCCCACTCTCCTCTTCATTCCCTCTCTTCATTCCCACTCTCATCTTCATTCCCACTCTCATCTTCATTCCCACTCTCTTCATTCCCTCTCTCCTCTTCATTCCCACTCTCCTCTTCATTCCCTCTCTTCATTCCCACTCTCCTCTTCATTCCACTCTCCTCTTCATTCCCACTCTCTTCATTCCCACTCTCCTCTTCATTCCCACTCTCTTCATTCTTAATCTCTTCATTCCCCCACTCTCTTCATTCCCTCTCCTCTTCATTCCCACTCTCTTCATTCCCTCTCCTCTTCATTCCCACTCTCCTCTTCATTCCCTCTCTCCTCTTCATTCGCACTCTCCTCTTCATTTCCACTCACTTCATTCAACTCTCCACTTCATTCCCACTCTCCTCTTCATTCCCACTCTTCATTCCCTCTCCTCTTGTTCCCTTTCTCCTCTTCATTCCCCTCTCTTCATTCCCACTCTCCTCTTCATTCCCACTCTCCTCTTCATTTCCACGCTCCTCTTCGTTCCCACACTCCTCGTCATTCCCACTCTCATCTTCATTCCCACATTCCTCTTCATTCCCACTCTCCTCTTCATTCCCACTCTCCTCTTCATTCCCACTCTCTTCATTCCCACTCCTCTTCCTTCCCACTCTCTTCATTTCCACTCTCCTCTTCATTCCCACTTTCTTCATTCCCACTCTCTTCATTCCACCTCCTCTTCATTTCCCCTCCTCTTCATTCCCACTCTCCACTTCATTCCCACTCTTCATTCCTACTCTCCTCTTCATTCCCTCTCCTCTTCATTCCCTCTTCTCTTCATTCCTACACTCCCTCTTCATTCCCACTCTCCTCTTCATTCAACTCTCCACTTCATTCCCACTCTCCTTTTCTGTTTCCACTCTCCACTTCATTCCCTCTCTTCATTCCCTCTCCTCTTCATTCCCTCTCCTCTTCATTCCCACACTCCTCTTCATTCCCTCTCCTCTTCATTCCCTCCCTCTTCATTCCCACTCTCCTCTTCATTCCCACTCCTCCTCTTCATTCCCACTCTCCTCTTCATTCACACTCTCTTCATTCCCTCTCCTCTTCATTCCCTCTCCTCTTCATTCCCTATGTCTTCATTCCCACTCTCCACTTCATTCCCATTCTCTTCTTCATTCCCCACTCTCCTCTTCATTCCCTCTCTCTTCATTCCCTCTCCTCTTCATTCCCACTCTCCTCTTCATTCCCACTCTCTTCATTCCCTCTCCTCTTCATTCCCACTCTTCATTCACACTCTCTTCATTCCACCTCTCCTCTTCATTCCCATTCTCTTCATTCCACTCTCCTCTTCATTCCCACTCTCTTCATTCCCATTCCCTTCTTCATTCCCACTCTCCTCTTCATTCCCTCTGTTCATTCCCTCTCCTCTTCATTCCCACTCTCTCTTCATTCCCATTCTCTTCATTCCCACTCTCCTCTTCATTCCCACTCTCTTCTTCCTCTCCTCTTCATTCCCCTCTCCTCTTCATTCCCACTCTCCTCTTCATTCCCACTTTCCTCTTCATTCCCTCTCTTCATTCCAACTCTCCTCTTCATTCCCACTCTCCTCTTCATACCTACACTCCTCTTCATTCCCACTCTCTCCTCTTCATTCCCCCTCTCTCCATTCCCACTCTGTTCTTCATTCACACTCTCCTCTTCATTCCCACTCTCTTCATTCCCACTCTCCTCTTCATTCCCACTCTCCTCTTCATTCCCATTCTCATCTTCATTCCCACTCACATCTTGATTCCCACTCTCCCTCTTCATTCCCACTCTCCTCTTCATTCCCTCTCTACATTCTTACTCTCTTCATTCCCTCTCTTCATTCCCTCTCCTCTTCATTCCCACTCTCTTCATTCCCACTCTCATCTTCATTCCCTCTCCTCTTCATTCCCTCTCTTCATTCCCTCTCTCTCCTCTTCATTCCCCTCTCCTCTTCATTCCCACTCTCTTCATTCCCTCTCCTCTTCATTCCCACTCTCCTCTTCATTCCCTCTCTTCATTCCTCCTCTTCATTCCCACTCTCTTCATTCTTAATCTCTTCTTTCCCTCTCTTCATTCCCACTCCTCCTCTTCATTCCCACTCTCTTCATTCCCACTCTCCTCTTCATTCCCTCTCCCTCTTATTCCCTCTCTCCTCTTCATTCGCACTCTCTCCTCTTCATTTCCACTCACTTCATTCCAACTCTCCACTTCATTCCCACTCTCCTCTTCATTCCCTTCTCTTCATTCCCACTCTCCTCTTCATTCCCTTTCTCCTCTTCATTCCCTCCTCCTCTTCATTCCCACTCTCCTCTTCATTTCCACGCTCCTCTTCGTTCCCCCTCCTCGTCATTCCCACTCTCTTCTTCATTCCTCGCCTCTTCATTCCCACTCTCCTCTTCATTTCCCACTCGCCTCTTCATTCCCTCTCTTCATTTCCCACTCTCCTCTTCATTTCCACTCTCATCTTCATTCCCTCTCCTCTTCATTCCCACTCTCGTCTTCATTCCCACTCTCTTCATTCCCTCTCCTCTTCATTCCCATTCTCTTCTTCATTCCCACTCTCCTCTTCATTCCCTCCTCTCCATTCCCACTCTGTTCTTCATTCCCACTCTCTCTTCATTCCCACTCTCCTCTTCATTCCCACTCTCATCTTCATTCCCACTCACATCTTCATTCCCGCTCTCCTCTTCATTCCCACTCTCCTCTTCAATTCCTCTCCTCTTCATTCCCTCTCTCCTCTTCATTCCCAATCTCCTCTTCATTCTCGCTCTCTTCATTCCAACTCTCCTCTTCATTCCCACTCTCCTCTTCATTCCCACTCTCTTCATTCCCACTCTCCTCTTCATTCCCACTCTCCTCTTCATTCCCACTCTCCTCTTCATTTCCACTCTCTTCATTCGCACTCTCCTCTTCATTCCCACTCTCTTCATTCCCATTCTCCTCTTCATTCCCACGCTCACTCTTCATTCCCACACTCCTCTTCATTCCCACTCTCCTCTTCATTCACTCTCCTCTTCATTCCCTCTCCCCTTCATTCCCACTCTCCTCTTCATTCCCACTATCCTCTTCATTCCCTCCCTCTTCATTCCCACTCTCTTCATTCTTACTCTCTTCATTCCCACTCTCTTCATTCCCACTCTCCTCTTCATTCCACTCTCCTCTTCATTCCCTCTCCTCTTCATTCCCTTCTCTTCATTCCTCTCCTCTTCATTCCCACTCTCTTCATTCCCATTCTCCTCTTCATTCCCACCTCCTCTTCATTTCCCTCTCTCCTCTTCATTTCCCTCTCCTCTTCATTCCCACTCCTCTTCATTCCCACTCTCCTCTTCATTCCCACTCCTCTTCATTCCCACTCTCTTCATTCCCACTCTCCTCTTCATTCCCACTCTCTTCATTCTTAATCTCTTCATTCCCACTCTCTTCATTCCTCTCCTCTTCATTCCCACTCTTCATTCCCACTCTCCTCTTTGACCTTCCCACTCTCCTCTTCATTCCCTCTCTCCTCTTCATTCACTCCTCTTCATTTCCACTCACTTCATTCCAACTCTCCACTTCATTCCCACTCTCCTCTTCATTCCCACTCTCTTCATTCCCCTCTCCTCTTCATTCCCTTTCTCCTCTTCATTCCTCTCTTCATTCCCCTCTCCTCTTCATTCCCTCTCCTCTTCACTACCACGCTCCTCTTCATTCACACTCCTCGTCATTCCCACTCTCCTCTTCATTCCCACATTCCTCTTCATTCCCACTCTCCTCTTCATTCCCACTCTCCTCTTCATTCCCCACTCTCTTCATTCCCCTCTCCTCTTCCTTCCCACTCTCTTCATTCCCACTCTCCTCTTCATTCCCACTTTTTCTTCATTCCCACTCTCTTCATTCCCACACTCCTCTTCATTTCCCCACACTCCTCTTCATTCCCTCTCCACTTCATTCCCACACTCTTCATTCCTACTCTCTCTTCATTCCCACTCTCCTCTTCATTCCCACTCTTCTCTTCATTCCTACACTCCTCTTCATTCCCACTCTCCTCTTCATTCAACTCTCCACTTCATTCCCACTCTCCTTTTCATTCCCACTCTCCACTTCATTCCCTCTCTTCATTCCCCACTCTTCATCTTCATTCCCACTCTCCTCTTCATTCCCACACTCCTCTTCATTCCACTCTCCTCTTCATTCCCACTCCCCTCTTCATTCCCTACTCTCCTCTTCATTCCCACTCTCCTCTTCATTCCCACTCTCCTCTTCATTCCCACACTCTTCATTCACACTCTCTTCATTCCCACTCTCCTCTTCATTCCCACTCTCCCTCTTCATTCCCTATGTCTTCATTCCCACTCTCCACTTCATTCCCATTCTCTTCTTCATTCCACTCTCCTCTTCATTCCCTCCTCCTATTGTTCCCACTACTCTCTTCATTCCCACTCTCCTCTTCATTCCCACTCTCTTCATTCCCACTCTCCTCTTCATTCCCACACTCTTCATTCACACTCTCTTCATTCCCTCTCCTCTTCATTCCCATTCTCTTCATTCCCACTCTCCTCTTCATTCCCTCTCTTCATTCCCATTCCCCTTCTTCATTCCCACTCTCCTCTTCATTTCCCTCTCTGTCCATTTCCCACTCTCCTCTTCATTCCCATTCTCTTCATTCCCACTCTCCTCTTCATTCCCCACTCTCTTTATTCCCACTCTCCTCTTCATTCCCACTCTCCTCTTCATTCCCTCTCCCTCTTCATTCCCACTCTCCTCTTCATTCCCACTTTCCTCTTCATTCACTCTCTTCATTCCAACTCTCCTCTTCATTCCCACTCTCCTCTTCCATACCTACACTCCTCTTCATTCCCACTCTCCTCTTCATTCCCACTCTCTCCATTCCCACTCTGTTCTTCATTCACACTCTCCTCTTCATTCCCACTCTCTTCATTCCCTCTCCCCTCTTCATTCCCACTCTCCTCCTCTTCATTCCCATTCTCATCTTCATTCCCACTCACATCTTGATTCCCACTCTCCTCTTCATTCCCCTCTCCTCTTCATTCCCTCCCCTCTTCATTCCTCTCCTCTTCATTCCCACTCTCCTCTTCATTCCCACTCTCCTCTTCATTCCCACACTCTTCATTCACACTCTTCATTCCCACTCTCCTCTTCATTCCCACTCTCCTCTTCATTCCCTATGTCTTCATTCCCACTCTCCACATCATTCCCATTCTCTTCTTCATTCCCTCTCCTCTTCATTCCCTCTCTCTTCATTCCCACTCTCCTCTTCATTCCCTCTCCTCTTCATTCCCACTCTCTTCATTCCCACTCTCCTCTTCATTCCCACACTTCATTCCTCTCTTCATTCCCACTCTCTACCTCTTCATTCCCATTCTCTTCATTCCCACTCTCCTCTTCATTCCCACTCTCTTCATTCCCATTCCCTTCTTCCATTCCCACTCTCCCTCCTTCCTCTCTGTTCATTCCCACTCTCCTCTTCATTCCCACTCTCCTCTTCATTCCCATTCTCTTCATTCCCTCTCCTCTTCATTCCCACTCTCTTTATTCCCACTCTCCTCTTCATTCCCCCTCTCCTCTTCATTCCCACTCTCCTCTTCATTCCCACTTTCCTCTTCATTCCCACTCTCTTCATTCAACTCTCCTCTTCATTCCCACTCTCCTCTTCATACCTACACTCCTCTTCATTCCCACTCTCCTCTTCATTCCCACTCTCTCCATTCCCCACTCTATTTCTTCATTCACACTCTCCTCTTCATTCCCACTCTCTTCATTCCCACTCTCCTCTTCATTCCACTCTCCTCTTCATTCCCATTCTCATCTTCATTCCCACTCACATCTTGATTCCCACTCTCCCTCTTCATTTCCCACTCTCCTCTTCATTCCCACTCGCCTCTTCATTCCCCTCTCTTCTTCATTCCCACTCGCCTCTTCATTCCCCACTCTCCTCTTCATTCCCACTCGCCTCTTCATTCCCACTCTCTTCATTCCACGCTCCTCTTCATTCCCACTCTCATCTTCATTCCCACTCTCCTCTTCATTCCACTCTCGTCTTCATTTCCCACTCTCTTCATTTCCTCTCCTCTTCATTTCCCATTCTCTTCTTCATTCCCACTCTCCTCTTCATTCCCACTCTCTCCATTCCCACTCTGTTCTTCATTCCCACTCTCCCTCTTCATTCCCACTCTCCTCTTCATTCCCACTCTCATCTTCATTCCCACTCACATCTTCATTCCCTCTCCTCTTCATTCCCACTCTCCTCTTCAATTCCATCTCCTGCTCTTCATTCCCACTCTCTCCATTCCCTTCTCCTCTTCATTCCTCTCTCCTCTTCATTCCCTCTCTCCTCTTCATTCCCAATCTCCTCTTCATTCTCGCTCTCTTCATTCCAACTCTCCTCTTCATTCCCTCTCCTCTTCATTCCCACTCTCTTCATTCCACTCTCCTCTTCATTCTCCTCTCCTCTTCATTCCACTCTCCTCTTCATTCCCACTCTCTTCATTCGCACTCCTCTCTTCATTCCCACTCTCTTCATTCCCATTCTCCTCTTCATTCCCACTCCTCCTCATTCCCCCTCCTCTTCATTCCCTCTCCTCTTCATTCCCCTCTCCTCTTCATTCCCTCCTCCTCTTCATTCCCCTCTCCTCTTCATTCCCACTATCCTCTTCATTCCCACTCTCCTCTTCATTCCCACTCTCTTCATTCTTACTCTCTTCATTCCCACTCTCTTCATTCCCATTCTCCTCTTCATTCCCACTCTCTTCATTCCCACTCTCATCTTCATTCCCCTCTCCTCTTCATTCCCACTCTCTTCATTCCCACTCTCCTCTTCATTCCCACTCTCCTCTTCATTCCCATTCTCATCTTCATTCCCACTCACATCTTCATTTCCACTCTCCTCTTCATTCCCAATCTCCTCTTCATTCCCACTCGCCTCTTCATTCCCTCTCTTCTTCATTCCCACTCGCCCTCTTCATTCCCACTCTCCTCTTCATTCCCCTCGCCTTGCCTCTTCATTCCCTCTCTTCATTCCCACTCTCCTCTTCATTCCCACTCTCATCTTCATTCCCACTCTCTCTCTTCATTCCCACTCTCGTCTTCATTCCCACTCTCTTCATTCCCACTCTCCTCTTCATTCCCATTCTCTTCTTCATTTTCCCACTCTCCTCTTCATTTCCCACTCTCTCCATTCCCACTCTGTTCTTCATTCCCACTCTCCTCTTCATTCCCACTCTCCTCTTCATTCCCACTCTCATCTTCATTCCCACTCACATCTTCATTCCCTCTCCTCTTCATTCCCACTCTCTCTTCAATTCCACTCCCTCTTCATTCCCACTCTCTCCATTCCCACTCTCCTCTTCATTCCCTCTCTCCTCTTCATTCCCTCTCTCCTCTTCATTCCCAATCTCCTCTTCATTCTCGCTCTCTTCATTCCAACTCTCCTCTTCATTCCCACTCTCCTCTTCATTCCCACTCTCTTCATTCCCACTCTCCTCTTCATTCCCACTCTCCTCTTCATTCCCACTCTCCTCTTCATTCCCACTCTCCTCTTCATTCCCACTCTCTTCATACACTCTCCTCTTCATTCCCATTCTCCTCTTCATTCCCACCCTCCTCTTCATTCCCACTCTCCTCTTCATTCCCACTCTCCTCTTCATTCCCACTCTCCTCTTCATTCCCACTCTCCTCTTCATTCCCACTATCCTCTTCATTCCCACTCTCCTCTTCATTCCCACTCTCTTCATTCTTACTCTCTTCATTCCCACTCTCTTCATTCCCACTCTCCTCTTCATTCCCACTCTTCATTCCCACTCTCATCTTCATTCCCACTCTCCTCTTCATTCCACTCTCTTCATTCCCGCTCTCCTCTTCATTCCCACTCTCCTCTTCATTCCCACTCTCTTCATTCCCACTCTCCTCTTCATTCCCCTCTCCTCTTCATTCCCTCTCTTCATTCCCTCTCCTCTTCATTCCCTCTCTTCATTCCCACTCTCCTCTTCATTCCCACTCTCCTCTTCATTCCTCTCTCCTCTTCATTCGCACTCTCCTCTTCATTTCCTCACTTCATTCCAACTCTCCACTTCATTCCCACTCTCCTCTTCATTCCCACTCTCTTCATTCCCACTCTCCCTCTTCATTCCCTTTCTCCTCTTCATTCCCTCTCCTCTTCATTCCCCTCTCCTCTTCACATTTCCACGCTCCTCTTCGTTCCCACACTCCTCGTCATTCCCACTCTCTTCTTCATTCCCACTCGCCTCTTCATTCCCACTCTCCTCTTCATTCCCACTCGCCTCTTCATTCCCACTCTCTTCATTCCCACTCTCCTCTTCATTTCCTCTCATCTTCATTCCCACTCTCCTCTTCATTCCCACTCTCGTCTTCATTCCCTCTCTTCATTCCCACTCTCCTCTTCATTCCCATTCTCTTCTTCATTCCCACTCTCCTCTTCATTCCCACTCTCTCCATTCCCTCTCCTCTTCATTCCCCTCTCCTCTTCATTCCCATTCTCCTCTTCATTCCCACTCTCATCTTCATTCCACCCATCTTCATTCCCACTCTCCTCTTCATTCCCACTCTCCTCTTCAATTCCACTCTCTCCTCTTCATTCCCACTCTCTCCATTCCCACTCTCCTCTTCATTCCCTCTCTCCTCTTCATTCCCTCTCTCCTCTTCATTCCCAATCTCCTCTTCATTCTCGCTCTCTTCATTCCAACTATCCTCTTCATTTCCACTCTCCTCTTCATTCCCACTCTCTTCATTCCCTCTCCTCTTCATTCCCACTCTCCTCTTCATTCCCTCTCCTCTTCATTCCTCTCTTCATTCGCACTCTCCCTCTTCATTCCCCTCTCTTCATTTCCCATTCTCCTCTTCATTCCCACACTCCTCTTCATTCCCACCTCCTCTTCATTCCCACTCTCCTCTTCATCCTCTCCCTTTCAATTCCACTCTCCTCTTCATTCCCACTATCCTCTTCATTCCCACTCTCCTCTTCACTCCCTCTCTTCATTCTCCACACTCTTCATTCCAACTCTCTTCATTCCCTCTCCTCTTCATTCCCACTCTCTTCATTCCCACTCTCATCTTCATTCCCACTCTCCTCTTCATTCCCTCTCTTCATTCCCTCTCTCCTCTTCATTCCCACTCTCCCTCTTCATTCCCACTCTCTTCATTCCACTCTCCTCTTCATTCCCCCTCTCCCTCTTCATTCCCACTCTCTTCATTCCCACTCTCCTCTTCATTCCACTCTCTTCATTCTTAATCACTTCATTCCCACTCTCTTCATTCCCACTCTCCTCTTCATTCCCACTCTCTTCATTCCCACTCTCCTCTTCATTCCCACTCTCCTCTTCATTCCCTCTCTCCTCTTCATTCGCACTCTCCTCTTCATTTCCACTCACTTCATTTCCAACTCTCCCTTCATTCCCACTCTCCCTCTTCATTCCCACTCTCTTCATTCCCACTCTCTCTTCATTCCCTTTCTCCTCTTCATTCCCACTCTCTTCATTCCCACTCTCCTCTTCATTCCCACTCTCACTCTTCATTTCCACGCTCCTCTTCGTTCCCACACTCCTCGTCATTCCCACTCTCCTCTTCATTCCCACATTCCTCTTCATTCCCCTCTCCTCTTCATTCCCACTCTCCTCTTCATTCCCTCTCTTCATTCCCACTCTCCTCTTCCTTCCCACTCTCTTCATTCCCACTCTCCTCTTCATTCCCACTTTCTTCATTCCCACTCTCTTCATTCCCACACTCCCTCTTCATTCCCACACTCCTCTTCATTCCCACTCTCCACTTCATTCCCACACTCTTCCTCTCCTCTTCATTCCCACTCTCCTCTTCATTCCCACTCTTCTCTTCATTCCTACACCTCCTCTTCATTCCCTCCTCCTCTTCATTCAACTCTCCACTTCATTCCCACTCTCCTTTTCATTCCCACTCTCCACTTCATTCCCACTCTCTTCATTCCCACTCTCCTCTTCATTCCCACTCTCCTCTTCATTCCCACACTCCTCTTCATTCCCACTCTCCTCTTCATTCCCACTCCCTCTTCATTCCCACTCTCCTCTTCATTCCCACTCTCCTCTTCATTTCCCACTCTCCTCTTCAGTCCCACACTCTTCATTCACACCACTCTTCATTCCCACTCTCCTCTTCATTCCCACTCTCCTCTTCATTCCCTATGTCTTCATTCCCACTCTCCACTTCATTCCCATTCTCTTCTTCATTCCCACTCTCCTCTTCATTCCCTCTTCTTCATTCCCTCTCTCCTCTTCATTCCCTCTCCTCTTCATTCCCACTCTCTTCATTCCCACTCTCCCTCTTCATTCCCACACTCTTCATTCACACTCTCTTCATTCCCTCTCCTCTTCATTCCCATTCTCTTCATTCCCACTCTCCTCTTCATTCCCTCTCTTCATTCCCATTCCTTCTTTATTCCCTCTCCTCTTCATTCCCTCTCTGTTCATTCCCACTCTCCTCTTCATTCCCATTCTCCTCTTCATTCCCACTCTCTTTATTCCCTCTCCTCTTCATTCCCACTCTCCTCTTCATTCCCACTCTCCTCTTCATTCCCACTTTCCTCTTCATTCCTCTCTTCATTCCAACTCTCCTCTTCATTCCCACTCTCCTCTTCATACCTACACTCCTCTTCATTCCCACTCTCCTCTTCATTCCCACTCTCCACTTCATTCCCACTCTACTTTTCATTCCCACTCTCACACTTCATTCCCACTCTCTTCATTCCCACACTCCATTTTCATTCCCTCTCTTCATTCCCACTGCTCCCTTCCATTCCTACTCTCTTCATACACACTCTCTTCATTCCCTCTCCTCTTCATTCCCACTCTCTTCATACACACTCTCTTCATTCCCTCTCCTCTCCTTTCCCTCTCTTCATTCACACTCTCTCATTCCCACTCTCCTCTTCCATTCCCCTCTCCTCTTCATTCCCTCTCTTCATTCACTCTCATCTTCATTCCTACTCTCTTCATTCCACTCTCTTCATTCCCACTCCTCCTCTTCATTCCCATTCTCCTCTTCATTCCCACTCGCCATTTCATTCCCACTCTCGTCTTCATTCCTACTCTCTTCATTCCCACTCTCCTCTTCATTCCCTCTCCTCTTCATTCCCCTCCTCTCTCCATTCCCAATCTGTTCTTCATTCACACTCTCCTCTTCATTCCCACTCTCTTCATTCCCACTCTCCTCTTCATTCCCACTCTCCTCATTGACCAACTCTCCTCTTCATTCCCACACTCCTCTTCATTCCCACTCTCTCTTCATTCCCACTCTCCTCTTCATTCCCTCTCCTCTTCATTTCCACTCTCCTCTTCATTCCCACTCTCTTATTCCCAATCTCCTGTTCATTCCC
>JBBBDQ010028299.1:0-53734 GCA_037127315.1 Ascarosepion bandense | reverse complement strand
AGCGATACCTCCTTAAGGCACTTTGGTGTTATAAGGAGATTTTTATTATCTCCTCCTCAACTGGGACATACACATAATAACTAAGGGAGTTGCAGTCTGGAGAGTTAGCTGGTCAGATATAAAGAGTGTTGTGCTTGCATGATTGTGTTTGTGTGGCAAGATGCCTGTTGTCAGAGATATGTTCTTCCAGGAACCGAGGGCAGCACTACCTCCTCAAGGCACTTTGGTGTTATAAGTAGTTTTTATTATCTCCTCCTCAACTGGGACATACACATAATAACTAAGGGAGTTGCAGTCTCGAGAGTTAGCTGGCCAGATATAAAGAGTGTTGTGCTTGCATGATTGTGTTTGTGTGGCAAGGTGCTGAGGCCTGTTGTCAGAGATAGGTTCTTCCAGGAACCGAGGGCAGCGATACCTCCTTAAGGCACTTTGGTGTTATAAGTAGTTTTTTATTATCTCCTCCTCAACTGGGACATACACATAATAACTAAGGGAGTTGCAGTCTCGAGAGTTAGCTGGTCAGATATAAAGAGTGTTGTGCTTGCATGATTGTGTTTGTGTGGCAAGGTGCTGAGACCTGTTGTCAGAGATAGGTTCTTCCAGGAACCGAGGGCAGCGATACCTCCTTAAGGCACTTTGGTGTTATAAGTAGTTTTTTATTATCTCCTCCTCAACTGGGACATACACATAATAACTAAGGGAGTTGCAGTCTCGAGAGTTAGCTGGCCAGATATAAAGAGTGTTGTGCTTGCATGATTGTGTTTGTGTGGCAAGGTGCTGAGGCCTGTTGTCAGAGATATGTTCTTCCGGGAACCGAGGGCAGCACTACCTCCTCAAGGCACTTTGGTGTTATAAGTAGTTTTTATTATCTCCTCCTCAACTGGGACATACACATAATAACTAAGGGAGTTGCAGTCTGGAGAGTTAGCTGGTCAGATATAAAGAGTGTTGTGCTTGCATGATTGTGTTTGTGTGGCAAGATGCCTGTTGTCAGAGATATGTTCTTCCAGGAACCGAGGGCAGCACTACCTCCTCAAGGCACTTTGGTGTTATAAGTAGTTTTTTATTATCTCCTCCTCAACTGGGACATACACATAATAACTAAGGGAGTTGCAGTCTGGAGAGTTAGCTGGTCAGATATAAAGAGTGTTGTGCTTGCATGATTGTGTTTGTGTGGCAAGGTGCTGAGGCCTGTTGTCAGAGATATGTTCTTCCGGGAACCGAGGGCAGCACTACCTCCTCAAGGCACTTTGGTGTTATAAGTAGTTTTTATTATCTCCTCCTCAACTGGGACATACACATAATAACTAAGGGAGTTGCAGTCTGGAGAGTTAGCTGGTCAGATATAAAGAGTGTTGTGCTTGCATGATTGTGTTTGTGTGGCAAGATGCCTGTTGTCAGAGATATGTTCTTCCAGGAACCGAGGGCAGCACTACCTCCTCAAGGCACTTTGGTGTTATAAGTAGTTTTTATTATCTCCTCCTCAACTGGGACATACACATAATAACTAAGGGAGTTGCAGTCTGGAGAGTTAGCTGGTCAGATATAAAGAGTGTTGTGCTTGCATGATTGTGTTTGTGTGGCAAGGTGCTGAGGCCTGTTGTCAGAGATAGGTTCTTCCAGGAACCGAGGGCAGCGATACCTCCTTAAGGCACTTTGGTGTTATAAGTAGTTTTTTATTATCTCCTCCTCAACTGGGACATACACATAATAACTAAGGGAGTTGCAGTCTGGAGAGTTAGCTGGTCAGATATAAAGAGTGTTGTGCTTGCATGATTGTGTTTGTGTGGCAAGGTGCTGAGACCTGTTGTCAGAGATAGGTTCTTCCAGGAACCGAGGGCAGCGATACCTCCTTAAGGCACTTTGGTGTTATAAGGAGATTTTTATTATCTCCTCCTCAACCGGAACATACACATAATAACTAAGGGAGTTGCAGTCTGGAGAGTTAGCTGGTCAGATATAAAGAGTGTTGTGCTTGCATGATTGTGTTTGTGTGGCAAGGTGCTGAGGCCTGTTGTCAGAGATAGGTTCTTCCAGGAACCGAGGGCAGCGATACCTCCTTAAGGCACTTTGGTGTTATAAGTAGTTTTTTATTATCTCCTCCTCAACTGGGACATACACATAATAACTAAGGGAGTTGCAGTCTCGAGAGTTAGCTGGTCAGATATAAAGAGTGTTGTGCTTGCATGATTGTGTTTGTGTGGCAAGGTGCTGAGACCTGTTGTCAGAGATAGGTTCTTCCAGGAACCGAGGGCAGCGATACCTCCTTAAGGCACTTTGGTGTTATAAGGAGATTTTTATTATCTCCTCCTCAACCGGAACATACACATAATAACTAAGGGAGTTGCAGTCTGGAGAGTTAGCTGGTCAGATATAAAGAGTGTTGTGCTTGCATGATTGTGTTTGTGTGGCAAGGTGCTGAGGCCTGTTGTCAGAGATAGGTTCTTCCAGGAACCGAGGGCAGCGATACCTCCTTAAGGCACTTTGGTGTTATAAGTAGTTTTTTATTATCTCCTCCTCAACTGGGACATACACATAATAACTAAGGGAGTTGCAGTCTCGAGAGTTAGCTGGTCAGATATAAAGAGTGTTGTGCTTGCATGATTGTGTTTGTGTGGCAAGGTGCTGAGGCCTGTTGTCAGAGATAGGTTCTTCCAGGAACCGAGGGCAGCGATACCTCCTTAAGGCACTTTGGTGTTATAAGGAGATTTTTATTATCTCCTCCTCAACCGGAACATACACATAATAACTAAGGGAGTTGCAGTCTGGAGAGTTAGCTGGTCAGATATAAAGAGTGTTGTGCTTGCATGATTGTGTTTGTGTGGCAAGATGCCTGTTGTCAGAGATAGGTTCTTCCAGGAACCGAGGGCAGCGATACCTCCTTAAGGCACTTTGGTGTTATAAGTAGTTTTTTATTATCTCCTCCTCAACTGGGACATACACATAATAACTAAGGGAGTTGCAGTCTCGAGAGTTAGCTGGTCAGATATAAAGAGTGTTGTGCTTGCATGATTGTGTTTGTGTGGCAAGATGCCTGTTGTCAGAGATAGGTTCTTCCAGGAACCGAGGGCAGCGATACCTCCTTAAGGCACTTTGGTGTTATAAGTAGTTTTTTATTATCTCCTCCTCAACTGGGACATACACATAATAACTAAGGGAGTTGCAGTCTCGAGAGTTAGCTGGTCAGATATAAAGAGTGTTGTGCTTGCATGATTGTGTTTGTGTGGCAAGATGCCTGTTGTCAGAGATAGGTTCTTCCAGGAACCGAGGGCAGCGATACCTCCTTAAGGCACTTTGGTGTTATAAGTAGTTTTTTATTATCTCCTCCTCAACTGGGACATACACATAATAACTAAGGGAGTTGCAGTCTCGAGAGTTAGCTGGTCAGATATAAAGAGTGTTGTGCTTGCATGATTGTGTTTGTGTGGCAAGATGCCTGTTGTCAGAGATAGGTTCTTCCAGGAACCGAGGGCAGCGATACCTCCTCAAGGCACTTTGGTGTTATAAGTAGTTTTTTATTATCTCCTCCTCAACTGGGACATACACATAATAACTAAGGGAGTTGCAGTCTCGAGAGTTAGCTGGTCAGATATAAAGAGTGTTGTGCTTGCATGATTGTGTTTGTGTGGCAAGGTGCTGAGGCCTGTTGTCAGAGATATGTTCTTCCGGGAACCGAGGGCAGCACTAACTCCTCAAGGCACTTTGGTGTTATAAGTAGTTTTTTATTATCTCCTCCTCAACTGGGACATACACATAATAACTAAGGGAGTTGCAGTCTGGAGAGTTAGCTGGTCAGATATAAAGAGTGTTGTGCTTGCATGATTGTGTTTGTGTGGCAAGATGCCTGTTGTCAGAGATAGGTTCTTCCAGGAACCGAGGGCAGCGATACCTCCTTAAGGCACTTTGGTGTTATAAGTAGTTTTTTATTATCTCCTCCTCAACTGGGACATACACATAATAACTAAGGGAGTTGCAGTCTCGAGAGTTAGCTGGTCAGATATAAAGAGTGTTGTGCTTGCATGATTGTGTTTGTGTGGCAAGGTGCTGAGGCCTGTTGTCAGAGATATGTTCTTCCGGGAACCGAGGGCAGCACTAACTCCTCAAGGCACTTTGGTGTTATAAGTAGTTTTTTATTATCTCCTCCTCAACTGGGACATACACATAATAACTAAGGGAGTTGCAGTCTCGAGAGTTAGCTGGTCAGATATAAAGAGTGTTGTGCTTGCATGATTGTGTTTGTGTGGCAAGATGCCTGTTGTCAGAGATAGGTTCTTCCAGGAACCGAGGGCAGCGATACCTCCTTAAGGCACTTTGGTGTTATAAGTAGTTTTTTATTATCTCCTCCTCAACTGGGACATACACATAATAACTAAGGGAGTTGCAGTCTCGAGAGTTAGCTGGTCAGATATAAAGAGTGTTGTGCTTGCATGATTGTGTTTGTGTGGCAAGATGCCTGTTGTCAGAGATAGGTTCTTCCAGGAACCGAGGGCAGCGATACCTCCTTAAGGCACTTTGGTGTTATAAGTAGTTTTTTATTATCTCCTCCTCAACTGGGACATACACATAATAACTAAGGGAGTTGCAGTCTCGAGAGTTAGCTGGTCAGATATAAAGAGTGTTGTGCTTGCATGATTGTGTTTGTGTGGCAAGATGCCTGTTGTCAGAGATAGGTTCTTCCAGGAACCGAGGGCAGCGATACCTCCTTAAGGCACTTTGGTGTTATAAGTAGTTTTTTATTATCTCCTCCTCAACTGGGACATACACATAATAACTAAGGGAGTTGCAGTCTCGAGAGTTAGCTGGTCAGATATAAAGAGTGTTGTGCTTGCATGATTGTGTTTGTGTGGCAAGGTGCTGAGGCCTGTTGTCAGAGATAGGTTCTTCCAGGAACCGAGGGCAGCACTACCTCCTCAAGGCACTTTGGTGTTATAAGTAGTTTTTTATTATCTCCTCCTCAACTGGGACATACACATAATAACTAAGGGAGTTGCAGTCTCGAGAGTTAGCTGGTCAGATATAAAGAGTGTTGTGCTTGCATGATTGTGTTTGTGTGGCAAGATGCCTGTTGTCAGAGATAGGTTCTTCCAGGAACCGAGGGCAGCGATACCTCCTTAAGGCACTTTGGTGTTATAAGTAGTTTTTTATTATCTCCTCCTCAACTGGGACATACACATAATAACTAAGGGAGCTGCAGTCTGGAGAGTTAGCTGGTCAGATATAAAGAGTGTTGTGCTTGCATGATTGTGTTTGTGTGGCAAGATGCCTGTTGTCAGAGATATGTTCTTCCAGGAACCGAGGGCAGCACTACCTCCTCAAGGCACTTTGGTGTTATAAGTAGTTTTTATTATCTCCTCCTCAACTGGGACATACACATAATAACTAAGGGAGTTGCAGTCTGGAGAGTTAGCTGGTCAGATATAAAGAGTGTTGTGCTTGCATGATTGTGTTTGTGTGGCAAGGTGCTGAGACCTGTTGTCAGAGATAGGTTCTTCCAGGAACCGAGGGCAGCACTACCTCCTCAAGGCACTTTGGTGTTATAAGTAGTTTTTTATTATCTCCTCCTCAACTGGGACATACACATAATAACTAAGGGAGTTGCAGTCTCGAGAGTTAGCTGGTCAGATATAAAGAGTGTTGTGCTTGCATGATTGTGTTTGTGTGGCAAGGTGCTGAGACCTGTTGTCAGAGATAGGTTCTTCCAGGAACCGAGGGCAGCACTACCTCCTCAAGGCACTTTGGTGTTATAAGTAGTTTTTATTATCTCCTCCTCAACTGGGACATACACATAATAACTAAGGGAGTTGCAGTCTGGAGAGTTAGCTGGTCAGATATAAAGAGTGTTGTGCTTGCATGATTGTGTTTGTGTGGCAAGGTGCTGAGACCTGTTGTCAGAGATAGGTTCTTCCACGAACCGAGGGCAGCACTACCTCCTCAAGGCACTTTGGTGTTATAAGTAGTTTTTTATTATCTCCTCCTCAACTGGGACATACACATAATAACTAAGGGAGTTGCAGTCTGGAGAGTTAGCTGGTCAGATATAAAGAGTGTTGTGCTTGCATGATAGTGTTTGTGTGGCAAGGTGCTGAGACCTATTGTCAGAGATAGGTTCTTCCACGAACCGAGGGCAGCACTACCTCCTCAAGGCACTTTGGTGTTATAAGTAGTTTTTTATTATCTCCTCCTCAACTGGGACATACACATAATAACTAAGGGAGTTGCAGTCTGGAGAGTTAGCTGGTCAGATATAAAGAGTGTTGTGCTTGCATGATTGTGTTTGTGTGGCAAGGTGCTGAGACCTGTTGTCAGAGATAGGTTCTTCCACGAACCGAGGGCAGCACTACCTCCTCAAGGCACTTTGGTGTTATAAGTAGTTTTTATTATCTCCTCCTCAACTGGGACATACACATAATAACTAAGGGAGTTGCAGTCTGGAGAGTTAGCTGGTCAGATATAAAGAGTGTTGTGCTTGCATGATTGTGTTTGTGTGGCAAGGTGCTGAGACCTGTTGTCAGAGATAGGTTCTTCCACGAACCGAGGGCAGCACTACCTCCTCAAGGCACTTTGGTGTTATAAGTAGTTTTTTATTATCTCCTCCTCAACTGGGACATACACATAATAACTAAGGGAGTTGCAGTCTGGAGAGTTAGCTGGTAAGATATAAAGAGTGTTGTGCTTGCATGATTGTGTTTGTGTGGCAAGGTGCTGAGACCTGTTGTCAGAGATAGGTTCTTCCACGAACCGAGGGCAGCACTACCTCCTCAAGGCACTTTGGTGTTATAAGTAGTTTTTTATTATCTCCTCCTCAACTGGGACATACACATAATAACTAAGGGAGTTGCAGTCTGGAGAGTTAGCTGGTCAGATATAAAGAGTGTTGTGCTTGCATGATTGTGTTTGTGTGGCAAGGTGCCTGTTGTCAGAGATATGTTCTTCCAGGAACCGAGGGCAGCACTACCTCCTCAAGGCACTTTGGTGTTATAAGTAGTTTTTTATTATCTCCTCCTCAACTGGGACATACACATAATAACTAAGGGAGTTGCAGTCTCGAGAGTTAGCTGGCCAGATATAAAGAGTGTTGTGCTTGCATGATTGTGTTTGTGTGGCAAGGTGCTGAGGCCTGTTGTCAGAGATATGTTCTTCCAGGAACCGAGGGCAGCACTACCTCCTCAAGGCACTTTGGTGTTATAAGTAGTTTTTTATTATCTCCTCCTCAACTGGGACATACACATAATAACTAAGGGAGTTGCAGTCTGGAGAGATAGCTGATCAGATATAAAGAGCTGTTGTGTTTGCATGATTGTGTTTGTGTGGCAAGGTGCTGAGACCTGTTGTCAGAGATAGGTTCTTCCACGAACTGAGGGCAGCACTACTCTCAAGGCACTTGGTGTTGTTAGTTTTTATTATCTCCTCCTCAATCAACATACATAATAACTAAGGGAGTTGCAGTCTGGAGAGTTAGCTGGTCAGATATAAAGAGTGTTGTGCTTGCATGATTGTGTTTGTGTGGCAAGGTGCTGAGGCCTGTTGTCAGAGATATGTTCTTCCAGGAACCGAGGGCAGCACTACCTCCTCAAGGCACTTTGTGTGTTATAAGTAGTTTTTATTATCTCCCTCAACTGGGACATACACATAATAACTAAGGGAGTTGCAGTCTGGAGAGTTAGCTGGTCAGATATAAAGAGTGTTGTGCTTGCATGATTGTGTTTGTGTGGCAAGGTGCTGAGGCCTGTTGTCAGAGATAGGTTCTTCCAGGAACTTATAAGCACTACCTCCTCAAGGTACTTTGGTGTTATAAGTAGTTTTTTATTATCTCCTCCTCTAACTGGGACATACACATAATAACTAAGGGAGTTGCAGTCTGGAGAGTTAGCTGGTCAGATATAAAGAGTGTTAAGCATGATTGTATTAGGAAAGGTGCCTGTTGTCAGAGATATGTTCTTCCAGGAAACGAGGGCACCATCTCCCAAGGCACCATGTTGATAGTTTTTTATTATCTCCTCCTCAACTGGGACATACACATAATAACTAAGGAGTTGCAGTCTGAGAGTTAGCTGGGTTATAGATATAAAGAGTGTTGTGCTTGCATGATTGTGTTTGTGTGGCAAGGTGCTGAGACCTGTTGTCAGAGATAGGTTCTTCCACGGTGAACCGAGGGCAGCACTACCTCCTCAAGGCACTTGGTGTTATAAGCAGTTTGACATTCCTCCTCAACTGGGACATACACATAATAAATTAAGGAGTTGCAGTCTTAGTGAGTTGGTCAGATATAAAGAGTAAGAAGCCAGGCTGATTGTGTTTGTGTGGCAAGGTGTTGAGACTCTGTTTGTCAGAGATAGGTTCTTCCACGAAACTGGAGGGCAGCACTGCCTCCTCAAGGCACTTTGGTGTTATAAGTAGTTTTTTATTATCTCCTCCTCAACTGGGACATACACATAATAACTAAGGGAGTTGCAGTCTGGAGAGTTACTGTAATTAGATATAAAGAGTGTTGTGCTTGAAAGGATTGTGTTTATGTGGCAAGGTGCTGAGACCTATTTGCTCAGGAGGCAGATAGGAGACTTTTCCACGAACCGAGGGCAGCACTACCTCCTCAAGGCACTTTGGTGTTATAAGTAGTTTTTTATTATCTCCTCCTCAACTGACACATAATAATCAAGGGAGTGAATGTCTGGAGAGTTAGTCGGTCAAGGGGAGTGTTGTGCTTGCATGATTATGTTTGTGTGGCAAGGTGCTGAGACCCATGTCAGAGATAGGTTCTTACCAGAATCCAGGTGCACTACTCCTCAAGGCACTTTGGTGTTATAAGTAGTTTTTTATTATTCTCAACTGGGACATACACATAATAACTAAGGGAGTTGCAGTCTGGAGTTAATAAGGTCAGATATAAAGAGTGTTGTGCTTGCATGATTGTGTTTGTGTGGCAAGGTGCTGAGACCTGTTGTCAGAGATAGGTTCTTCCACGAACCGAGGGCACCACCTCCTCACTTTGGTGTTATAAGTAGTTTATTATCTCCTCCTCAATCACATACACATAATAACTAAGGGAGTTGCAGTCTGAGAGTTAGCTGGTCAGATATAAAGAGTGTTTGTGCTTGCATGATTGTGTTTGTGTGGCAAGGTGCTGAGACCTAGATGGAGAATTTTCCACGAACCGAGGGCAGCACTACCTCCCCAAGGCACTTTGGTGTTATAAGCAGTTTTTTATTATCTCCTCCTCAACTGGGACATACACATAATCAAGGGAGTTGCAGTCTGGAGAGTTAGCTGGTCAGATATAAAGAGTGTTGTGCTAAAGGATTGTGTTTTGCAAGGTGCTGAGACCTGTTATTGTAGATAGGTTCTTCCACGAACCGAGGGCAGCACTACCTCCTCAAGGCACTTTGGTGTTATAAGTATTTTTTATTATCTCCCTCTCAACTGGGACATACACATTAACTAAGGGAGTTGCAGTCTGGGAGAGTTAGGCTGGTCAGATATAAAGAGTGTTGTGCTTGCATGATTTAGCCAGGTGGGTGGCGTGCCTGGGTTGGCTGAGATATGTTCTTCCAGGAAACGAGGGCAGCACTACCTCCTCAAGGCACTTTGGTGTTATAAGTAGTTTTTTATTATCTCCTCCCAACTGGGACATACACATAATAACTAAGGGAGTTGCAGTCTGGAGAGTTAGCTGGTCAGATATAAAGAGTGTTGTGCTTGCATGATTGTGTTTGTGTGGCAAGGTGCTGAGACCTTATTGTCAGAGATAGGTTCTTCCACGAACCGAGGGCAGCACTACCTCCTCAAGGCAACATCTGGTGTTATAAGTAGTTTTTTATTATCTCCTCCTCAACTGGGACATACACATAATAACTAAGGGAGTTGCAGTCTGGAGAGTTATTTATTTGATATAAAGAGTGTTGTGCTTGCATGATTGTGTTTGTGTGGCAAGGTGCTGAGACCTATTGTCAGAGATAGGTTCTTCCACGAACCGAGGGCAGCACTACCTCCTCAAGGCACTTTGGTGGCATAGTTTTTATTATCTCCTCCTCAACTGGGACATACACATAATAACTAAGGGAGTTGCAGTCTTTTGAGGAGTTAGGCTGGTCAGATATAAAGAGTGTTGTGCCTGGCATGATTGTGTTTGTGTGGCAAGGTGCCTGTTGTCAGAGATATGTTCTTCCAGGGAACGAGGGCAGCACTACCTCCTCAAGGCACTTTGGTGTTATAAGTAGTTTTTTATTATCTCCTCCTCAACTGGGACATACACAGAACATCTAAGGAGCTGCAGTCTGGAGAGTTAGCTGGTCAGATATAAAGAGTATGAAGCCATGATTGTCAGTGGGTAAGGTGCTGAGACCTGTTGTCAGAGATAGGTTCTTCCACGAACCGAGGGCACCAATTTCCTCAAGGCACTTTGGTGTTATAAGTAGTTTTTTATTATCTCCTCCTTAACTGGGACATACAATAGCATAACTAAGGGAGTTGCAGTCTGAGAGTTGGCTGGGTTTATTATGGTATGTTGTGCTTGGCTTACTGTGTTTGTGTGGCAAGGTGCTGAGACCTATTGTCAGAGATAGGTTCTTCCACACAACTGGAGGGCAGCACTACCTCCCTCAAGGCACTTTGGTGTTATAAGTAGTTTTTTATTATCTCCTCCTCAACTGGGACATACACATAATAACTAAGGGAGTTGCAGTCTGGAGAGTTAGCTGGTCAGATATAAAGAGTGTTGTGTTTGCATGATTGTGTTTGTGTGGCAAGGTGCCTACAGCCAGATGTTCTTCCAGGAAACGAGGGCAGCACTACCTCAAGGCACTTTGGTGTTATAAGTAGTTTTATTACCCTAACTGGGACATACAATAACTAAGGGAGTTGCAGTCTGGAGAGTTAGCTGGTCAGATATAAAGAGTGTTGTGCTTGCATGATTGTGTTTGTGTGGCAAGGTGCTGAGACCTATTGTCAGAGATAGGTTCTTCCACGAACTGAGGGGCAGCACTACCTCCTCAAGGCACTTTGGTGTTATAAGTAGTTTTTTATTATCTCCCCAACTGGGACATACACATAATAACTAAGGGAGCTGCAGTCTGGAGAGTTAGCTGGTCAGATATAAAGAGTGTTGTGCTTGCATGATTGTGTTTGTGTGTACAGAAGACCTGTTGTCAGAGATATGTTCTTCCAGGAAACGAGGGCAGCACTCACTTCTCAAGGCACTTTGGTGTTATAAGTGTTTTTTATTATCTCCTCCTCAACTGGGACATACATAATAACTAAGGGAGTTGCAGTCTCGAGAGTTAGCTGGTCAGATATAAAGAGTGTTGTGCTTGCATGATTGTGTTGTGTGGCAAGGTGCTGAGGACCTGTTGTCAGAGATAGGTCTTCCAACTGAGGGCAGCACTGATTCTCAAGGCACTTTGGTGTTATAAGTAGTTTTTTATTATTCCCCAACTGGGACATACACATAATAACCAAGGGAGTTGCAGTCTTGTTAGCTGGCTTGGATATAAAGAGTGTTGTGCTTGTACGATTGTGTTTGTGTGGCAAGGTATAATTTATTGTCAGAGATAGGTTCTTCCAGGAACCGAGGGCACTACCTCCTCAAGGCACTTTGGTGTTATAAGTAGTTTTTTATTACTTCCCTTCCCCAACTGGGACATACATAATAATCAAGGGGAGTTGCAGCTGGAGAGTTAGCTGGTCAGATATAGAGTGTTGTGCTTGCATGATTGTGTTTGTGTGGCAAGGTGCTGAGACCTATTGTCAGAGATAGGTTCTTCCACGAAATCCAGAGGCAGCACTACCTCCTCAAGGCACTTTGGTGTTATAAGTAGTTTTTTATTATCTCCTCCTCAACTGGGACATACACATAATAACTAAGGGAGTTGCAGTCTGGAGAGTTAGCTACTGATATAAAGAGTGTTGTGCTTGCATGATTGTGTTTGTGGCAAGGTGCTGAGACCTATTGTCAGAGATAGGTTCTTCCACGAACCAGGTGGCATAATTACCTCTCAAGGCACTTTGGTGTTATAAGTAGTTTTTTATTATCTCCTCCTCAACTGGGACATACACATAATAACTAAGGGAATGCAGTCTGGAGTTAGCTGGTCAGATATAAAGAGTGTTGTGCTTGCATGATTGTGTTTGTGTGGCAAGGTGCCGAGACTTTATTATTGTGATAGGTTCTTCCACGAACCGAGGGCAGCACTACCTCCCCAAGGGGCACTTTGGTGTTATAAGTAGTTTTTTATTATCTCCTCCTCAATCCGAAGAGCACATAATAACTAAGGGAGCTGCTGCACTGAGAGTTAGCTGGTCAGATATAAAGAGTGTTGTGTTTGCATGATTGTGTTTGTGTGGCAAGGTGCTGAGACCTATTGTCAGAGATAGGTTCTTCCACGAACCGAGGGCAGCACTACCTCCTCAAGGCACTTTGGTGTTATAAGTAGTTTTGGTTATCTCCTCCCTCAACTGGGACATACACATAATAACTAAGGGAGTAGCAGTCTTGAGAGTTAGCTGGTCGATATAAAGGAGTGCTGCAGTGTTTGCATGATTGGTGTGGCAAGGTGCTGAGACCTATTGTCATAGAATTTTTCCACGAACCGAGGGCAAGTACCCACTTCTCAAGGCACTTTGGTGTTATAAGTAGTTTTTTATTTATCTCCTCCTCAACTGGGACATACACATAATAACTAAGGGAGTTGCAGTCTGGAGAGTTAGCTGGTCAGATATAGAGGCTGTTTTGCATTGACGGTTGAAAAGGTGCTGAGACCTATTGTCAGAGATAGGTTCTTCCACGAACCGAGGGCACTACCTCCTCAAGGCACTTTGGTGTTATAAGTAGTTTTTTATTATCTCCTCCTCAACTGGGACATACACATAATAACTAAGGGAGTAGCAGTCTGGAGAGTTAGCTGGTCAGATATAAAGAGTGTTGTGCTTGCATGATTGTGTTTGTGTGGCAAGTGCTGTGCTGAGACCTGTTGTCAGAGATATGTTCTTCCAGGAAACGAGGGCAGCACTACCTCCTCAAGGCACTTTGGTGTTATAAGAGGTTTTTTATTATCTCCCTCCTCAACTGGGACATACACATAATAACTAAGGGGATGCTGTAACTGAGAGTTAGCTGGTCAGATATAAAAGAGTGTTGTGCTTGCATGATTGTGTTTGTGTGGCAAGGTGCTGAGACCTGTTGTCAGAGATAGGTTCTTCCACGAACCGAGGGCACTGCTCCCTCAAGGCACTTTGGTGTTATAAGTGTTTATTATCTCCTCCTTAATCTGGGATGACACATAATAACTAAGGGAGTTGCAGTCTGGAGAGTTAGCTGTCAGATATAAAGAGTTATGAAGCTACATGATTGTGTTTGTGGCAAGGTGCTGACCTATTGTCAGAGATAGGTTCTTCCAGAACTGAGGGCAGCACTACTCCCTCAAGGCACTTTGGTGTTATAAGTAGTTTTTATTATCTCCTCCTTGAATCAACATGCTACTAATAACTAAGGGAGTTGCAGTCTGAGAGTTAGCTGGTCAGATATAAAGAGTGTTGTGCTTGCATGATTGTGTTTGTGTGGCAAGGTGCTGAGACCGTCAGAGAGGGTTTCAACAGCAACTGAGGGCAGCACTACCTCTCAAGGCACTTTGGTGTTATAAGTAGTTTTTTATTATCTCCCTCCTCCAACTGGGACATACACATAATAATCAAGGGAGTTGCAGTCTGGAGAGTTAGCTGGTCAGATATAAAGAGTGTTGTGCTTGTATGATTGTGTTTTGTGTGGCAAGGTGCTGAGACTCTATTGTGAGATAGGTTCTTCCACGAACCGAGGGCAGCACTACCTCCTCAAGGCACTTTGGTGTTTATAAGTAGTTTTTTATTATCTCCTCCTCAACTGGGACATACACATAATAACTAAGGGAGTTTAAAATTGAGAGTTAGCTGGTCAGATATAAAGAGTGTTGTGCTTGCATGATTGTGTTTCAGTGGTAAGGTGCTGAGACCTATTGTCAGAGATAGGTTCTTCCAGGAACCGAGGGCAGCACTACCTCCTCAAGGCACTTTGGTGTTATAGTTTTATTATCTCCAACTGGGACATACACATAATAACTAAGGGGAGTTGCATGTCTGAGAGATTAGCTGGTCAGATATAAAGAGTGTGTTGTGCTTGCATGATTGTGTTTGTGGCAAGGTGCTGAGACCTATTGTCAGAGATAGGTTCTTCCCACGAACCGAGGGCAGCACTACCTCCTCAAGGCACTTTGGTGTTATAAGTAGTTTTTTATTATCTCCTCCTCAACTGGGACATACACATAATAATTAAGGGAGTTCATTGCAGTCTGGAGAGTTAGCTTGGTCAGATATAAAGAGGTTAAAGCTGGTGGCTGGATTGTAAGCTGTGGCAAGGTGCCGAGACCTATCATCAGAGATAGTTCTGCTGAACCAGGGCAGCACTACCTCCTCAAGGCACTTTGGTGTTATAAGTAGTTTTTATTATCTCCTCCTCAACTGGGACATACACATAATAACTAAGGGAGTTGCAGTCTCTGAGAGTTAAATGGTCAGATAGAAAGAGTAAGAGGCTTTGCATGATTGTGTTTGGTGTGCAAGGTGCTGAGACCTATTGTCAGAGATAGGTTCTTCCAGGAACCGAGGGCAGCACTACCTCCTCAAGGCACTTTGGTGTTATAAGTAGTTTTTTATTATCTCCTCAATCTGGGACATACAATATAATAACTAAGGGAGTAGCAGTCTGGAGAGTTAGCTGGTCAGATATAAAGAGGTTGTGCTTGCATGATTAGGCTAGGGGCAAGGTGCTGAGACCTATTGTCAGAGATAGTTCTTCCACGAACCGAGGGCAGAATTACCTCCTCATGCACTTTGGTGTTATGTTATTTTTATTATCTCTCAATCTAACATTATGATAATAACTAAGGAGTTGCAGTCTGAGAGTTAGCTGGTCAGATATAAAGAGTGTTGTGCTTGCAGCTGGATTGTGGTTGTGGCAAGGTGCTGAGACCTCTATTGTCAGATAGTTCTTCCACGAACCGAGGGCAGCACGACCTCCTCAAGGCACTTTGGTGTTATAAGTAGTTTTTATTATCTCCTCCTAACTGGGACATACATAATAACTAAGGGAGTTGCAGTCTGAGAGAGTTAGCTGGCTGGATATAAAGAGGTTGTGCTTGTATGATTGTGTTTGTGTGGCAAGGTGCTGAGACCTATTGTCAGAGATAGGTTCTTCCACGAACCGAGGGCAGCACTACCTCCTCAAGGCACTTGTTATAAGTATTTTTTTATTATCTCTCAACTGGGACATACATAATAACTAAGGGAGTTGCAGTCTGGAGAGTTAGCTGGTCAGATATAAAGAAGTCATGATTGTGTTTGTGTGGCAAGGTGCTGAGACCTATTGTCAGAGATAGGTTCTTCCACGAACTGAGGACAGCACTTACCTCCTCAAGGCACTTTGGTGTTATAAGTAGTTTTTTATTATCTTCCTCAACTGGGACATACACATAATAACTAAGGAGTAGTCTGGATGGCTTGGTCAGATATAAAGAGGTTGCAGCTGCAATGATTGTGTTTGTGTGGCAAGGTGCTGGACCTATTGTCAGATAGGTCTTCCACGAACTGAGGCAGCACATCTCCTCAAGGCACTTTGGTGTTATAAGTATTTTTTATTATCTCCCAACTGGGACATACACATAATACAGAATCAAGGGAGTTGCAGTCTGGAAAGAGTTAGCTGGTCAGATATAAAGAGTGTTGTGCTTGCATGATTTGCCAGGGGAACAAGGTGCTGAGACCTATTGTCAGAGAATGTCTGCATGAACCGAGGGCAGCACTACCTCCTCAAGGCACTTTGGTGTTATAAGCAGTTTTTTATTATCTCCTCCTCAACTGGGACATTTAACTAAGGGGAGTTGCAGTCTGGAGAGTTAGCTGGTCAGATATGAAGAGTGTTGTGCTTGCATGATTGTGCTGAAAAGGGGTTAACTCATTGTGGAGATAGCTCCACGAACCGAGGGCAGCACTACTCTCCTCAAGGCATTCATGTTTAAGTGAGGTTTTTTATTATCTCCTCCTTCAACTGGGACATACAATATTATTGGGCTAAGGGAGTTGCAGTCTGGAGAGTTAGCTGGTATTTGGATATAAAGAGTGTTGTGCTTGTACGATTGTGTTTGGTGGAAAGGGTGCTGAGACCTATTGTCAGAGATAGGTTCTTCCACGAACCGAGGGCAGCACTACTCTCAAGGCACTTTGGTGTTATAAGTAGTTTTTTATTATCTCCTCCTCAACTGGGACATACATAATAAATCTATGGAGTTGCAGTCTGGAGAGTTAGCTGGTCAGATATAAAGAGGTTGTGCTTGCATGATTGTGTTTGTGTGGCAAGGTGCTGAGACCTATTGTCGGAGATAGGTTCTTCCACGAACCGAGGGCAGCACCACTTCCCAAGGCACTTTGGTGTTATAAGTAGTTTTTTATTATCTCCTCCCCAACTGGGACATACACATAATAACTAAGGGAGTTGCAGTCTGAGAGTTAGCTGGTCAGATATAGCAGAGGTTGTGCTTGCATGATTGTGTTTGTGTGGCAAGGTGCTGAGACCTATTGTCAGAGATATTCTTCCACGAACTGAGGGCAGCACTATCCTCAAGGCACTTTGGTGTTATAAGTAGTTTTTTATTATCTCCTCCTCATCTGGGACATACACATAATAACTAAGGGAGTTGCAGTCTGGAGAGTTAGCTGGTCAGATATAAAGAGTGTTGTGCTTGTATGATTGGGGCTGTTTGTGTGGCAGGTTGAGACCTATTGTCAGATATATTTCCACGAACCGAGGGTGACTACTCCTCAAGGCACTTTGGTGTTATAAGTAGTTTTTTATTATCTCCTCCTCAACTGGGACATACACATAATAACTAAGGGAGTTGTCTGAGAGTTAGCTGTCAGATATAAAGAGTGTTGTGCTTGCATGATTGTGTTTGTGTGGCAAGGTGCTGAGACCTATTGTCAGAGATAGGTTCTTCCACGAACCTTGAGGGCAGCACTACCTCCTCAAGGCACTTTGGTGTTATAAGTAGTTTTATTATCTTCCCACTGGGACATACACATAATAACTAAGGGAGTTGCAGTCTGAGTTAGCTGGTCAGATATAAAGAGTGTTGTGTTTACATGATTGTGTTTGTGTGGCAAGGTGCTGAGACCTATTGTCAGAGATAGGTTCTTCCACGAACCGAGGGCAGTACTATCCTCCTCAAGGCACTTTGGTGAGGCAAGTAGTTTTTTATTATCTCCTCCTCAACTGGGTGACATACATAATAACTAAGGGAGTAGCAGTCTGAGAGTTAGCTGGTCAGATATAAAGAGTGTTGAAGGAAGTGATTGTACTTTGTGTGGCAAGGTGCTGAGACCTATTGTCAGAGATAGGTTCTTCCCCCACGGAACCGAGGGCAGCACTACCTCCTCAAGGCACTTTGGTGTTATAGTTTTTATTATCTTCCCAACTGGGACATATGTAATAACTAAGGGAGTTGCAGTCTGGAGAGTTAGCTGTCAGATATAAAGATGCTGAAGTTGCATGATTGTGTTTCAAAGGGTGGCATGAGACCGCCAGGATAGGTTTTTCCACGACCGAGGGTAGCACTACTCTCAAGGTATCTTTGGTGTTATAAGTAGTTTTTTATTATCTCCTCCTCAACTGGGACATACACATAATAACTAAGGGAGTAGCAGTCTCGAGAGTTAGTTGGGCTTGATATAAAGAGTACAGTTGAAAGGATTGCTTAGCAAGGTGCTGAGACCTTATATTAAGAGATAGGTCCATTGAACCGAGGGCAGCACTACCTCCTCAAGCAACACTTTGGTGTTATAAGTAGTTTTATTATCTCCTCCTCAACTGGGACATACACATAATAACTAAGGGAGTTGCAGTCTGAGAGTTAGCTGGATGGGAGGAAGAGGTTGTCAGGCATGATTGTGTTTGTGTGGCAAGGTGCTGAGACCTATTGTCAGAGATGGCTCCACGAACCGAGGGCACTACCTCCTCAAGGCACTTGTTATAAGTAGTTTTTTATTATCTCCTCCCTCAACTGGGACATACACATAATAACTAAGGGAGTTGCAGTCTGGAGAGTTAGCTGGTCAGATATAAAGAGTGTTGTGCTTGCATGATTGTGTTTGTGTGGCAAGGTGCTGAGACCTATTGTCAGAGATAGGTTCTTCCACGAACTGAGGGCAGTACCTACCTCCCTGGCTAATTTTGGTGTTATAAGTAGTTTTTTTATTATCTCCTCCTCAACTGGGACATACACATAATAACTAAGGGGAGTTGCAGTCTGGAGAGTTAGCTGGTCGATATAAAGAGTGTTGTGCTTGCATGATTGTGTTTGTGTGGCAAGGTGCTGAGACCGTGGCTGTTTCAGAGATAGGTTCTCCACGAACTGAGGGCAGCACTACCTCCTCAAGTGCATCAATATGGGGGTGAAGTATTATCTCCTCCTCAACTGGGACATACATAATAACTAAGGGAGTTGCAGTCTGGAGAGTTAGCTGGTCAGATATAAAGAGAAGCTAAATGATTGTGTTTGTGTGGCAAGGTACAGGCCCTGCTGTCAGAGATATGTTCTTCCACGAACCGAGGGCAGTGAACACCTCCTCAAGGCACTTTGGTGTTATAAGTAGTTTTTATTATCTCTCAAACTGGGGACATACACATAATAACTAAGGGAGTAGCAGTCTCAGAGTTAGCTGGTCAGATATAAAGAGTGTTGTGCTTGCATGATTGTGTTTGTGTAGCAAGGTGCTGAGACCTGTTGCCTAGGAGATAGGTTCTTCCACGAACTGAGGGCAGCACTACCTCTCAAGGCACTTTGGTGTTATAAGTAGTTTTTTATTATCTCCTCCTAACTGGGACATACACATAATAACTAAGGGAGTTGCAGTCTGGAGGAGTTAGCTGGTCAGATATAAAGAGGTTGTGCTTGCATGATTGTGTTTGGCAAGGTGCTGAGAATTTATTGTCGAGACAGGTTCTTCCAATGAACTGAGGGCAGCACTACCTCCTGCCAAGGCACTTTGGTGTTATAAGTGCTTCTTTATTATCTCCTCCTCAACTGGGACATACACATAATAACTAAGGGAGTTGCAGTCTGGAGAGTTAGCTGGTCTGATAAAGAGTGTTGTGCTTGCATGATTGTGTTTGTGTGGCAAGGTGCTGAGACCTATTGTCAGAGTAGGTTCTTCCACGAACCGAGGGCAGCACTACCTCCTCAAGGCACTTTGGTGTTATAAGTAGTTTTTTATTATCTCCTCCTCAACTGGGACATACACATAATAACTAAGGGAGTTGCAGTCTGGAGAGTTAGCTGAATAGATATAAAGAGGTACAGTTTTGGCATGATTGTGTTTGTAGTGTGGCAAGGTGCCTGTTGTCAGAGATATGCTCAGGAACCGAGGGAAATAAGTACTACCTCCTCAAGGCACTTTGGTGTTATAAGTAGTTTTTTATTATCTCCTCCTCAACTGGGACATACACATAATAACTAAGGGAGTTGCAGTCTCGAGAGTTAGCTGTCCAGATATAAAGAGTGTTGTGCTTGCATGATTGTGTTTGTGTCGCAAGGTGCTGAGACCTGTTGTCAGAGATAGGTTCTTTAGGAGCCGAAGACAGCACTACCTCCTCAAGGCACTTTGGTGTTATAAGTAGTTTTTATTATCTCCTCCTCAACTGGGACATACATAATAATAAGGGGTTGCAGTCTGGAGAGTTAGCTGGTCAGATATAAAAAGAGTGTTGTGCTTGCATGATTGTGTTTGTGTGGCAAGGTGCTGAGACCTATTGTCAGAGATAGGTTCTTCCACGAACCGAGGGCAGCACACTACCTCCTCAAGGCACTTTGGTGTTATAAGTAGTTTTTTATTATCTCCTCCTCAACTGGGACATACACATAATAACTAAGGGAGTTACAGTCTGGAGAGTTAGCTGGTCAGATATAAAGAGTGTTGTTAGCACTTGATTGTGTTTGTGTGGCAAGGTGCTGAGACCTGTTGTCAGAGATGGGGTTCTTCCACGAACCGAAGGCAGCACTACCTCCTCGAGCACTTTGGTATTATAAGTAGTTTTTTATTATCTCCTCCTCAACTGGGACATACACATAATAACTAAGGGAGTTGCAGTCCTGGTGGCTGGTCAGATATAAAGTGTTGTGCTTGCATGATTGTGTTGTTTGTGTGGCAAGGTGCTGAGACCTATTGTCAGAGATAGGTTCTTCCACGAACCGAGGGCAACTACCTCCTCAAGGCACTTTGGTGTTATAAGTAGTTTTTTATTATCTCCTCCTCAACTGGGGCATACATAATAACTAAGGGAGTAGCAGTCTCGAGAGTTAGCTGGTCAGATATAAAGTGTTGTGCTTGCATGATTGTGTTTGTGTGGCAAGGTGCTGAGACCTATTGTGAGATAGGTTCTTCCACGAACCGAGGGCAGCACTACCTCCTCAAGGCACTTTGGTGTTATAAGTAGTTTTTTATTATCTCCTCTCCAACTGGGACATACACATAATAACTAAAGGAATTGTAGTCTCGAGAGTTAGCTGGTCAGATATAAAGAGTGTTGTGCTTGCATGATTGTGTTTGTGTGGCAAGGTGCTGAGACCTATTGTCAGAGATGGGGGTTCCACGAACCGAGGGCAGCACTACCTCCTCAAGGCACTTTGGTGTTATAAGTAGTTTTTTATTATCTCCTCCTCAACTGGGACATACACATAATAACTAAGGGAGTTGCAGTCTGGAGAGTTAGCTGGTCAGATATAAAGATGTTGTCCTTGCATGATTGTGTTTGTGTGGCAAAGTGCTGAGACCTATTGTCAGAATGGGTTCTTCCACGAACCGAGGGCAACGCACACTCCTCAGAGCACTTTGGTGTTATAAGTAGTTTTTTATTATCTCCACTCCTCAGCTGGGACATGCACATAACTAAGGGAGTTGCAGTCTGGAGAGTTAGCTGGTCAGATATAAAGAGTGTTGTGCTTGCATGATTGTGTTTGTGTGGCAAGGTGCTGAGACCTATTGTCAGAGATAGGTTCTTCCACGAACCGAGGGCAGCACTACCTCCTCAAGGCACTTTGGTGTTATAAGTAGTTTTTTATTATCTCCTCCTCAACTGGGACATACATAACGCTAAGGGAGTTGCAGTCTGGAGAGTTAGCTGGTCAAGATATAAAGAGTGTTGTGCTTGCATGATTGTGTTTGTGTGGCAAGGTGCTGAGACCTATTGTCAGAGATAGGTTCTTCCACGAACCGAGGGCAGCACCCCTACCTCCTCAAGGCACTTTGGTGTTATAAGTAGTTTTTTATTATCTCCCTCCTCAACTGGGACATACACATAATAACTAAGGGAGTTGCAGTCTGGAGAGTTAGCTGGTCAGATATAAAGAGTGTTGTGCTTGCATGATTGTGTTTGTGTGGCAAGGTGCTGAGACCTATTGTCAGAGATGGGGTTCTTCCCACGAACCGAGGGCAGCACTACCTCCTCAAGGCACTTTGGTGTTATAAATGGTTTTTTATTATCTCCTCCTCAACTGGGACATACATAACTAAAGGGGTTGCAGTCTGGAGAGTTAACGGTCAGATATAAAGAGTGTTGTGCTTGCAGCAGTTGTGTTTGTGTGGCAAGGTGCTGAGACCTATTGTCAGAGATAGGTTCTTCCACGAACCGAGGGCAACTACCTCCTCAAGGCACTTTGGTGTTATAAGTAGTTTTTTGTTATCTCCTCCTCAACTGGGACATACACATAATAACTAGGGAGTTGCAGTCTGGAGGGTTAGCTGGTCAGATATAAAGAGTGTTGTGTGCTTGCATGATTGTGTTTTTGTGTGGCAAGGTCACTGGAGACTATTGTCAGAGATAGGTTCTTCCAGGAAACCGAGGAACACTACCTCCTCAAGGCACTGGTGTTATAAGTAGTTTTATTATCTCCTCCTCAACTGGGACATACACATAATAACTAAAGGAGTTGCAGTCTGGAGAGTTAGCTGGTCAGATATAAAGAGTGTTGTGCTTTGCATGATTGTGTTTGTGTGGCAAGGTGCTGAGACCTATTGTCAGAGATAGGTTCTTCCAGGAACGAGGGCAGCACTACCTCCTCAAGGCACTTTGGTGTTATAAGTAGTTTATTATCTCCTCCTCAACTAGGACATACACATAATAACTAAGGGAGTTGCAGTCTGGAAGTTAGCTGGTCAGATATAAAGTGTTGTGCTTGCATGATTGTGTTTGTGTGGCAAGGTGCTGAGACCTATTGTCAGAGATATGTTCTTCCAGGAACCGAGGGCAGCACTACCTCCTCAAGGCACTTTGGTGTTATAAGTAGTTTTTTATTATCTCCTCCTCAACTGGGACATACACATAATAACTAAGGGAGTTGCAGTCTGGAGGTTAGCTGGTCAGATATAAAGAGTGTTGTGCTTGCATGATTGTGTTTGTGTGGCAAGGTGCTGAGACCTATTGTCAGAGATATGTTCTTCCAGGAACCGAGGGCAGCACTACCTCCTCAAGGCACTTTGGTGTTATAAGTAGTTTTTATTATCTCCTCCTCAACTGGGACATACCTGTATGGGAGTTGCAGTCTGGAGAGTTAGCTGGTCAGATATAAAGAGTGTTGTGCCCGCATGATTGTGTTTGTGTGGCAAGGTGCTGAGACCTATTGTCAGAGATATGTTCTTCCACGAACCGAGGGCAGCACTACCTCCTCAAGGCACTTTGGTGTTATAAATAAGATTTTTATTATCTCCTCCTCAACTGAGACATACACATAATAACTAAAGGGAGTTGCAGTCTCGAGAGTTAGCTGGTCAGATATAAAGAGTGTTGTGCTTGCATGATTGTGTTTGTGTGGCAAAGGTGCTGAGACCTATTGTCAGAGATATGTTCTTCCAGGAACCGAGGCAGCACTACCTCCTCAAGGCACTTTGGTGTTATAAGTAGTTTTTTATTATCTCCTCCTCAACTGGGACATACACATAATAACTAAAGTTGCAGTCTCGAGAGTTAGCTGGTCAGATATAAAGAGTGTTGTGCTTGCATGATTGTGTTTGTGTGGCAAGGTGCTGCAGAGACCTATTGTCAGAGATAAGGTTCTTCCACGAACCGAGGGCAGCACTACCTCCTCAAGGCACTTTGGTGTTATAAGTAGTTTTTTATTATCTCCTCCTCAACTGGGACATACACATAATAACTTCAAGGAGTAGCAGTCTGGAGAGTTAGCTGGTCAGATATAAAGAGTGTTGTGCTTGCATGATTGTTTGTGTGGCAAGGTGCTGAGACCTATTGTCAGAGATAGGTTCTTCCACGAACCGAGGGCAGCACTACCTCCTCAGAGCACTTTGGTGTTATAAGTAGTTTTTTATTATCTCCTCCTCAACTGGGACATACACACTAACTAAGGGAGTTGCAGTCTGGAGAGTTCGCTACAGTCAGATATAAAGAGTGTTGTGCTTGCATGATTGTGTTTGTGTGGCAAGGTGCTGAGACCTGTTGTCAGAGATAGGTTCTTCCACAGACAAAGGACAACACTACCTCCTCAAGGCACTTTGGTGTTTATAAGTAGTTTTTATTATCTCCTCCTCAACTGGGACATACACATAATAACTAAAGGGAGTAGCAGTCTGGAGAGTTAGCTGGTCAGATATAAAAAGTGTTGTGCTTGCATGATTGTGTTTGTGTGTAAAGGTGCGCAAGACCTATTGTCAGGAATGGGTTCTTCCACGAACCGAGGGCACACCTCCTCAAGGCACTTTGGTGTTATAAGTAGTTTTTATTATCTCCTCCTCAACTGGGGGACTGTACATAATAACTAAAGGGGTAAGCAGTCTCGAGAGTTAGCTGGTCAGATATAAAGAGTGTTGTGCTTGCATGATTGTGTTTGTGGCAAGGTGCTGAGACCTGTTGTCAGAGATAGGTTCTTCCAGGAACCGAAGGGGCAGCACTACCTCCTCAAGGCACTTTGGTGTTATAAGTAGTTTTTTATTATCTCCTCCTCAACTGGGACATACACATAATAACTAAGGGAGTTGCAGTCTCGAGTTAGCTGGTCAGATATAAAGAGTGTTGTGCTTGCATGATTGTGTTTGTGTGGCAAGGTGCTGAGACCTATTGTCAGAGATAGGTTCTTCCACGAACCGAGGACAGCACTACCTCCTCAAGGCACTTTGGTGTTATAAGTAGTTTTTATTATCTCCTCCTCAACTGGGACATACATAATAACTAAAGGGAGTTGCAGTCTGGAGAGTTAGCTGGTCAGATATAAAGAGTGTTGTGCTTGCATGATTGTGTTTGTGTGGCAAGGTGCTGAGACCTGTTGTCAGAGATAGGTTCTTCCACGAAGCCGAGGGCAGCACTACCTCCTCAAGGCACTTTGGTGTTATAAGTAGTTTTTTATTATCTCCTCCTCAACTGGGACATACACATAATAACTAAGGGAGTAGCAGTCTCGAGAGTTAGCTGGTCAGATATAAAGAGTGTTGTGCTTGCATGATTGTGTTTGTGTGGCAAGGTGCTGAGACCTGTTGTCAGAGATAGGTTCTTCCACGAACCGAGGCAGCACTACCTCCTCAAGGCACTTTGGTGTTATAAGTAGTTTTTATTATCTCCTCCTCAACTGGGACATACATAATAACTAAGGGAGTTGCAGTCTCGAGAGTTAGCTGGTCAGATATAAAGAGTGTTGTGCTTGCATGATTGTGTTTGTGTGGCAAGGTGCTGAGACCTATTGTCAGAGTAGGTTCTTCCACAGACAAGGGACAGCACTACCTCCTCAAGGCACTTTGGTGTTATAAGTAGTTTTTTATTATCTCCTCCTCAACTGGGACATACACATAATAACTAAGGGAGTAGCAGTCTCGAGAGTTAGCTGGTCAGATATAAAGAGTGTTGTGCTTGCATGATTGTGTTTGTGTGGCAAGGTGCTGAGACCTGTTGTCAGAGATAGGTTCTTCCACGAACCGAGGGCAGCACTACCTCCTCAAGGCACTTTGGTGTTATAAGTAGTTTTTTATTATCTCCTCCTCAACTGGGACATACACATAATAACTAAGGGAGTTGCAGTCTCGAGAGTTAGCTGGTCAGATATAAAGAGTGTTGTGCTTGCATGATTGTGTTTGTGTGGCAAGGTGCTGAGACCTATTGTCAGAGATAGGTTCTTCCACGAACCGAGGGCAGCACTACCTCCTCAAGGCACTTTGGTGTTATAAGTAGTTTATTATTATCTCCTCCTCAACTGGGACATACACATAATAACTAAGGGAGTTGCAGTCTCGAGAGTTAGCTGGTCAGATATAAAGAGTGTTGTGCTTGCATGATTGTGTTTGTGTGGCAAGGTGCTGAGACCTATTGTCAGAGATAGGTTCTTCCACGAACCGAGGGCAGCACTACCTCCTCAAGGCACTTTGGTGTTATAATGTAGTTTATTATTATCTCCTCCTCAACTGGGACATACACATAATAACTAAGGGAGTTGCAGTCTCGAGAGTTAGCTGGTCAGATATAAAGAGTGTTGTGCTTGCATGATTGTGTTTGTGTGGCAAGGTGCTGAGACCTATTGTCAGAGATAGGTTCTTCCACGAACCGAGGGCAGCACTACCTCCTCAAGGCACTTTGGTGTTATAAGTAGTTTTTTATTATCTCCTCCTCAACTGGGACATACACATAATAACTAAGGGAGTTGCAGTCTGGAGAGTTAGCTGGTCAGATATAAAGAGTGTTGTGCTTGCATGATTGTGTTTGTGTGGCAAGGTGCTGAGACCTGTTGTCAGAGATAGGTTCTTCCACGAACCGAGGGCAGCACTACCTCCTCAAGGCACTTTGGTGTTATAAGTAGTTTATTATTATCTCCTCCTCAACTGGGACATACACATAATAACTAAGGGAGTTGCAGTCTCGAGAGTTAGCTGGTCAGATATAAAGAGTGTTGTGCTTGCATGATTGTGTTTGTGTGGCAAGGTGCTGAGACCTGTTGTCAGAGATAGGTTCTTCCACGAACCGAGGGCAGCACTACCTCCTCAAGGCACTTTGGTGTTATAAGTAGTTTATTATTATCTCCTCCTCAACTGGGACATACACATAATAACTAAAGGGAGTTGCAGTCTCGAGAGTTAGCTGGTCAGATATAAAGAGTGTTGTGCTTGCATGATTGTGTTTGTGTGGCAAGGTGCTGAGACCTATTGTCAGAGATAGGTTCTTCCACGAACCGAGGGCAGCACCTACCTCCTCAAGGCACTTTGGTGTTATAAGTAGTTTTTATTATCTCCTCCTCAACTGGGACATACACATAATAACTAAGGGAGTTGCAGTCTCGAGAGTTAGCTGGTCAGATATAAAGAGTGTTGTGCTTGCATGATTGTGTTTGTGTGGCAAGGTGCTGAGACCTATTGTCAGAGATAGGTTCTTCCACGAACCGAGGGCAGCACTACCTCCTCAAGGCACTTTGGTGTTATAAGTAGTTTTTATTATCTCCTCCTCAACTGGGACATACACATAATAACTAAGGGAGTTGCAGTCTCGAGAGTTAGCTGGTCAGATATAAAGAGTGTTGTGCTTGCATGATTGTGTTTGTGTGGCAAGGTGCTGAGACCTATTGTCAGAGATAGGTTCTTCCACGAACCGAGGGCAGCACTCACCTCCTCAAGGCACTTTGGTGTTATAAGTAGTTTTTATTATCTCCTCCTCAACTGGGACATACACATAATAACTAAGGGAGTTGCAGTCTCTGAGAGTTAGCTGGTCAGATATAAAGAGTGTTGTGCTTGCATGATTGTGTTTGTGTGGCAAGGTGCTGAGGACACATGTGTCAGAGATAGGTTCTTCCACGAACCGGGGGCAGCACTACCTCCTCAAGGCACTTTGGTGTTATAAGTAGTTTTATTATCTCCTCCTCAACTGGGACATACATAATAACTAAGGGAGTTGCAGTCTCGAGAGTTAGCTGAGGGTCAGATATAAAGAGTGTTGTGCTTGCATGATTGTGTTTGTGTGGCAAGGTGCTGAGACCTATTGTCAGAGATAGGTTCTTCCACGAACCACAGGGGCAACTGCCTCCTCAAGGCACTTTGGTGTTATAAGTAGTTTTTATTATCTCCTCCTCAACTGGGACATACACATAATAACTAGGGAGTTGCAGTCTCAGAGTTAGCTGGTCAGATATAAGAGTGTTGTGCTTGCATGATTGTGTTTGTGTGGCAAGGTGCTGAGACCCTGTGTCCAGAATGGGGGTTCTTCCACGAACCGAGGGCAGCACTACCTCCTCAAGGCACTTTGGTGTTATAAGTAGTTTTTATTATCTCCTCCTCAACTGGGACATACATAATAACTAAGGGAGTTGCAGTCTCGAGAGTTAGCTGGTCAGATATAAAGAGAGTGTTGTGTAACTTGCATGATTGTGTTTGTGTGGCAAGGTGCTGAGACCTATTGTCAGAGATAGGTTCTTCCACGAACCGAGGGCAGCACTACCTCCTCAAGGCACTTTGGTGTTATAAGTAGTTTTTATTATCTCCTCCTCAACTGGGACATACACATAATAACTAAGGGAGTTGCAGTCTCGAGAGTTAGCTGGTCAGATACATAAGAGTGTTGTGCTTGCATGATTGTGTTTGTGTGGCAAGGTGCTGAGACCTATTGTCAGAGATAGGTTCTTCCACGAACCGAGGGCAGCACTACCTCCTCAAGGCACTTTGGTGTTATAAGTAGTTTTTTATTATCTCCTCTCAACTGGGACATACATAATAACTAAGGGAGTTGCAGTCTCGAGGATTAGCTGGTCAGATATAAAGAGTGTTGTGCTTGCATGATTGTGTTTGTGTGGCAAGGTGCTGAGACTATTGTCAGAGATAGGTTCTTCCACGAACCGAGGGCAGCACTACCTCCTCAAGGCACTTTGGTGTTATAAGTAGTTTTTATTATCTCCTCCTCAACTGGGACATACACATAATAACTAAGGGAGTTGCAGTCTCGAAGTTAGCTGGTCAGATATAAAGAGTGTTGTGCTTGCATGATTGTGTTTGTGTGTGGCAAGGTGCTGAGACCTATTGTCAGAGATAGGTTCTTCCACGAACCGAGGGCAGCACTACCTCCTCAAGGCACTTTGGTGTTATAAGTAGTTTTTGTTATCTCCTCCTCAACTGGGACATACATAATAACTAAGGGAGTTGCAGTCTCGAGAGTTAGCTGGTCAGATATAAAGAGTGTTGTGCTTGCATGATTGTGTTTGTGTGGCAAGGTGCTGAGACCTATTGTCAGAGATAGGTTCTTCCACGAACCGAGGCAGCACTACCTCCTCAAGGCACTTTGGTGTTATAAGTAGTTTTTATTATCTCCTCCTCAACTGGGACATACACATAATAACTAAGGGAGTTGCAGTCTCGAGAGTTAGCTGGTCAGATATAAGAGTGTTGTGCTTGCATGATTGTGTTTGTGTGGCAAGGTGCTGAGACCTATTGTCAGAGATAGGTTCTTCCACAGACAAAGGGGCAGCACTGCCTCCTCAAGGCACTTTGGTGTTATAAGTAGTTTTTATTATCTCCTCCTCAACTGGGACATACACATAATAACTAAAGAGGGAGTTGCAGTCTCGAGAGTTAGCTGGTCAGATATAAAGAGTGTTGTGTGCTTGCATGATTGTGTTTGTGTGGCAAGGTGCTGAGACCTATTGTCAGAGATAGGTTCTTCCACGAACCGAGGGCAGCACTACCTCCTCAAAGAGCACTTTGGTGTTATAAGTAGTTTTTTATTATCTCCTCCTCAACTGGGACATACACATAATAACTAAGGGAGTTGCAGTCTGGAGGATTAGCTGGTCAGATATAAAGAGTGTTGTGCTTGCATGATTGTGTTTGTGTGGCAAGGTGCTGAGACCTATTGTCAGAGATAGGTTCTTCCACGAACCGAGGGTACAGCACTACCTCCTCAGGCACTTTGGTGTTACATAAGTAGTTTTTATTATCTCCTCCTCAACTGGGACATACACATAATAACTAAGGGAGTTGCAGTCTCGAGAGTTAGCTGGTCAGATATAAAAGAGTGTTGTGCTTGCATGATTGTGTTTGTGTGGCAAGGTGCTGAGACCTATTGTCAGAGATAGGTTCTTCCACGAACCGAGGGCAGCACTACCTCCTCAAGGCACTTTGGTGTTATAAGTAGTTTTTATTATCTCTCCTCCTCAACTGGGACATACATAATAACTAAGGGAGTTGCAGTCTCGAGAGTTAGCTGGTCAGATATAAAGAGTGTTGTGCTTGCATGAGATTCATTTTGTGTGGCAAGGTGCTGAGACCTATTGTCAGAGATAGGTTCTTCCACGAACCGAGGGCAGCACTACCTCCTCAAGGCACTTTGGTGTTATAAGTAGTTTTATTATCTCCTCCTCAACTGGGACATACACATAATAACTAAAGGAGTTGCAGTCTCGGGGATTAGCTGGTCAGATATAAAGAGTGTTGTGCTTGCATGATTGTGTTTGTGTAGCAGGTGCTGAGACCTATTGTCAGAGATAGGTTCTTCCACGAACCGAGGGGCAGCACTACCTCCTCAAGGCACTTTGGTGTTATAAGTAGTTTTTATTATCTCCTCCTCAACTGGGACATACATAATAACTAAGGGAGTTGCAGTCTCGAGGAGTTAGCTGGTCAGATATAAAGAGTGTTGTGCTTGCATGATTGTGTTTGTGTGGCAAGGTGCTGAGACCACTATTGTCAGAGATAGGTTCTTCCACGAACCAAGGCAGCACTACCTCCTCAAGGCTTGCTTTGGTGTTATAAGTAGTTTTTATTATCTCCTCCTCAACTGGGACATACACATAATAACTAAGGGAGTTGCAGTCTCGAGAGTTAGCTGGTCAGATATAAAGAGTGTTGTGCTTGCATGATTGTGTTTGTGTGGCAAGGTGCAAGGACCTATTGTCAGAATGGGGGGTTCTTCCCCGAACCGAGGGCAGCACTACCTCCTCAAGGCACTTTGGTGTTATAAGTAGTTTTTATTATCTCCTCCTCAACTGGGACATACATAATAACTAAGGGAGTTGCAGTCTCGAGGATTGGCTGGTCAGATATAAAGAGTGTTGTGCTTGCATGATTGTGTTTATGTGGCAAGGTGCTGAGACCTATTGTCAGAAATGGAAGTTCCTTCCACGAACCAGGAGGCAGCACTACCTCCTCAAGGCACTTTGGTGTTATAGTAGTTTTTAGCCATCTCCTCCTCAACTGGGACATACACATAATAACTAAGGGAGTTGCAGTCTGGAGAGTTAGCTGGTCAGATATAAAGAGTGTTGTGCTTGCATGATTGTGTTTGTGTGGCAAGGTGCTGAGACCTATTGTCAGAGATAGGTTCTTCCACAGACAAAGTGGCTACCTCCTCAAGGCACTTTGGTGTTATAAGTAGTTTTATTATCTCCCTCCTCAACTGGGACATACACATAATAACTAAGGGAGTTGCAGTCTCGAGGTTAGCTGGTCAGATATAAAGAGTGTTGTGCTTGCATGATTGTGTTTGTGTGGCAAGGTGCTGAGACCTATTGTCGAATAGGTTCTTCCACAGACAAAGAGAACCATGCCCCCTACCTCCTCCAAAGAGCACTTTGGTGTTATAAGTAGTTTTTTATTATCTCCTCCTCAACTGGGACATACATAATAACTAAGGGAGTTGCAGTCTCGAGAGTTAGCTGGTCAGATATAAAGTGTTGTGCTTGCATGATTGTGTTTGTGTGACGGCAAGGTGCTGGGGCCTATTGTCAGAGATAGGTTCTTCCACGAACCGAGGGCAACACTACCTCCTCAAGGCACTTTGGTGTTATAAGTAGTTTTTTATTATCTCCTCCTCAACTGGGACATACACATAATAACTAAGGGAGTTGCAGTCTCGAGAGTTAGCTGGTCAGATATAAAGAGTGTTGTGCTTGCATGATTGTGTTTGTGTGGCAAGGTGCTGAGACCTATTGTCCAGAATGGGTTCTTCCACAAGACAAGGGCAACACCTACCTCCTCAAAACGCACGGTGTTATAAGTAGTTTTTATTATCTCCTCCTCAACTGGGACATACACATAATAACTAAGGGAGTTGCAGTCTGGAGAGTTAGCTGGTCAGATATAAAGTGTTGTGCTTGCATGATTGTGTTTGTGTGGCAAGGTGCTGAGACCTATTGTCAGAGATAGGTTCTTCCACGAACCGAGGACAGCACTACCTCCTCAGGCACTTTGGTGTTATAAGTAGTTTATTATTATCTCCTCCTCAACTGGGACATACACATAATAACTAAAGGGTTGCAGTCTCGAGAGTTAGCCTGGTCAGATATAAAGAGTGGCTGTGCTTGCATGATTGTGTTTGTGTGGCAAGGTGCTGAGACCTATTGTCAGAGATAGGTTCTTCCACAGACAAAGACGCTACTACCTCCTCAAGGCACTTTGGTGTTATAAGTAGTTTTTTATTATCTCCTCCTCAACTGGGACATACATAATAACTAAGGGAGTAGCAGTCTCCAGAGTTAGCTGGTCAGATATAAGGGATGTTGTGCTTGCACTTGATTGTGTTTGTGTGGCAAGGTGCTGAGACCTATTGTCAGAGATAGGTTCTTCCACGAACCGAGGGCAGCACTACCTCCTCAAGGCACTTTGGTGTTATAAGTGATTTTTTTTTTATTATCTCCTCCTCAACTGGGACATACACATAATAACTAAAGGGAGTTGCAGTCTGGAGAGTTAGCTGGTCAGATATAAGGAGTGTTGTGCTTGCATGATTGTGTTTGTGTGGCAAGGTGCTGAGACCTATTGTGGGAATGGGTTCTTCCGGGAACAAAGAACTGTGCCTAACTCCTCAAGGCACTTTGGTGTTATAAGTAGTTTTTTATTATCTCCTCCTCAGCATGGGACATACACACAATAACTAAGGGTTACAGTCTGGAGAGTTAGCTGGTCAGATATAAGGTGTTGTGCTTGCATGATTGTGTTTGTGTGGCAAGGTGCTGAGACCTATTGTCAGAGATATGTTCTTCCGGGAACCGAGGGCAGCACTAACTCCTCAAGGCACTTTGGTGTTATAAGTAGTTTTTATTATCTCCTCCTCAACTGGGACATACATTAATAACTAAGGGAGTTGCAGTCTGGAGAGTTAGCTGGTCAGATATAAAAAGTGTTGTGCTTGCATGATTGTGTTTGTGTGGCAAGGTGCTGAGACCTATTGTCAGAGATAGGTTCTTCCACGAACCGAGGGCAGCACTACCTCCTCAAGGCACTTTGGTGTTATAAGTAGTTTTTTATTATCTCCTCCTCAACTGGGACATACACATAATAACTAAGGGAGTAGCAGTCTCGGAGAGTTAGCTGGTCAGATATAAAGAGTGTTGTGCTTGCATGATTGTGTTTGTGTGGCAAGGTGCTGAGACCTGTTGTCAGAGATAGGTTCTTCCACGAACCGAGGGCAGCACTACCTCCTCAAGGCACTTTGGTGTTATAAGTAGTTTTTTATTATCTCCTCCTCAACTGGGACATACACATAATAACTAAGGGAGTTGCAGTCTGGAGAGTTAGCTGGTCAGATATAAAGAGTGTTGTGCTTGCATGATTGTGTTTGTGTGGCAAGGTGCTGAGACCTATTGTCAGAGATAGGTTCTTCCACGAACCGAGGGCAGCACTACCTCCTCAAGGCACTTTGGTGTTATAAGTAGTTTTTTATTATCTCCTCCTCAACTGGGACATACACATAATAACTAAGGGAGTAGCAGTCTCGAGAGTTAGCTGGTCAGATATAAAGAGTGTTGTGCTTGCATGATTGTGTTTGTGTGGCAAGGTGCTGAGACCTGTTGTCAGAGATAGGTTCTTCCACGAACCGAGGGCAGCACTACCTCCTCAAGGCACTTTGGTGTTATAAGTAGTTTTTTATTATCTCCTCCTCAACTGGGACATACACATAATAACTAAGGGAGTTGCAGTCTCGAGAGTTAGCTGGTCAGATATAAAGAGTGTTGTGCTTGCATGATTGTGTTTGTGTGGCAAGGTGCCTGTTGTCAGAGATATGTTCTTCCAGGAACCGAGGGCAGCACTACCTCCTCAAGGCACTTTGGTGTTATAAGTAGTTTTTTATTATCTCCTCCTCAACTGGGACATACACATAATAACTAAGGGAGTTGCAGTCTCGAGAGTTAGCTGGTCAGATATAAAGAGTGTTGTGCTTGCATGATTGTGTTTGTGTGGCAAGGTGCCTGTTGTCAGAGATATGTTCTTCCAGGAACCGAGGGCAGCACTACCTCCTCAAGGCACTTTGGTGTTATAAGTAGTTTTTTATTATCTCCTCCTCAACTGGGACATACACATAATAACTAAGGGAGTAGCAGTCTCGAGAGTTAGCTGGTCAGATATAAAGAGTGTTGTGCTTGCATGATTGTGTTTGTGTGGCAAGGTGCTGAGACCTGTTGTCAGAGATAGGTTCTTCCACGAACCGAGGGCAGCACTACCTCCTCAAGGCACTTTGGTGTTATAAGTAGTTTTTTATTATCTCCTCCTCAACTGGGACATACACATAATAACTAAGGGAGTTGCAGTCTCGAGAGTTAGCTGGTCAGATATAAAGAGTGTTGTGCTTGCATGATTGTGTTTGTGTGGCAAGGTGCCTGTTGTCAGAGATATGTTCTTCCAGGAACCGAGGGCAGCACTACCTCCTCAAGGCACTTTGGTGTTATAAGTAGTTTTTTATTATCTCCTCCTCAACTGGGACATACACATAATAACTAAGGGAGTAGCAGTCTCGAGAGTTAGCTGGTCAGATATAAAGAGTGTTGTGCTTGCATGATTGTGTTTGTGTGGCAAGGTGCCTGTTGTCAGAGATATGTTCTTCCAGGAACCGAGGGCAGCACTACCTCCTCAAGGCACTTTGGTGTTATAAGTAGTTTTTTATTATCTCCTCCTCAACTGGGACATACACATAATAACTAAGGGAGTTGCAGTCTCGAGAGTTAGCTGGTCAGATATAAAGAGTGTTGTGCTTGCATGATTGTGTTTGTGTGGCAAGGTGCTGAGACCTGTTGTCAGAGATAGGTTCTTCCACGAACCGAGGGCAGCACTACCTCCTCAAGGCACTTTGGTGTTATAAGTAGTTTTTTATTATCTCCTCCTCAACTGGGACATACACATAATAACTAAGGGAGTAGCAGTCTCGAGAGTTAGCTGGTCAGATATAAAGAGTGTTGTGCTTGCATGATTGTGTTTGTGTGGCAAGGTGCCTGTTGTCAGAGATATGTTCTTCCAGGAACCGAGGGCAGCACTACCTCCTCAAGGCACTTTGGTGTTATAAGTAGTTTTTTATTATCTCCTCCTCAACTCGGGACATACACATAATAACTAAGGGAGTAGCAGTCTCGAGAGTTAGCTGGTCAGATATAAAGAGTGTTGTGCTTGCATGATTGTGTTTGTGTGGCAAGGTGCTGAGACCTGTTGTCAGAGATAGGTTCTTCCACGAACCGAGGGCAGCACTACCTCCTCAAGGCACTTTGGTGTTATAAGTAGTTTTTTATTATCTCCTCCTCAACTGGGACATACACATAATAACTAAGGGAGTTGCAGTCTGGAGAGTTAGCTGGTCAGATATAAAGAGTGTTGTGCTTGCATGATTGTGTTTGTGTGGCAAGGTGCCTGTTGTCAGAGATATGTTCTTCCAGGAACCGAGGGCAGCACTACCTCCTCAAGGCACTTTGGTGTTATAAGTAGTTTTTTATTATCTCCTCCTCAACTGGGACATACACATAATAACTAAGGGAGTTGCAGTCTCGAGAGTTAGCTGGTCAGATATAAAGAGTGTTGTGCTTGCATGATTGTGTTTGTGTGGCAAGATGCCTGTTGTCAGAGATATGTTCTTCCAGGAACCGAGGGCAGCACTACCTCCTCAAGGCACTTTGGTGTTATAAGTAGTTTTTTATTATCTCCTCCTCAACTGGGACATACACATAATAACTAAGGGAGTTGCAGTCTCGAGAGTTAGCTGGTCAGATATAAAGAGTGTTGTGCTTGCATGATTGTGTTTGTGTGGCAAGGTGCTGAGGCCTGTTGTCAGAGATATGTTCTTCCAGGAACCGAGGGCAGCACTACCTCCTCAAGGCACTTTGGTGTTATAAGTAGTTTTTTATTATCTCCTCCTCAACTGGGACATACACATAATAACTAAGGGAGTTGCAGTCTCGAGAGTTAGCTGGTCAGATATAAAGAGTGTTGTGCTTGCATGATTGTGTTTGTGTGGCAAGGTGCCTGTTGTCAGAGATATGTTCTTCCAGGAACCGAGGGCAGCACTACCTCCTCAAGGGACTTTGGTGTTATAAGTAGTTTTTTATTATCTCCTCCTCAACTGGGACATACACATAATAACTAAGGGAGTTGCAGTCTCGAGAGTTAGCTGGTCAGATATAAAGAGTGTTGTGCTTGCATGATTGTGTTTGTGTGGCAAGGTGCTGAGGCCTGTTGTCAGAGTATGTTCTTCCAGGAACCGAGGGCAGCACTAACTCCTCAAGGCACTTTGGTGTTATAAGTAGTTTTTTATTATCTCCTCCTCAACTGGGACATACACATAATAACTAAGGAGTAGCAGTCTCGAGTTAGCTGGTCAGATATAAAGAGTGTTGTGCTTGCATGATTGTGTTTGTGTGGCAAGGTGCTGAGGCCTGTTGTCAGAGATATGTTCTTCCAGGAACCGAGGGCAGCACTAACTCCTCAAGGCACTTTGGTGTTATAAGTAGTTTTTTATTATCTCCTCCTCAACTGGGACATACACATAATAACTAAGGGAGTTGCAGTCTCGAGAGTTAGCTGGTCAGATATAAAGAGTGTTGTGCTTGCATGATTGTGTTTGTGTGGCAAGGTGCCTGTTGTCAGAGATATGTTCTTCCAGGAACCGAGGGCAGCACTACCTCCTCAAGGGACTTTGGTGTTATAAGTAGTTTTTTATTATCTCCTCCTCAACTGGGACATACACATAATAACTAAGGGAGTTGCAGTCTCGAGAGTTAGCTGGTCAGATATAAAGAGTGTTGTGCTTGCATGATTGTGTTTGTGTGGCAAGGTGCTGAGGCCTGTTGTCAGAGATATGTTCTTCCAGGAACCGAGGGCAGCACTAACTCCTCAAGGCACTTTGGTGTTATAAGTAGTTTTATTATCTCCTCCTCAACTGGGACATACATAATAACTAAGGGAGTAGCAGTCTCGAGAGTTAGCTGGTCAGATATAAAGAGTGTTGTGCTTGCATGATTGTGTTTGTGTGGCAAGGTGCTGAGGCCTGTTGTCAGAGATATGTTCTTCCAGGAACCGAGGGCAGCACTAACTCCTCAAGGCACTTTGGTGTTATAAGTAGTTTTTATTATCTCCTCCTCAACTGGGACATACACATAATAACTAAGGGAGTTGCAGTCTCGAGAGTTAGCTGGTCAGATATAAAGAGTGTTGTGCTTGCATGATTGTGTTTGTGTGGCAAGGTGCCTGTTGTCAGAGATATGTTCTTCCAGGAACCGAGGGCAGCACTACCTCCTCAAGGGACTTTGGTGTTATAAGTAGTTTTTTATTATCTCCTCCTCAACTGGGACATACACATAATAACTAAGGGAGTTGCAGTCTCGAGAGTTAGCTGGTCAGATATAAAGAGTGTTGTGCTTGCATGATTGTGTTTGTGTGGCAAGGTGCCTGTTGTCAGAGATATGTTCTTCCAGGAACCGAGGGCAGCACTACCTCCTCAAGGGACTTTGGTGTTATAAGTAGTTTTTTATTATCTCCTCCTCAACTGGGACATACACATAATAACTAAGGGAGTAGCAGTCTCGAGAGTTAGCTGGTCAGATATAAAGAGTGTTGTGCTTGCATGATTGTGTTTGTGTGGCAAGGTGCTGAGGCCTGTTGTCAGAGATATGTTCTTCCAGGAACCGAGGGCAGCACTAACTCCTCAAGGCACTTTGGTGTTATAAGTAGTTTTTTATTATCTCCTCCTCAACTGGGACATACACATAATAACTAAGGGAGTTGCAGTCTCGAGAGTTAGCTGGTCAGATATAAAGAGTGTTGTGCTTGCATGATTGTGTTTGTGTGGCAAGGTGCTGAGGCCTGTTGTCAGAGATATGTTCTTCCAGGAACCGAGGGCAGCACTACCTCCTCAAGGCACTTTGGTGTTATAAGTAGTTTTTATTATCTCCTCCTCAACTGGGACATACACATAATAACTAAGGGAGTTGCAGTCTCGAGAGTTAGCTGGTCAGATATAAAGAGTGTTGTGCTTGCATGATTGTGTTTGTGTGGCAAGGTGCCTGTTGTCAGAGATATGTTCTTCCAGGAACCGAGGGCAGCACTACCTCCTCAAGGCACTTTGGTGTTATAAGTAGTTTTTTATTATCTCCTCCTCAACTGGGACATACACATAATAACTAAGGGAGTTGCAGTCTCGAGAGTTAGCTGGCCAGATATAAAGAGTGTTGTGCTTGCATGATTGTGTTTGTGTGGCAAGGTGCTGAGACCTATTGTCAGAGATAGGTTCTTCCAGGAACCGAGGGCAGCACTACCTCCTCCTCAAGGCACTTTGGTGTTATAAGTAGTTTTTATTATCTCCTCCTCAACTGGGACATACACATAATAACTAAGGGAGTTGCAGTCTCGAGAGTTAGCTGGCCAGATATAAAGAGTGTTGTGCTTGCATGATTGTGTTTGTGTGGCAAGGTGCCTGTTGTCAGAGATATGTTCTTCCAGGAACCGAGGGCAGCACTACCTCCTCAAGGCACTTTGGTGTTATAAGTAGTTTTTTATTATCTCCTCCTCAACTGGGACATACACATAATAACTAAGGGAGTTGCAGTCTCGAGAGTTAGCTGGTCAGATATAAAGAGTGTTGTGCTTGCATGATTGTGTTTGTGTGGCAAGGTGCTGAGACCTATTGTCAGAGATAGGTTCTTCCAGGAACCGAGGGCAGCACTACCTCCTCAAGGCACTTTGGTGTTATAAGTAGTTTTTTATTATCTCCTCCTCAACTGGGACATACACATAATAACTAAGGGAGTTGCAGTCTCGAGAGTTAGCTGGCCAGATATAAAGAGTGTTGTGCTTGCATGATTGTGTTTGTGTGGCAAGGTGCTGAGGCCTGTTGTCAGAGATATGTTCTTCCGGGAACCGAGGGCAGCACTAACTCCTCAAGGCACTTTGGTGTTATAAGTAGTTTTTTATTATCTCCTCCTCAACTGGGACATACACATAATAACTAAGGGAGTTGCAGTCTCGAGAGTTAGCTGGCCAGATATAAAGAGTGTTGTGCTTGCATGATTGTGTTTGTGTGGCAAGGTGCTGAGGCCTGTTGTCAGAGATATGTTCTTCCAGGAACCGAGGGCAGCACTACCTCCTCAAGGCACTTTGGTGTTATAAGTAGTTTTTTATTATCTCCTCCTCAACTGGGACATACACATAATAACTAAGGGAGTTGCAGTCTCGAGAGTTAGCTGGCCAGATATAAAGAGTGTTGTGCTTGCATGATTGTGTTTGTGTGGCAAGGTGCTGAGGCCTGTTGTCAGAGATATGTTCTTCCAGGAACCGAGGGCAGCACTACCTCCTCAAGGCACTTTGGTGTTATAAGTAGTTTTTTATTATCTCCTCCTCAACTGGGACATACACATAATAACTAAGGGATTTGCAGTCTCGAGATTAGCTGGCCAGATATAAAGAGTGTTGTGCTTGCATGATTGTGTTTGTGTGGCAAGGTGCTGAGGCCTGTTGTCAGAGATATGTTCTTCCAGGAACCGAGGGCAGCACTACCTCCTCAAGGCACTTTGGTGTTATAAGTAGTTTTTTATTATCTCCTCCTCAACTGGGACATACACATAATAACTAAGGGAGTTGCAGTCTCGAGAGTTAGCTGGCCAGATATAAAGAGTGTTGTGCTTGCATGATTGTGTTTGTGTGGCAAGGTGCTGAGGCCTGTTGTCAGAGATATGTTCTTCCAGGAACCGAGGGCAGCACTACCTCCTCAAGGCACTTTGGTGTTATAAGTAGTTTTTATTATCTCCTCCTCAACTGGGACATACACATAATAACTAAAGGGAGTTGCAGTCTCGAGAGTTAGCTGGTCAGATATAAAGAGTGTTGTGCTTGCATGATTGTGTTTGTGTGGCAAGGTGCTGAGGCCTGTTGTCAGAGATATGTTCTTCCAGGAACCGAGGGCAGCACTACCTCCTCAAGGCACTTTGGTGTTATAAGTAGTTTTTATTATCTCCTCCTCAACTGGGACATACACATAATAACTAAGGGAGTTGCAGTCTCGAGAGTTAGCTGGTCAGATATAAAGAGTGTTGTGCTTGCATGATTGTGTTTGTGTGGCAAGGTGCTGAGGCCTGTTGTCAGAGATATGTTCTTCCAGGAACCGAGGGCAGCACTACCTCCTCAAGGCACTTTGGTGTTATAAGTAGTTTTTTATTATCTCCTCCTCAACTGGGACATACACATAATAACTAAGGGAGTTGCAGTCTCGAGAGTTAGCTGGTCAGATATAAAGAGTGTTGTGCTTGCATGATTGTGTTTGTGTGGCAAGGTGCTGAGGCCTGTTGTCAGAGATATGTTCTTCCAGGGAACCGAGGGCAGCACTACCTCCTCAAGGCACTTTGGTGTTATAAGTAGTTTTTTATTATCTCCTCCTCAACTGGGACATACACATAATAACTAAGGGAGTTGCAGTCTCGAGAGTTAGCTGGCCAGATATAAAGAGTGTTGTGCTTGCATGATTGTGTTTGTGTGGCAAGGTGCTGAGGCCTGTTGTCAGAGATATGTTCTTCCAGGAACCGAGGGCAGCACTACCTCCTCAAGGCACTTTGGTGTTATAAGTAGTTTTTTATTATCTCCTCCTCAACTGGGACATACACATAATAACTAAGGGAGTTGCAGTCTCGAGAGTTAGCTGGCCAGATATAAAGAGTGTTGTGCTTGCATGATTGTGTTTGTGTGGCAAGGTGCTGAGGCCTGTTGTCAGAGATATGTTCTTCCGGGAACCGAGGGCAGCACTACCTCCTCAAGGCACTTTGGTGTTATAAGTAGTTTTTTATTATCTCCTCCTCAACTGGGACATACACATAATAACTAAGGGAGTTGCAGTCTCGAGAGTTAGCTGGTCAGATATAAAGAGTGTTGTGCTTGCATGATTGTGTTTGTGTGGCAAGGTGCTGAGACCTATTGTCAGAGATATGTTCTTCCGGGAACCGAGGGCAGCACTACCTCCTCAAGGCACTTTGGTGTTATAAGTAGTTTTTTATTATCTCCTCCTCAACTGGGACATACACATAATAACTAAGGGAGTTGCAGTCTCGAGAGTTAGCTGGCCAGATATAAAGAGTGTTGTGCTTGCATGATTGTGTTTGTGTGGCAAGGTGCTGAGGCCTGTTGTCAGAGATATGTTCTTCCAGGAACCGAGGGCAGCACTACCTCCTCAAGGCACTTTGGTGTTATAAGTAGTTTTTTATTATCTCCTCCTCAACTGGGACATACACATAATAACTAAGGGAGTTGCAGTCTCGAGAGTTAGCTGGCCAGATATAAAGAGTGTTGTGCTTGCATGATTGTGTTTGTGTGGCAAGGTGCTGAGGCCTGTTGTCAGAGATATGTTCTTCCAGGAACCGAGGGCAGCACTACCTCCTCAAGGCACTTTGGTGTTATAAGTAGTTTTTTTATTATCTCCTCCTCAACTCGGGACATACACATAATAACTAAGGGAGTTGCAGTCTCGAGAGTTAGCTGGTCAGATATAAAGAGTGTTGTGCTTGCATGATTGTGTTTGTGTGGCAAGGTGCTGAGGCCTGTTGTCAGAGATATGTTCTTCCAGGAACCGAGGGCAGCACTAACTCCTCAAGGCACTTTGGTGTTATAAGTAGTTTTTATTATCTCCTCCTCAACTGGGACATACACATAATAACTAAGGGAGTTGCAGTCTCGAGATTAGCTGGCCAGATATAAAGAGTGTTGTGCTTGCATGATTGTGTTTGTGTGGCAAGGTGCTGAGGCCTGTTGTCAGAGATATGTTCTTCCAGGAACCGAGGGCAGCACTACCTCCTCAAGGCACTTTGGTGTTATAAGTAGTTTTTTATTATCTCCTCCTCAACTGGGACATACACATAATAACTAAGGGAGTTGCAGTCTCGAGAGTTAGCTGGCCAGATATAAAGAGTGTTGTGCTTGCATGATTGTGTTTGTGTGGCAAGGTGCTGAGGCCTGTTGTCAGAGATATGTTCTTCCAGGAACCGAGGGCAGCACTACCTCCTCAAGGCACTTTGGTGTTATAAGTAGTTTTTATTATCTCCTCCTCAACTGGGACATACACATAATAACTAAGGGAGTTGCAGTCTCGAGAGTTAGCTGGCCAGATAAAAAGAGTGTTGTGCTTGCATGATTGTGTTTGTGTGGCAAGGTGCCTGTTGTCAGAGATATGTTCTTCCAGGAACCGAGGGCAGCACTACCTCCTCAAGGGACTTTGGTGTTATAAGTAGTTTTTTATTATCTCCTCCTCAACTGGTACATACACATAATAACTAAGGGAGTTGCAGTCTGGAGAGTTAGCTGGTCAGATATAAAGAGTGTTGTGCTTGCATGATTGTGTTTGTGTGGCAAGGTGCTGAGACCTGTTGTCAGAGAGAGGTTCTTCCAGGAACCGAGGGCAGCACTACCTCCTCAAGGCACTTTGGTGTTATAAGTAGTTTTTTATTATCTCCTCCTCAACTGGGACATACACATAATAACTAAGGGAGTTGCAGTCTCGAGAGTTAGCTGGCCAGATATAAAGAGTGTTGTGCTTGCATGATTGTGTTTGTGTGGCAAGGTGCTGAGACCTGTTGTCAGAGAGAGGTTCTTCCAGGAACCGAGGGCAGCACTACCTCCTCAAGGCACTTTGGTGTTATAAGTAGTTTTTTATTATCTCCTCCTCAACTGGGACATACACATAATAACTAAGGGAGTTGCAGTCTCGAGAGTTAGCTGGCCAGATATAAAGAGTGTTGTGCTTGCATGATTGTGTTTGTGTGGCAAGGTGCTGAGGCCTGTTGTCAGAGATAGGTTCTTCCACGAACCGAGGGCAGCACTACCTCCTCAAGGCACTTTGGTGTTATAAGTAGTTTTTATTATCTCCTCCTCAACTGGGACATACACATAATAACTAAGGGAGTTGCAGTCTCGAGAGTTAGCTGGTCAGATATAAAGAGTGTTGTGCTTGCATGATTGTGTTTGTGTGGCAAGGTGCTGAGGCCTGTTGTCAGAGATAGGTTCTTCCACGAACCGAGGGCAGCACTACCTCCTCAAGGCACTTTGGTGTTATAAGTAGTTTTTATTATCTCCTCCTCAACTGGGACATACACATAATAACTAAGGGAGTTGCAGTCTCGAGAGTTAGCTGGCCAGATATAAAGAGTGTTGTGCTTGCATGATTGTGTTTGTGTGGCAAGGTGCTGAGGCCTGTTGTCAGAGATAGGTTCTTCCACGAACCGAGGGCAGCACTACCTCCTCAAGGCACTTTGGTGTTATAAGTAGTTTTTTATTATCTCCTCCTCAACTGGGACATACACATAATAACTAAGGGAGTTGCAGTCTCGAGAGTTAGCTGGTCAGATATAAAGAGTGTTGTGCTTGCATGATTGTGTTTGTGTGGCAAGGTGCTGAGACCTGTTGTCAGAGAGAGGTTCTTCCAGGAACCGAGGGCAGCCCCACTACCTCCTCAAGGCACTTTGGTGTTATAAGTAGTTTTATTATCTCCTCCTCAACTGGGACATACACATAATAACTAAGGGAGTTGCAGTCTCGAGAGTTAGCTGGCCAGATATAAAGAGTGTTGTGCTTGCATGATTGTGTTTGTGTGGCAAGGTGCTGAGGCCTGTTGTCAGAGATAGGTTCTTCCACGAACCGAGGGCAGCACTACCTCCTCAAGGCACTTTGGTGTTATAAGTAGTTTTATTATCTCCTCCTCAACTGGGACATACACATAATAACTAAGGGAGTTGCAGTCTGGAGAGTTAGCTGGTCAGATATAAAGAGTGTTGTGCTTGCATGATTGTGTTTGTGTGGCAAGGTGCTGAGGCCTGTTGTCAGAGATAGGTTCTTCCACGAACCGAGGCAGCACTACCTCCTCAAGGCACTTTGGTGTTATAAGTAGTTTTTTATTATCTCCTCCTCAACTGGGACATACACATAATAACTAAGGGAGTTGCAGTCTGGAGAGTTAGCTGGTCAGATATAAAGAGTGTTGTGCTTGCATGATTGTGTTTGTGTGGCAAGGTGCTGAGGCCTGTTGTCAGAGATAGGTTCTTCCACGAACCGAGGGCAGCACTACCTCCTCAAGGCACTTTGGTGTTATAAGTAGTTTTTTATTATCTCCTCCTCAACTGGGACATACACATAATAACTAAGGGAGTTGCAGTCTGGAGAGTTAGCTGGTCAGATATAAAGAGTGTTGTGCTTGCATGATTGTGTTTGTGTGGCAAGGTGCTGAGGCCTGTTGTCAGAGATAGGTTCTTCCACGAACCGAGGGCAGCACTACCTCCTCAAGGCACTTTGGTGTTATAAGTAGTTTTTTATTATCTCCTCCTCAACTGGGACATACATACATAATAACTAAGGGAGTTGCAGTCTGGAGAGTTAGCTGGTCAGATATAAAGAGTGTTGTGCTTGCATGATTGTGTTTGTGTGGCAAGGTGCTGAGGCCTGTTGTCAGAGATAGGTTCTTCCACGAACCGAGGGCAGCACTACCTCCTCAAGGCACTTTGGTGTTATAAGTAGTTTTTTATTATCTCCTCCTCAACTGGGACATACACATAATAACTAAGGGAGTTGCAGTCTGGAGAGTTAGCTGGTCAGATATAAAGAGATGTTGTGCTTGCATGATTGTGTTTGTGTGGCAAGGTGCTGAGACCTATTGTCAGAGATAGGTTCTTCCACGAACCGAGGGCAGCACTACCTCCTCAAGGCACTTTGGTGTTATAAGTAGTTTTTTATTATCTCCTCCTCAACTGGGACATACACATAATAACTAAGGGAGTTGCAGTCTGGAGAGTTAGCTAGGTCAGATATAAAGAGTGTTGTGCTTGCATGATTGTGTTTGTGTGGCAAGGTGCTGAGACCTGTTGTCAGAGATAGGTTCTTCCACGAACCGAGGGCAGCACTACCTCCTCAAGGCACTTTGGTGTTATAAGTAGTTTTTTATTATCTCCTCCTCAACTGGGACATACACACAATAATAACTAAGGGAGTTGCAGTCTGGAGGAGTTAGCTGGTCAGATATAAAGAGTGTTGTGCTTGCATGATTGTGTTTGTGTGGCAAGGTGCTGAGACCTGTTGTCAGAGATATGTTCTTCCACGAACCGAGGGCAGCACTACCTCCTCAAGGCACTTTGGTGTTATAAGTAGTTTTTATTATCTCCTCCTCAACTGGGACATACACATAATAACTAAGGGAGTTGCAGTCTCGAGGATTGCTGGTCAGATATAAAGAGTGTTGTGCTTGCATGATTGTGTTTGTGTGGCAAGGTGCTGAGACCTGTTGTCAGAGATATGTTCTTCCACGAACCGAGGGCAGCACTACCTCCTCAAGGCACTTTGGTGTTATAAGTAGTTTTTTATTATCTCCTCCTCAACTGGGACATACACATAATAACTAAGGGAGTTGCAGTCTGGAGAGTTAGCTGGTCAGATATAAAGAGTGTTGTGCTTGCATGATTGTGTTTGTGTGGCAAGGTGCTGAGACCTATTGTCAGAGATAGGTTCTTCCACGAACCGAGGGCAGCACTACCTCCTCAAGGCACTTTGGTGTTATAAGTAGTTTTTTATTATCTCCTCCTCAACTGGGACATACACATAATAACTAAGGGAGTAGCAGTCTCGAGAGTTAGCTGGTCAGATATAAAGAGTTGTTGTGCTTGCATGATTGTGTTTGTGTGGCAAGGTGCTGAGACCTGTTGTCAGAGATATGTTCTTCCACGAACCGAGGGCAGCACTACCTCCTCAAGGCACTTTGGTGTTATAAGTAGTTTTTTATTATCTCCTCCTCAACTGGGACATACACATAATAACTAAGGGAGTTGCAGTCTGGAGAGTTAGCTGGTCAGATATAAAGAGTGTTGTGCTTGCATGATTGTGTTTGTGTGGCAAGGTGCTGAGACCTGTTGTCAGAGAGAGGTTCTTCCAGGAACCTAGGGCAGGCACTACCTCCTCAAGGCACTTTGGTGTTATAAGTAGTTTTTGGTTATCTCCTCCTCAACTGGGACATACACATAATAACTAAGGGAGTTGCAGTCTGGAGAGTTAGCTGGTCAGATATAAAGAGTGTTGTGCTTGCATGATTGTGTTTGTGTGGCAAGGTGCTGAGACCTATTGTCAGAGATAGGTTCTTCCACGAACCGAGGGCAGCACTACCTCCTCAAGGCACTTTGGTGTTATAAGTAGTTTTTTATTATCTCCTCCTCAACTGGGACATACACATAATAACTAAGGGAGTTGCAGTCTGGAGAGTTAGCTGGTCAGATATAAAGAGTGTTGTGCTTGCATGATTGTGTTTGTGTGGCAAGGTGCTGAGACCTATTGTCAGAGATAGGTTCTTCCACGAACCGAGGGCAGCACTACCTCCTCAAGGCACTTTGGTGTTATAAGTAGTTTTTTATTATCTCCTCCTCAACTGGGACATACACATAATAACTAAGGGAGTTGCAGTCTGGAGAGTTAGCTGGTCAGATATAAAGAGTGTTGTGCTTGCATGATTGTGTTTGTGTGGCAAGGTGCTGAGACCTGTTGTCAGAGATATGTTCTTCCACGAACCGAGGGCAGCACTACCTCCTCAAGGCACTTTGGTGTTATAAGTAGTTTTTTATTATCTCCTCCTCAACTGGGACATACACATAATAACTAAGGGAGTTGCAGTCTCGAGAGTTAGCTGGTCAGATATAAAGAGTGTTGTGCTTGCATGATTGTGTTTGTGTGGCAAGGTGCTGAGACCTGTTGTCAGAGATATGTTCTTCCACGAACCGAGGGCAGCACTACCTCCTCAAGGCACTTTGGTGTTATAAGTAGTTTTTTATTATCTCCTCCTCAACTGGGACATACACATAATAACTAAGGGAGTTGCAGTCTCGAGAGTTAGCTGGCCAGATATAAAGAGTGTTGTGCTTGCATGATTGTGTTTGTGTGGCAAGGTGCTGAGACCTGTTGTCAGAGATATGTTCTTCCACGAACCGAGGGCAGCACTACCTCCTCAAGGCACTTTGGTGTTATAAGTAGTTTTTATTATCTCCTCCTCAACTGGGACATACACATAATAACTAAGGGAGTTGCAGTCTGGAGAGTTAGCTGGTCAGATATAAAGAGTGTTGTGCTTGCATGATTGTGTTTGTGTGGCAAGGTGCTGAGACCTGTTGTCAGAGAGAGGTTCTTCCAGGAACCGAGGGCAGCACTACCTCCTCAAGGCACTTTGGTGTTATAAGTAGTTTTTTATTATCTCCTCCTCAACTGGGACATACACATAATAACTAAGGGAGTTGCAGTCTCGAGAGTTAGCTGGTCAGATATAAAGAGTGTTGTGCTTGCATGATTGTGTTTGTGTGGCAAGGTGCTGAGGCCTGTTGTCAGAGATAGGTTCTTCCACGAACCGAGGGCAGCACTACCTCCTCAAGGCACTTTGGTGTTATAAGTAGTTTTTATTATCTCCTCCTCAACTGGGACATACACATAATAACTAAGGGAGTTGCAGTCTGGAGAGTTAGCTGGACAGATATAAAGAGTGTTGTGCTTGCATGATTGTGTTTGTGTGGCAAGGTGCTGAGGCCTGTTGTCAGAGATATGTTCTTCCGGGAACCGAGGGCAGCACTAACTCCTCAAGGCACTTTGGTGTTATAAGTAGTTTTTTATTATCTCCTCCTCAACTGGGACATACACATAATAACTAAGGGAGTTGCAGTCTCGAGAGTTAGCTGGCCAGATATAAAGTGTTGTGCTTGCATGATTGTGTTTGTGTGGCAAGGTGCTGAGGCCTGTTGTCAGAGATAGGTTCTTCCACGAACCGAGGGCAGCACTACCTCCTCAAGGCACTTTGGTGTTATAAGTAGTTTTTATTATCTCCTCCTCAACTGGGACATACACATAATAACTAAGGGAGTTGCAGTCTGGAGAGTTAGCTGGTCAGATATAAAGAGTGTTGTGCTTGCATGATTGTGTTTGTGTGGCAAGGTGCTGAGACCTATTGTCAGAGATAGGTTCTTCCACGAACCGAGGGCAGCACTACCTCCTCAAGACACTTTGGTGTTATAAGTAGTTTTTTATTATCTCCTCCTCAACTGGGACATACACATAATAACTAAGGGAGTTGCAGTCTCGAGAGTTAGCTGGCCAGATATAAAGAGTGTTGTGCTTGCATGATTGTGTTTGTGTGGCAAGGTGCTGAGGCCTGTTGTCAGAGATAGGTTCTTCCACGAACCGAGGGCAGCACTACCTCCTCAAGGCACTTTGGTGTTATAAGTAGTTTTTATTATCTCCTCCTCAACTGGGACATACACATAATAACTAAGGGAGTTGCAGTCTGGAGAGTTAGCTGGTCAGATATAAAGAGTGTTGTGCTTGCATGATTGTGTTTGTGTGGCAAGGTGCTGAGACCTATTGTCAGAGATAGGTTCTTCCACGAACCGAGGGCAGCACTACCTCCTCAAGACACTTTGGTGTTATAAGTAGTTTTTTATTATCTCCTCCTCAACTGGGACATACACATAATAACTAAGGGAGTTGCAGTCTCGAGAGTTAGCTGGCCAGATATAAAGAGTGTTGTGCTTGCATGATTGTGTTTGTGTGGCAAGGTGCTGAGGCCTGTTGTCAGAGATAGGTTCTTCCACGAACCGAGGGCAGCACTACCTCCTCAAGGCACTTTGGTGTTATAAGTAGTTTTTATTATCTCCTCCTCAACTGGGACATACACATAATAACTAAGGGAGTTGCAGTCTGGAGAGTTAGCTGGTCAGATATAAAGAGTGTTGTGTGCTTGCATGATTGTGTTTTGTGTGGCAAGGTGCTGAGACCTATTGTCAGAGATAGGTTCTTCCACGAACCGAGGGCAGCACTATCCCTCCAAGACTTGCTGGTGTTATAAGTAGTTTTTTATTATCTCCTCCTCAACTGGGACATACATAATAACTAAGGGAGTTGCAGTCTCGAGAGTTAGCTGGTCAGATATAAAAGAGTGTTGTGCTTGCATGATTGTGTTTGGCAAGGTGCTGAGACCTGTTGTCAGAGATAGGTTCTTCCGGGAACCGAGGGCAGCACCTAACTCCTCAAGGCACTTTGGTGTTATAAGTAGTTTTATTATCTCCTCCCTCCAACTGGGACATACATAATAACTAAGGGAGTTGCCAGTCTGGAGAGTTAGCTGGTCAGATATAAAGAGTGTTGTGCTTGCATGATTGTGTTTGTGTGGCAAGGTGCTGGGGGCCTATTGTCAGAGATAGGTTCTTCCATGAACCGAGAGGCAGCACCTACCTCCTCAAGGCACTTTGGTGTTATAAGTAGTTTGTATCTCCTCCTCAACTGGGACATACACATAATAACTAGGGAGTTGCAGTCTGGAGAGTTGGCTGGTCAGATATAAAGAGTGTTGTGCTTGCATGATTGTGTTTGTGTGGCAAGGTGCTGAGACCTATTGTCAGAGATAGGTTCTTCCACGAACCGAGGGCAGCACTACCTCCTCTCAAGACACTTTGGTGTTATAAGTAGTTTTTTATTATCTCCTCCTCAACTGGGACATACACATAATAACTAAGGGAGTTGCAGTCTCGAGAGTTAGCTGGCCAGATATAAAGAGTGTTGTGCTTGCATGATTGTGTTTGTGTGGCAAGGTGCTGAGGCCTGTTTGTGAAACAGGTTCTTCCACGAACCGAGGGCAGCACTACCTCCTCAAGGCACTTTGGTGTTATAAGTAGTTTTTATTATCTCCTCCTCAACTGGGACATACACCTTAACTAAGGGAGTTGCAGTCTGGAGAGTTAGCTGGTCAGATATAAAGAGTGTTGTGCTTGCATGATTGTGTTTGTGTGGCAAGGTGCTGAGACCTATTGTCGAGATAGGTTCTTCCACGAACCGAGGGCAGCACTACCTCCTCGAACACTTGTGGTGTTATAAGTAGTTTTTTATTATCTCCTCCTCAGCTGGATTTGCACATAACTAGGGGAGGTTGCAGTCTGGAGAGTTAGCTGGTCAGATATAAAGAGTGTTGTGCTTGCATGATTGTGTTTGTGGCAAGGTGCTGAGACCTGTTGTCAGAGATAGGTTCTTCCGGGAACCGAGGGCAGCACTAACTCCTCAAGGCACTTTGGTGTTATAAGTAGTTTTTATTATCTCCTCCTCAACTGGGACATACACATAATAACTAAGGGAGTTGCAGTCTGGAGAGTTAGCTGGTCAGATATAAAGAGTGTTGTGCTTGCATGATTGTGTTTGTGTGGCAAGGTGCTGAGACCTATTGTCAGAGATAGAGTTCTTCCACGAACCGAGGGCAACACTACCTCCTCAAGGCACTTTGGTGTTATAAGTAGTTTTTATTATCTCCTCCTCAACTGGGACATACACATAATAACTAAGGGAGTTGCAGTCTCGAGAGTTAGCTGGTCAGATATAAAGAGTGTTGTGCTTGCATGATTGTGTTTGTGTGGCAGGTGCTGAGACTCCTCATTGTCAGAGATAGGTTCTTCCGGGAACCGAGGGCAGCACTAACTCCTCAAGGCACTTTGGTGTTATAAGTAGTTTTTTATTATCTCCTCCTCAACTGGGACATACACATAATAACTAAGGGAGTTGCAGTCTGGAGAGTTAGCTGGTCAGATATAAAGAGGGTGTTGTGCTTGCATGATTGTGTTTGTGTGGCAAGGTATGAGACCTATTGTCAGAGATAGGTTCTTCCACGAACCGAGGGCAGCACTACCTCCTCAAGAGCACTTTGGTAATTTATAAGTAGTTTTTTATTATCTCCTCCTCAACTGGGACATACACATAATAACTAAAGGAGTTGCAGTCTCGAGAGTTAGCTGGTCAGATATAAAGAGTGTTGTGCTTGCATGATTGTGTTTGTGTGGCAAGGTGCTGAGACCTGTTGTCAGAGATAGGTTCTTCCGGGAACCGAGGGCAGCACTACCTCCTCCAAGCACTTTGGTGTTATAAGTTGTTTTTATTATCTCCTCCTCAACTGGGACATACACATAATAACTAAAGGGAGTTGCAGTCTGGAGAGTTAGCTGGTCAGATATAAAGAGTGTTGTGCTTGCATGATTGTGTTTGTGTGGCAAGGTGCTGAGACCTGTTGTCAGAGATAGGTTGTACATTCAAGGCAACACTATATCCTCAAGGCACTTTGGTGTTATAAGTAGTTTTTATTATCTCCTCCTCAACTGGGACATACACATAATAACTAAAGGGAGTTGCAGTCTGGAGGTGTGGTCAGATATAAAGTGTGTTGTGCTTGCATGATTGTGTTTGTGTGGCAAGGTGCTGAGACCTGTTGTCAGAGATAGGTTCTTCCACGAACCGAGGGCAGCACTACCTCCTCAAGGCACTTTGGTGTTATAAGTAGTTTTTTATTATCTCCTCCTCAACTGGGACATACACATAATAACTAAGGGAGTTGCAGTCTGGAGAGTTAGCTGGTCAGATATAAAGAGTGTTGTGCTTGCATGATTGTGTTTGTGTGGCAAGGTGCTGAGACCTGTTGTCAGAGATAGGTTCTTCCACGAACCGAGGGCAGCACTACCTCCTCAAGGCACTTTGGTGTTATAAGTAGTTTTTTATTATCTCCTCCTCAACTGGGACATACACATAATAACTAAGGGAGTTGCAGTCTGGAGAGTTAGCTGGTCAGATATAAAGAGTGTTGTGCTTGCATGATTGTGTTTGTGTGGCAAGGTGCTGAGACCTGTTGTCAGAGATAGGTTCTTCCACGAACCGAGGGCAGCACTACCTCCTCAAGGCACTTTGGTGTTATAAGTAGTTTTTTATTATCTCCTCCTCAACTGGGACATACACATAACTAAGGGAGTTGCAGTCTCGGAGAGTTAGCTGGTCAGATATAAAGAGTGTTGTGCTTGCATGATTGTGTTTGTGTGGCAAGGTGCTGAGACCTGTTGTCAGAGATAGGTTCTTCCAGGGAACCGAGGGCAGCACTAACTCCTCAAGGCACTTTGGTGTTATAAGTAGTTTTTTATTATCTCCTCCTCAACTGGGACATACACATAATAACTAAGGGAGTTGCAGTCTGGAGAGTTAGCTGGTCAGATATAAAGAGTGTTGTGCTTGCATGATTGTGTTTGTGTGGCAAGGTGCTGAGACCTGTTGTCAGAGATAGGTTCTTCCACGAACCGAGGGCAGCACTACCTCCTCAAGGCACTTTGGTGTTATAAGTAGTTTTTTATTATCTCCTCCTCAACTGGGGACATACTCATAATAACTAAGGGAGTTGCAGTCTGAGAGTTAGCTGGCCAGATGAAAGAGTGTTGTGCTTGCATGATTGTGTTTGTGTGGCAAGGCTGCTGAGACCTGTTGTCAGAGATAGGTTCTTCCACGAACCGAGGGCAGCACTACCTCCTCCAAGGCACTTTGGTGTTATAAGTAGTTTTTTGTATCTCCTCCTCAACTGGGACATACATAATAACTAAGGGAGTTGCAGTCTGGAGAGTTAGCTGGTCAGATATAAAGAGTGTTGTGCTTGCATGATTGTGTTTGTGTGGCAAGGTGCTGAGACCTATTGTCAGAGATAGGTTCTTCCACGAACCGAGGGCAGCACTACCTCCTCAAGGCACTTTGGTGTTATAAGTAGTTTTTTATTATCTCCTCCTCAACTGGGACATACATAATAACTAAAGGGAGTTGCAGTCTCGAGAGTTAGCTGGTCAGATATAAAGAGTGTTGTGCTTGCATGATTGTGTTTGTGTGGCAAGGTGCTGCTGAGACCTGTTGTCAGAGATAGGTTCTTCCACGAACAAAGGCAGCACTACCTCCTCAAGGCACTTTGGTGTTATAAGTAGTTTTTTATTATCTCCTCCTCAACTAGGACATACACATAATAACTAAGGGAGTTGCAGTCTGGAGAGTTAGCTGGTCAGATATAAAGAGTGTTGTGCTTGCATGATTGTGTTTGTGTGGCAAGGTACTGAGACCTATTGTCAGAGATAGGTTCTTCCACGAACCGAGGGCAGCACTACCTCCTCAAGGCACTTTGGTGTTATAAGTAGTTTTTTATTATCTCCTCCTCAACTGGGACATACATAATAACTAAAGGAGTTGCAGTCTCGAGAGTTAGCTGGTCAGATATAAAGAGTGTTGTGCTTGTGATTGTGTTTGTGTGGCAAGGTGCTGAGACCTGTTGTCAGAGATAGGTTCTTCCACGAACCGAGGGCAGCACTACCTCCTCAAGGCACTTTGGTGTTATAAGTAGTTTTATTATCTCCTCCTCAACTGGGACATACACATAATAACTAAGGGAGTTGCAGTCTGGAGAGTTAGCTGGTCAGATATAAAGAGTGTTGTGCTTGCATGATTGTGTTTGTGTGGCAAGGTGCTGAGGCCTGTTGTCAGAGATAGATTCTTCCACGAACCGAGGGCGGCACTGCACTCCTCAAGGCACTTTGGTGTTATAAGTTGTTTATTATCTCCTCCTCAACTGGGACATACACATAACTAAGGGAGTTGCAGTCTCGAGAGTTAGCTGGTCAGATATAAAGAGTGTTGTGCTTGCATGATTGTGTTGTGTGGCAAGGTGCTGAGACCTGTTGTCAGAGATAGGTTCTTCCACGAACCGGGGGCAGCACTGCCTCCTCCAAGGCACTTTGGTGTTATAAGTAGTTTTTTATTATCTCCTCCTCAACTGGGACATACACACATAACTAAGGGAGTTGCAGTCTCGAGAGTTAGCTGGCCAGATATAAAGAGTGTTGTGCTTGCATGATTGTGCCATGGCAAAGGTGCTGAGACCTATTGTCAGAGATAGGTTCTTTACACGAACCGAGGCCTTCCTCCTCAAGGCACTTTGGTGTTATAAGTAGTTTTTTATTATCTCCTCCTCAACTGGGACATACACATAACTAAGGGAGTTGCAGTCTCGAGAGTTAGCTGGTCAGATATAAAGGGGTGTTGTGCTTGCATGATTGTGTTTGTGTGGCAAGGTGCTGAGGCCTGTTGTCAGAGATGGGTTCTTCCACGAACCGAGGGCAATATACCTCCTCAAGGCACTTTGGTGTTATAAGTTGTTTTTATTATCCTCCTCAACTGGGACATACACATAATAACTAAAGGGGTTGCAGTCTCGAGAGTTAGCTGGCCAGATATAAAGAGTGTTGTGCTTGCATGATTGTGTTTGTGTGGCAAGGTGCTGAGACCTATTGTCAGAGATAGGTTCTTCCACGAACCGAGGCAGCACTACCTCCTCAAGGCACTTTGGTGTTATTAAGTAGTTTTTTATTATCTCCTCCTCAACTGGGACATACACATAATAACTAGGGAGTTGCAGTCTCGAGAGTTAGCTGGTCAGATATAAAGAGTGTTCAATGGCATGATTGTGTTTATTGGCAAAGTGCTGAGGCCTGTTGGCAAGAGATAGGTTCTTCCACGAACCGAGGGCAGCACTACCTCCTCAAAGGCACTTTGGTGTTATAAGTTATTTTGTTATCTCCTCCTCAACTAGGACATACACATAATAACTAAGGGAGTTGCAGTCTCGAGAGTTAGC
>JBBBDQ010028298.1:0-34539 GCA_037127315.1 Ascarosepion bandense | reverse complement strand
AGATAGTGAACGTTGCAACCTTGGAATTAAGGAGACGTCTGCGCACGCCTTCTTCCATTGTTCGCGCGTTCGCCCGTTGTGGGCGCGTGTCGGCGAGTTGACTGCTCGTATCGCGCCGCGGGAGCTCGTGCTCATTGATCGCGCATACGCTGTGGACAATGTGTTGCCCCCGTACTCTGGAGTGAAGCGGATGGTGTTTCTGACGCTGCTGGCTTCGGCTAGAATGGTGATATGGACGACGCGACTGGAGGAAGTCTTGCGGGGCGGTCGTCTTTCGGATCAGGATCTAATCCGATATTTTGAGCACCAGCTCAAAATGAAGATTAGAACTGAACGGAAACGGCTGCACCCGACAGACTTTTGCGAAAGGTGGATACATGCAGCGAGCCTGGTTCGTGTGACCGGGGCTAGCCTTGATTTTCTTTTTTAGATCTGCTAATCACATCGGGGGGGATTCCTTTGGAACCCTTCCCGTGGTTAAGGTAGAAATTCTTTTGTGTACCTAGTTAATGTGAGTGTATGGGTTGTCCTAGCCTGTTCCCGGCTCCAACGCTTTTGTTATGATCCAGTTCGAGATCCCCTTTGTCCAGCGTTATTTTGTCCCGTTATACTCTCGGCTGGGTCAGCCTTATATATTCTCCAGTCCAATTTATTTTTAACCTGCTTCTCCATTCCCCAGTAGAAAGAGAGCTACTTGATTTTGCCTTTTAAGGCAGAATACAGTGGCCTCTTTAATTATGAGGGTGTGTTTGGGTCTTACTAACACAGTGTATATGTTTTCATTTGACATTGTTTTTGTTTTGGGGATTTTTTGTTTCTTCATACCCCCTTCCCATCATGTCATTTCATGCACAAATTTTTAAATCTATTTTTGTATTATATTTTGTATATAGTCACAAATTTTTATGTACATTTGGGGCGTTTTGTAGGTCCCTGGTATGGTTTTTGCGGTATTTTGGTGTATGATATGTATGAGTGTTGATGGACAAATTCTTATGGTGATTGAGAAAATTGTAACGTATGTATGGGTCGTGAATCTGATTAGCTAGGTATAAGATAGAGTACTGAAGACCACCCCAAGTTTTGTTCCCCCTCCCATTTTTCGGCCTTGTGCCATAATCTTTGTAATAAAAGATAAATAAAACTAGTCATTTCCTCCCAATCTTGTGTTGTGTGGTAAATGGCAGAGGATCAAAGTGTAGTATCTGTTCCTGAGTGATACTTACTATTGCTTTGTTTCCTGGACAATTGTGTTCCAGCCTAAGTTTATTGCACAGGCCCGCGCAAAAGTAGCGGTAAAACGCGAAACGCCGGAAGACAAGCGTCCGTGGTTCGGCCTCTTGGGAGGCATGGCCTCGGAAGGGCCTGGGGAAGTAGTTCCTCCCACCATGGCGTCGGTGGGAGGAAAGGAGGGTGACTGGCAGCTACCGCCACGGGAGTCACCCTCCGTAGCGTCCGTAGCAGCAGCAGCATCCCCCAAACCATCGACCTCGGGGTGGACAGGGGGAAAGATCGTCATGAAAAACGAAGAATTCTACGAGGAAATGAAAGGAAAATATGCGCAGTATATTAAGGGAACTGAGCTAGTCTCAGTTCCGGAACAACTAGCGCAAATTGAAGTGCGTATTATTACGCTTATAACAAAAGACATAAAAACTCACAAGTTGGTGGGAGTAACCAGAGAAGTTTTTGAGGAGGCGTTATCAGCTCTGAAACTAAATGCTAGGGCCGTGGCGAGGAAGAGCAATGCCATGTGGGACGTCCTGCTGGCTTCAGCGGACGAAGCCAAAAGACTAATTGGGGTAGTTCTGGAGACAAAAACGCTCCAACTCCACACTGAGTATATGGGGACCAAAAAATCAAGGTTACCCTGCATGGCGTCCCCATGGACATTGCGGAGGACCACATAGGTGCCTTTTTCGCCCATTATGGAAAGGTGGCCTGTGTTTCCTCGCTGCGGTCCAAAGCGGGTATCTTAACAGGCGACATGACCCTGCAGGTGACTATAACGAAGGAAAACATTCCCAAAATTCCTAACATCCTCACCTGCAGGGGTCGCGTAATATTCATAATTGTTGAAGGAAGAAAACCGTGCTGTTGGGTCTGCGGGGCGGCGGAACATGTAGCAAAAACCTGCCCCACCAAGAATCCTGCCCCAAAGGCCCAACCAGCCAAGCAGCCACAGCAGGAGCAAGGCAAACCAAAGACGGCAACACCAAAGACGGCATCACCAGCACCGGCTCCAGCTGCCAACAAGGACGGCGAGTGGCAGGTGGTAGGCAGGAAGAAGAATGAAACACCATCCCCGGCGAAGGTGCCGCCACCTGCCAAAACGCCGGATAAGATGAAGGAGACCCCGGTGAAGGAGACCCCGGTGAAGAGGTCTCCAGTCCAACCGGAAAGGGGTTCCCAAAAGGAAAAGAGCCCCTCGCCTAGTATGGAGATGGAGGTGGAAAGGGCAGCGTCTCTCAAACGTGGGAGAGACGAGGAAGCGGAGGAAGAACGCGACAGCCCAAAGTCTCAGCGGAGAAGTAGGAGCAGAGAGAGAAAAGTGCACAAAGAGAAATGCTCGTCTCTACCGGTGTCCCCCGTGAGAAAGACTTATGCGGACAAGGCAAGAAGCCTTCCCGCTTCCCCGCTTAAGGCTTCCCAGTCCCCAGTTTTTAAACTGACCCCCTTGGCAAAAGCTAGTGCCATAACTCCTACTCCCTCCCCTTCTCCTACCCTCCACCCCGCCAGGGCTAAGAAAAAAATGCCCTCCCCTCGCGGGGACGCCCTGATGAAAGTACAGGACAACATTTCAGAGGAGTGGCCTTCGCAGCGACGCATACTACTGAAGCCTTCTTTAAAATTGACCTCTGTGAAGGGTCTCTCACGGAAGACCCGAGGAACTTTGCCCAGGCCCCAGGTGTCATCACCCCAGTTAGGAATACCGGGGGAACCTGCGGGTCTGGGACCACATCGCAGAGGTCCAGAAGCAGTATCCAAAACTTAACATGGTCAAAGAACAGTCACCTGAATTGAGGAAAATGGCTAAAAATTGTTCGGGGAGGTTCCCCGTATTACTCCACCCCTGCTTATATAGGGTGGTAAAATTAATTTATCCAACGGACGTCGGCGGTATTGTCCTAGACGGACGAATTACGTCCGATATAGGTACAGGGTCCCTAGGGACAGTCCGTCGGGGTCCCAGCCACCAGAGATTTTTTCCGTATGTGATTAGAGCCGTTGTTGCATGTTTCTTTTCTTGTTTCTCTTTTTCAGGCCTAAGAAATGTCTATCAAGATAGCCAGTTTGAATGCGTATGGCCTGAGGGATCGGGCAAGGCGGCTCGGCTCACGGTGACCTCTTGTCGTACGGCGTGGATGTGGCCGCGATCCAAGAGACTCACTTTGTTTGCGAAGTCGACTCGTGTGTGCTGTCTAGCGACTTTGTCGTTTATTCATGTGAGCCGGCGGGCCAGAGGTGTTTCTTTGCTGGTTAAGCGTACCCTGGACGCGAGGGTTGACCTTGTCCATGTCGGTGCCGAGGGCCGGCTGATCGTGGCCGATATTGCAGTGAAAAGCAAGTCGTTCCGGCTGATTGCGGTTTATGCGCCCAATGTTCAAGGTGAGCGTGTTCTTTCGGCTGTTGAGCCCTTCATGGTGCATTCAACACGGCTAATCTTAGTTGGGGACTGGAATGCCATCCTAACCCCCAAATGGGATAGAGGGAGGGGGCGCTAGCGGGTGTGGAGTGGTGATCGTAGCCTGGGTCAATCTTGTTTGCGATTTTGGTCCTGTCGATAGATACCGGGTCGATCATCCGGAAGGGAGCATGTGGACGTGGACGCGGTTGGCCCTCTACCCGGGTATCAGCGTACCTGGATAGGTGTTAGGTGAGAGAAGCCGACATAGACTTCTTAGAATGTCCAACGTTCCACTGGTTAGGCTACACGGACCACAAACTCTTGTTTGTGCCCGTGTGGTGTTAGATTTTAGGCCTAGGTTGGCTGGTTATTGGAAGTTCCAACCAGTCCTTACTGGACAGGCGGGACTTTCGTGACCAGCTGACAAAACTAGTTCAGCGGGCGTTAATTGGGCGAGTCATTGGGAGTAAGTGGTGGGTTAGTCTTAAGGACTCCATTAGGTCTTTTCGCCACCAAATATAGCCAGCGGCTCAACCTAGATAAGGCTGCGGAGGCAAAGACACTTAGAGCTAATTTCGCCTGGGCGGAGGCTGGTGGGGATTCCCTAGAAATAGCCTTAGCCAGGAGGCCCTGGAGCGTTCGACTAGCGGGCGCTACATGGGCCAGGTAATTAGGGCTAAGTTAAGCAAGATGTCTTCCGAAGCTGTGAAAAATGGGCGCGGAACTGCGTAAGGAAGAAATTCTGCCGAGCCGGCGACCGGTACATTCGAGAGGTACGCGACCCGGAGGGACATCTCCTTAGGTCCACTGGACGACATGTGCGGGGCGTCCCGGCAGCATTTCGAACACCGATTTACCAAGGAGCCTGGTCTCCGTGACGAGGAGTTTCGCAGCTATTTGGCTGACTTTCTCGGCTTTCGCCGGTTGAAGCGGCTAGCTTGCGAAGGGGAGATTACGGAGGACGAAATCTACGTGGCTTTGAAGAAGGCTTGGCAGTGGCAAGTCGCCAGGTTTGGATGGTTTGCCCTATGAATTGTACTTGAGGATGTCGCACCTTTTTGTCCCGCTCTTGGCTGTCGTGTTCAACCACTGGGTCGGCAGGGTCCATCCCCGGTCGGATCACCAGGGGCGTGATCACGCTGTTGAGAAAAGGCAAGAAGGTTGGGAGGGAACTAGATGATTACAGGCCCATAACTCTGCTAAACACAGAGTTAAAGATTTTGGCCAAGATCCTGACGAATCGCTTGCAGCTAGTTGCCGAGTCTCTGTTGGAACCGGATCAGACTTGTTCAGAAGGGGAGAACAATTCAGAGCAACCTGCACTTGATTCGCACGATCGTAGAGGGTGTAGAAGACGACGAGGCCGCGCTGATCAATTTGGATCAGTCCAAGGCATTTGATAGGATTGGACGGCGGCTACCTGGCTGCTGTCCTGCAGGCCGCCGGATTCAAACCCGACTTCAGCCGCTGGATTAGCCTTCTGTATCGCTCCCCCCGGGCTGTGGTACAGGAACGGGAAGCTGTCGGGCGCTTTCGCGCTGTCTAGGTCGGTCCGACAGGGTTGTCCACTGTCTTCTCTCCTTTATGTCTTGGCGTTGGAGCCCCTCCTTCGCCGGCTAAGGGACGAGACTGGCAGTCCGGTCCTGCGTGGAATTGAAGTCCCTGGTGGAGCTCGAGCCAGGGTTTCCGCGTACGCCGATGACGTAACGACCTTTTGTGTCCTCCCGCAGGGACATAGAGGCGGTACACCAGGCGCTTGTACGGTACGAGAAGGTGACAGGGGGCCAGAATTAACTGCGACAAGTCATCCGGCTTGCGGTTAGGTGCCTGGAAGGGTGTTTCCTCCGGGGCCCTCTTAGCCGGGTTTGACGGGCCGGTCAAGCTCCTCGGAGTTTGGTTCGGTCCGGACTTACAGCTGGAGAAAAACTGGTCAGAAGTAATTGGCAAAGGTCGGCGCGTCGGTCAAGATTTGGCGTCGACGGAGTCTCTCCGTGAAGGGCTTGGCGGAGGTGTGTAACACATACCTCTTTCCCATGATCCTTTTACCGGCTGTCAGTACTTCCCCTTTGTGACGACTGCGAGAAGGCGCTCGAGCGTTTGCTATTCTCCTGTCTGTGGAGGACGCAAACACATGGTCGACAAAGGAGTCTGTTGCCTCCGTCCGTGTCAATGTCTGGGGATGCCACACTTGAGGAGCCACGTGCTCGCTTCAAGGTTGGCATTCCTCAGGCGCGCGTTGGAGGAAGATCGGTTGCTTGCGGGGGTAGTGGGAGGGGACATGTTCCCTTGCCTTACCATCACGCCCCCCGACCCTATGGCCGACCGTCAGGCCTTGGGTGCGACCGAAATTCCCGCTCGAATGTCTGGCGGCTTTACAGGCCATTCCACGGTCCAGTGACCTTTCACAGCCTAGGAAAATCTTCTATCGGGGATTAGTGGAAAGCTGTGAAGGATAAGCTGTGGAGTAAGTTTCGGCATGTCGAGAGCGGAGTACCGCTCTCATTGGTCTTGGGCGCCAGGTGCGGACTGGCTCAGCAACTCTGAGTTTTCTCTGACCTGGCGATTGGCCTTCGGAATGGTTTGTCTCTCAATGACAAGCGTTTCGCAATGGGCCTGGCGGATTTGCCAGATTGTGAACGTTGCAACCTTGGAATTAAGGAGACGTCTGCGCACGCCTTCTTCCATTGTTCGCGCGTTCGCCCGTTGTGGGCGCGTGTCGGCGAGTTGACTGCCTGCATCGCGGCCGCGGAGCTCGTGCTCATTGATCGCGCATACGCTGTGGACAATGTGTTGCCCCCGTACTCTGGAGTGAAGCGGATGGTGTTTCTGACGCTGCTGGCTTCGGCTAGAATGGTACATGGACGACGCGACTGAGGAAGTCTTGCGGGGCGGTCGTCTTTCGGATCAGGATCTAATCCGATATTTCCGGCACCCAGCCTCGTCGAAGATTAGAACTGAACGGAAACGGCTGCACCCGACAGACTTTGGCGAAAGGTGGACACATGCAGCAAGCCTGGTTCGTGTGACCGGGGCTAGCCTTGATTTTCTTTTTTAGATCTGCTAACTCATCGGGGGATTCCTTTGGAACCCTTCCCGTGGTTAAGGTAGAAATTCTTTGTGTACCTAGTTAATGTGAGTGTATGGGTTGTCCTAGCCTGTTCCCGGCTCCAACGCTTTTGTTATGATCCAGTTCGAGATCCCCTTTGTCCTTTGTTATTTTGTCCCGTTTCATTCTCGGCTGGGTCAGCCTTATATTCTCCAGTCCAAGTTATTTTTGTTCCCTGCTGCTCCATTCCCCTTAGAAAGAGTGCTTCTTGATTCTTTTGTCTTTTAAGACAGAATACAGCGGCCTCTTTAATTATGTGGGTGTGTTTGGGTCTTACTAACACCATGTATATGATGTTCATTTGAAATTGTTTTTAGTTTGGGGATTTTTGTTTCTTCATTCCCCCTTCCCATCATGTCATTTCATGCACAAATTTTTAAATCTATTTTTGTATTATATTTGTCACAAATTTTTATGTACATTTGGGGCGTTTTGTAGGTCCCTGGTATGGTTTTTGCGGTATTTTGGTGTACGATATGTATGAGTGTTGATGGACAAATTCTTATGGTGATTGAGAAAATTGTAACGTATGTATGGGTCGTAATCCGATTAGCTAGGTATAAGATAGAGTACTGAAGACCACCTCTAAGTTTTGTTCCCCTCCCATTTTTCGGCCTTGTGCCATAATCTTTTTGTAAAATAAAAGATAAATAAAACTAGTCATTTCCTCCCAATCTTGTGTTGTGTGGTAAATGGCAGAGGATCAAAGTGTAGTATCTGTTCCTGAGTGATACTTACTATTGCTTTGTTTCCTGGACAATTGTGTTCCAGCCTAAGTTTATTGCTCAGGCCCGCGCAAAAGTAGCGGTAAAACGCGAAACGCCGGAAGACAAGCGTCCGTGGTTCGGCCTCTTGGGAGGCATGCACTGGAAGGGCCTGGGGAGTAGTTCCTCCCACCATGGCGTCGGTGGGAGTGAAAGGAGGGTGACTGGCAGCTACCGCCACGGGAGTCACCCTCCGTAGCGTCCGTAGCAGCAGCAGCATCCCCCAAACCATCGACCTCGGGGTGGACAGGGGGAAAGATCGTCATGAAAAACGAAGAATTCTACGAGGAAATGAAAGGAAAATATGCGTATATTAAGGGAACTGAGCTAGTCTCAGTTCCGGAACAACTAGCGCAAATTGAAGTGCGTATTATTACGCTTATAACAAAAGACATAAAAAACTCGCCGTTGGTGGGAGTAACCAGAGAAGCTTTTGAGGAGGCGTTATCAGCTCTGAAACTAAATGCTAGGGCCGTGGCGAGGAAGAGCAATGCCAACATGGACGTCCTGCTGGCTTCAGCGGACGGGCCAAAAGACTAATTGGGGTAGTTCTGGAGACAAAAACGCTCCAACTCCACACTGAGTATATGGGGACCAAAATCAAGGTTACCCTGCATGGCGTCCCCATGGACATTGCGGAGGACCACATAGGTGCCTTTTTCGCCCATTATGGAAAGGTGGCCTGTGTTTCCTCGCTGCGGTCCAAAGCAGGTATCTTAACAGGCGACATGACCCTGCAGGTGACTATAACGAAGGAAAACATTCCCAAAATTCCTAACATCCTCACCTGCAGGGGTCGCGTAATATTCATAATTGTTGAAGGAAGAAAACCGTGCTGTTGGGTCTGCGGGGCGGCGGAACATGTAGCAAACCTGCCCCACCAAGAATCCTGCCCCAAAGGCCCAACCAGCCAAGCAGCAGCCGGAGGAGCAAGAAACCCAAGACGGCATCACCAGCACCGGCTCCAGCTACCAACAAGGACGGCGAGTGGCAGGTGGTAGGCAGGAAGAAGAATAAAACACCATCCCCGGCGAAGGTGCCGCTACCTGCCAAAACGCCGGCTAAGAAGAAGGAGACCCCGGTGAAAGAAACCCCGGTGAAGAGGTCTCCAGTCCAACAGGAAAGGGGTTCCCAAAAGGAAAAGAGCCCTCGCCTAATATGGAGATGGAGGTGGAGAAAGTGTCTCTCAAACGTGGGAGAGACGAGGAAGCGGAGGAAGAACACGACAGCCCGAAGTCGCGGCGGAGAAGCAGGAGCAGAGAGAGAAGAGTACATAAAGTGAAATGCTCGTCACTACCGGTGTCCCCCGTGAGAAAGACTTATGCGGACAAGGCAAGAAGCCTTCCCGCTTCCCCGCTTAAAGCTTCCCAGTCCCCAGTTTTTAAACTGACCCCCCTGGCTAAATCTAGCGCATCAACCCCACTCCCTCCCCTTCTCCTACTCCCACTCCCTCTAGGGCTAAGAAAAAAAATGCCCTCCCTCGCGGGGACGCCCTGATGAAAGTACAGGACAACATTTCAGAGGAGTGGTTCGCAGCGACGAAGGCTACTGAAGCCTCTTTTAAATTGACCTCTGTGAAGGGTCTCTCTATTGGAAGACCCGAGGAACTTTGCCCAGGCCCCGGGTGTCATCACCCTGGTAAGAAATACCGGGGAACCTGCGGTCTGGGACCATATCGCAGAGGTCCAGAAGCATTATACCAATTTAAATATGGTCAAAGAACATTCACCAGAGCTAAGAAAATGGCTAAAAATTGTTCGGGGAGGTTCCCCGTATTACTCCACCCCTGCTTTCATAGGGTGGTAAATTAATTTATCCAACGGACGTCGGCGGTATTGTCCTAGACGGACGAATTACGTCCGATATAGGTACAGGGTCCCTAGGACAGTCCGTCGGGGTCCCAGCCACCAGAGATTTTTTCCCCGTATGTGATTAGAGCCGTTGTTGCATGTTTTTTCTGTTTCTCTTTTTTCAGGCCTAAGAAATGTCTATCAAGATAGCCAGTTTGAATGCGTATGGCCTGAGGGATCGGGGCAAGGCGGCTCGCCTGCTTCGTGACCTCTTGTCGTACGGCGTGGATGTGGCCGCGATCCAAGAGACTCACTTTGTTTGCGAAGTCGACTCGTGTGTGCTGTCTAGCGACTTTGTCGTTTATTCAGCATATGGGAGCCGGCGGGCCAGAGGTGTTTCTTTGCTGGTTAAGCGTACCCTGGACGCGAGGGTTGACCTTGTCCATGTCGGTGCCGAGGGCCGGCTGATCGTGGCCGATATTGCAGTGAAAAGCAAGTCGTTCCGGCTGATTGCGGTTTATGCGCCCAATGCTCAAGGTGAGCGTGTCTCTTTCTTTCGGCTGTTGGAGCCCTTCATGGTGCATTCAACACGGCTAATCTTAGTTGGGGACTGGAATGCCATCCTAACCCCCAAATGGGATAGAGGGAGGGGGCGCTAGCAGGAGTGGTGATCGTAGCCTGGTCAATCTGGTCGGCGATTTTGGTCTCGTCGACAGATACCGGGTCGATCATCCGGAAGGGAGCATGTGGACGTGGACGCGTAGTTGGCCTTCTACCCGGGTATCTGCGTACCTGGATAGGATGTTAGTGAGAGAAGCCGACATAGACTTCTTAGAATGTCCAACGTTCCACTGGTTAGGCCACACGGACCACAAACTCGTTTGTGCCCGTGTGGTGTTAGATTTTAGGCCTAGGTTGGCTGGTTATTGGAAGTTCAATCAGTCCTTACTGGACAGGCGGGATTTCGCAGACCAGCTGACAAAACTAGTTCAGCGGGCGTTAATTGGGCGAGTCATTGGGAGTAAGTGGTGGGTTAGCTTTAAGGACTCCATTAGGTCTTTCGCCACCAAATATAGCCATGGCTCAACCTAGATAAGGCTGCGGAGGCAAAGACATCAGGAGCTAATTTCGCCCGGGCGGAGGCTGGTGGGGATTCCCTAGAAATAGCCTTAGCCAGGGAGGCCCTGGAGCGTCTGATTAGCGGGCGCTACATGGGCCAGGTAATTAGGCTAAGTTAAGCAAGATGTCTTCCGAAGCTGTGAAAATGGGCGCGGAACTGCGCAAGGAAGAAATTCGCCGAGCCGGCGACCGGTACATTCGAGAGGTACGCGACCCGAGTGGACATCTCCTTAGGTCGACCGACGACATGTGCGAGGCGTTCCGGCAGCATTTCGAACACCGATTTACCAAGGAGCCTGGTCTCCGTGACGAGGACTTTCGCAGCTATTTGGCTGACTTTCTCCGGCTTTCGCCGGCTGAAGCGGCTAGTTGGCAAGGGAGATTACGGAGGACGAAATCTACGTGGCTTTGAAGAAGGTCGGCAGTGGCAAGTCGCCAGGTTTGGATGGTTTGCCCTATGAATTGTACTTGAGGATGTCGCACCTTTGTCCCGCTCTTGGCTGTCGTGTTCAACCACTGGTTTCGGCAGGGGTCCATCCCCGGTCGGATCACCAGGGGCGTGATCACGCTGTTGAGAAAAGGCAAGAAGGTTGGGGAGGGGAACTAGACGATTACAGGCCCATAACTCTGCTAAACACAGAGTTAAAGATTTTGGCCAAGATCCTGACGAATCGCCTGCAGCTAGTTGCCGAGTCTCTGTTGGAACCGGATCAGACTTGTTCTGTGAAGGGGAGAACAATTCAGGAGCAACCTGCACTTGATTCGCACGATCATAGAGGGTGTAGAAGACGACGATGAGGCCGCGCTGATCAATTTAGATCAGTCCAAGGCATTTGATAGGATTGACCATGGCTACCTGGCTGCTGTCCTGCAGGCCGCCGGATTCAAACCCGACTTCAGCCGCTGGATTAGCCTTCTGTATCGCTCCCCCAGGCTGTGGTACAGGTGAACGGGAAGCTGTCGGGCGCTTTCGCGCTGTCTAGTCGGTCCGACAGGGTTGTCCACTGTCTTCTCTCCTTTATGTCTTGGCGTTGGAGCCCCTCCTTCGCCGGCTAAGGGACGAGACTGGCAGTCCGGTCCTGCGTGGAATTGAAGTCCCTGGCGGAGCTCGAGCCAGGGTTTCTGCGTACGCCGATGACGTAACGACCTTTGTGTCCTCCCGCAGGGACATAGAGGCGGTACACCAGGCCTTGTACGGTACGAGAAGGTGACAGGGGCCAGAATTAACTGCGACAAGTCATCCGGCTTGCGGTTAGGTGCCTGGAAGGGAGTTTCCCCTCCTGGGCCCTTCAGCTGGACGGACGGGCCGGTCAAGCCCTCGGAGTTTGGTTCGGTCCGGACTTACAGCTGGAGAAAAACTGGTCAGAAGTACTGGCAAAGGTCGGCGCGTCGGCCAAGATTTGGCGTCGACGGGGTCTCTCCGTGAAGGGCTTGGCGGAGGTGTGTAACACATACCTCTTTCCCATGATCCTTTACCGGCTGTCAGTACTTCCCCTTTGTGACGATCATGAGAAGGCGCTCGAGCGTTTGCTATTCTCCTGTCTTTGGAGAGGACGCAAACACATGGTCGACAAAGGAGTCTGTTGCCTCCGTCCGTGTCAAGGGGGTCTGGGATGCCACACTTGAGGAGCCACGTGCTCGCTTCAAGGTTGGCATTCCTCAGGCGCGCGTTAGAGGAAGATCGGTTGCTTGCGGGGGTAGTGAGGGACATGTTCCCTTGCCTTACCATCACGCCCTTGACCCTATGGCTGACCGTCAGGCCTTGGGTGCGACCGAAATTCCTCCTCGAATGTCTGGCGGCTTTACAGGCCATTCCACGGTCCAGTGACCTTTCACAGCCTAGGAAAATCTTCTACCGGGGATTAGTGGAGGCGCTGTGAAGGATAAGCTGTGGAGTAAGCTCGGCATGTCGAGAGTGGAGTACCGCTCTCATTGGTCTTGGGCGCCAGGTGCGGACTGGCTCAGCAACTCTGAGTTTTCTCTGACCTGGCGATTGGCTCGGAATGGTTTGTCTCTCAATGACAAGCGTTTCGCAATGGGCCTGGCGGATTTGCCAGATTGTGAACGTTGCAACCTTGGAATTAAGGAGACGTCTGCGCACGCCTTCTTCCATTGTTCGCGCGTTCGCCCGTTGTGGGCGCGTGTCGGCGAGTTGACTGCCTGTATCGCGCCGCGGGAGCTTCCTCGTGCTCTTGATCGCGCATACGCTGTGGACAATGTGTTGCCCCCGTACTCTGGAGTGAAGCGGATGGTGATTCTGACGCTGCTAGCCTCGGCTAGAATGGTGATATGGACGACGCGACTGGAGGAAGTCTTGCGGGGCGGTCGTCTTTCGGATCAGGATCTAATCCGATATTTTGAGCACCAGCTCAAAATGAAGATTAGAACTGAACGGAAACGGCTGCACCCGACAGACTTTTGCGAAAGGTGGATACATGCAGCGAGCCTGGTTCGTGTGACCGGGGCTAGCCTTGATTTTCTTTTTTAGATCTGCTAATCACATCGGGGGGGATTCCTTTGGAACCCTTCCCGTGGTTAAGGTAGATATTCTTTTGTGTACCTAGTTAATGTGAGTGTATGGGTTGTCCTAGCCTGTTCCCGGCTCCATTACTTTTGTTATGATCCAGTTCGAGATTCCCTTTGTCCGTCGTTATTTTGTCCCGTTTTACTCTCGGCTGGGTCAGCCTTATATATTCCCCAGTCCAATTTATTTTTAAATCTGCTTCTCCATTCCCCTTTAGAAATGAGCTACTTGATTTTGCCTTTAAGGCAGAATACAGTGGCTCTTTTAATTATGAGGGTGTGTTTGGGTCTTACTAACATTATGTATACGTTTTCATTTGACATTGTTTTTGTTTTGGGGATTTTTTGTTTCTTCATACCCTTCCCATCATGTCATTTCATGTATAAATTTTTTTAAATCTATTTTTGTATTATATTTGTAAATAGTCACAAATTTTTATGTACATTTGGGGCGTTTTGTAGGTCCCTGGTATGGTTTTTGCGGTATTTTGGTGTACGTTATGTATGAGTGTTGATGGACAAATTCTTATGGTGATTGAGAAAATTGTAACGTATGTATGGGTCGTGAATCCGATTAGCTAGGTATAAGATAGAGTACTGAAGACCACCCCAAGTTTTGTTCCCTCCCATTTTTCGGCCTTGTGCCATAATCTTTGTAATAAAAGATAAATAAAACTAGTCATTTCCTCCCAATCTTGTGTTGTGTGGTAAATGGCAGAGGATCAAAGTGTAGTATCTGTTCCTGAGTGATACTTACTATTGCTTTGTTTCCTGGACAATTGTGTTCCAGCCTAAGTTCATTGCTCAGGCCCGCGCAAAAGTAGCGGTAAAACGCGAAACGCCGGAAGACAAGCGTCCGTGGTTCGGCCTCTGGGGAGGCATGGCCTCGGAAGGGCCTGGGGGAAGTAGTTCCTCCCACCACGGCCTCGGTGGGAGGAAAGGAGGGGATTGCATTGCCGCCGCGGATTAATCCCCCTTCAGTTCCAGCAGCTGGTTTACCAGCATCAGTAACTGTGCTACCAGGACCGGGATCACCTAAACCCTCGACCTCTGGATGGACAGGGGGGAAAGATGATAATGAAGGGAGAAGAGTTCTATGACGAAATGAAGGTCAAGTACGCTCAGTACATCAAAGGAACTGAGCTGGTCTCTGTTCCGGAAGAACTAGCTAAAATAGAAGTGCGTATTATTACGCTGATAACTAAAGACATCAAGTCCCATAAGATGGTAGGCAACTAGACGCATTCGAGGAGGCAATTGCAGCTCTGAAGTTGAATGCGAGGGCCGTGGCGACTAAGAGCAATGCCATGTGGGACGTCCTGCTGGCTTCAGCAGAGGAAGCCAAAAGATTAATTGGGGTAGTCCTGGAGACTAAAACGCTCCAACTCCACACTGAGTACATGGGGACCAGGAAAATCAAGGCCGCCCTGCATGGCGTCCCCATGGACATTGCGGAAGACCACATAGGTGCCTTTTTCGCCAATTATGGAAAGGTGGCCTGTGTTTCCTCGCTGCGGTCCAAGGCCGGAATTTTAACAGGCGACATGACCCTGCAGTTGACCATTTCGAAGGAAAATATCGAAAAAATTCCTAACATCCTCACCTGCAGGGGTCGCGTGATATTTATTATCGTAGAGGGCAGGAAGCCGTGCTGTTGGGTCTGCGGGCGGCGGAACATGTAGCAAAGACCTGTCCCACCAAGAATCCTGCCCCAAAGGCCCAACCAGCCAAGCAACTACCGCAGGAGCAAGCAAAAACAAAGACGGCTTCTCCAGCACCGGCTCCAGCTGCCAACAAGGACGGCGAGTGGCAGGTGGTAGGCAGGAAGAAGAATAAAACACCATCCCCGGCGAAGGTGCCGCCACCTGCCAAAACGCCGGCTAAGATGAAGGAGACCCCGGTGAAGGAGACCGGTGAAGAGGTCTCCAGTCCAACCGGAAAGGGGTTCCCAAAAGGAAAAGACTCGCCTAGTATGGAGATGGAGGCGGGGAAAGGGCAGCGTCTCTCAAACGTGGGAGAGACGGAGGAAGCGGAGGAAGAACGCGACAGCCCAAAGTCTCAGCGGAGAAGCAGGAGCAGAGAGAGAAAAGTGCACAAAGAGAAATGCTCGTCTCTACCGGTGTCCCCCGTGAGAAAGACTTATGCGGACAAGGCAAGAAGCCTTCCCGCTTCCCGCCCTAAAGCTTCCCAGTCCCCAGTTTTTAAACTGACCCCCTTGGCAAAAGCTAGTGCCATAACTCCTACTCCCTCCCTCCTACTCCCACTCCCTCTCGGGCTAAGAAAAAAAAAATGCCTCCCGCGTGGGGATGCCCTGATGAAGGTCTAAGAAAATATTTCGGAGGAGTGGTCTTCCCAGCGACGAAGGCTACTGGAAGCTCCTTTTAAAATTGACCTCTGTGAAGGGCCCTCACGGAAGACCCGAGGAATCTCTATGCCCAGGCCCCAGGTGTCATCACCCTGGTTAGGAATACCGCAGGGGGGAACCTGAGGGTCTGGGACCACATCGCAGAGGTCCAGAAGCATTATACCAATTTAAATATGGTCAAAGAACATCTAACACCAGAGCTAAGAAAAATGGCTAAAAATTGTTCGGGGAGGTTCCCCGTATTACCCACCCCTGCTTATATAGGGTGGTAAAATTAATTTATCCAACGGACGTCGGCGGTATTGTCCTAGACGGACGAATTACGTCCGATATAGGTACAGGGTCCCTAGGTCCGTCGGGGTCCCAGCCACCAGAGATTTTTTCCCCGTATGTGATTAGAGCCGTTGTTGCATGTTTTCTGTTTCTCTTTTCAGGTTTCAAGAAATGTCTATCAAGATAGCCAGTTTGAATGCGTATGGCCTGAGGGATCGGGGTAAGGCGGCTCGCCTGCTTCGTGACTCCTTGTCGTACGGCGTGGATGTGGCCGCGATCCAAGAGACTCACTTTGTTTGCGATGTCGACTCGTGTGTGCTGTCTAGCGACTTTGTCGTTTATTCAGCATATTGGAGCCGGCGGGCCAGAGGTGTTTCTTTGCTGGTTAAGCGTACCCTGGGCGCGAGGGTTGACCTTGTCCATGTCGGTGCCGAGGGCCGGCTGATCGTGGCCGATATTGCAGTGAAAAGCAAGTCGTTCCGGCTGATTGCGGTTTATGCGCCCAATGTTCAAGGTGAGCGTGTCTCTTTCTTTCGGCTGTTGGAGCCCTTCATGGTGCATTCAACACGGCTAATCTTAGTTGGGGACTGGAATGCCATCCTAACCCCCAAATGGGATAGAGGGAGGGGCGCTAGCGGGTGGCGGTGATCGTAGCCTGGCTACCGGGATCTGGTCGGCGATTTTGGTCTCGTCGACAAGATACCGGGTCGATCATCCGGAAGGGAGCATGTGGACGTGGACGTGTAGTTGGCCTCACCGGGTATCAGCGTACCTGGATAGGGTAAGGTGAGAGAAGCTGACATAGACTTCTTAGAATGTCCAACGTTCCACTGGTTAGGCTACACGGACCACAAACTTGCTTGTGCCCGTGTGGTGTTAGATTTTAGGCCTAGGTTAGCTGGTTATTGGAAGTTCAACCAGTCCTTACTGGACAGGCGGACTTTCGTGACCAGCTGACAAAACTAGTTCAGCGGGCGTTAATTGGGCGAGTCATTGGGAGTAAGTGGTGGGTTAGTCTTAAGGACTCCATTAGGTTCTTCGCCACCAAATATAGCCAACGGCTCAACCTGATAAGGCCAGGAGGCAAAGACACTTAGAGCTAATTTCGCCCGGGCGGAGGTTGGTGGGGATTCCCTAGAAATAGCCTTAGCCAGGAGGCCCTGGAGCGTTCACTAGCGGGCGCTACATGGGTCAGGTAATTAGGCTAAGTTAAGCAAGATGTCTTCCGAAGCTGTGAAAATGGGCGCGGAACTGCGCAAGGAAGAAATTCGCCGAGCCGGCGACCGGTACATTCGAGAGGGTACGCGACCCGGAGGACATTCCCCAGGTCGACCGACGACATGTGCGAGGCGTTCCGGCAGCATTTCGAACACCGATTTACCAAGGAGCCTGGTCTCCGTGACGAGGACTTTCGCAGCTATTTGGCTGACTTTCCCCGGCTTTTGCCGGCTGAAGCGGCTAGTTGCGAAGGGGAGATTACGGAGGACGAAATCTACGTGGCTTTGAAGAAGGTCGGCATGGCAAGTCGCCAGGTTTGGATGGTTTGCCCTATGAATTGTACTTGGAGGATGTCGCACCTTTGGTTCCGCTCTTGGCTGTCGTGTTCAACCACTGGTTTCGGCAGGGGTCCATCCCTGGTCGGATCACCAGGGCGTGATCACGCTGTTGAGAAAAGGCAAGAAGGTTGGGAGGAACTAGACGGATTACAGGCCCATAACTCTGCTAAACACAGAGTTAAAGATTTTGGTCAAGATCCTGACGAATCGCTTGCAGCTGCTGCCGAGTCTCTTGTTGGAACCGGATCAGACTTGTTCTGTGAAGGGAGAACAATTCAGAGCAACCTGCACTTGATTCGCACGATCATAGAGGGTGTAGAAGACGACGATGAGGCCGCGCCGATCAATTTAGATCAGTCCAAGGCATTTGATAGGATTGACCATGGCTACCTGGCTGCTGTCCTGCAGGCCGCCGGATTCAAACCCGACTTCAGCCGCTGGATTAGCCTTCTGTATCGCTCCCCCCAGGCTGTGGTACAGGTGAACGGGAGCTGTCGGGCGCTTTCGCGCTGTCTAGGTCGGTCCGACAGGGTTGTCCACTGTCTTCTCCCTTATGTCTTGGCGTTGGAGCCTCCTTCGCCGGCTAAGGGACGAGACTGGCAGTCCGGTCCTGCGGAATTGAAGTCCCTGGCGGAGCTCGAGCCAGGGTTTCTGCGTACGCCGATGAAAGTAACGACCAACTGTGTGCTCCCGCAGGGACATAGAGGCGGTACGGGCGCTTGTACGGTACGAGAAGGTGACAGGGGCCGAGACCAACTGCGACAAGTCATCCGGCTTGCGGTTAGGTGCCTGGAAGGGAGTTTCCCTCCCGGGGCCCTTCAGCTGGACGGACGGGCCGGTCAAGCTCCTCGGAGTTTGAGGTTCGGTCGGGGCACCCAACTGAGCTGAGAATTGAGAAGTACTGGCAAAGGTCGGCGCGTCGGTCAAATTTGGCGTCGACCGGGAGGTCTCCGTGAAGGGCTTGGCGGAGGTGTGTAACACATACCTCTTTCCATGATCCTTTGCAAGCTGTCCGAGTACTTCCTTTGTGACGATCATGAAGGCGCTCGAGCGTTTGCTATTCTGTCTTTTGGAGAGGACGCAAACACATGGTCGACAAAGAGTCTGTTGCCTCCGTCCGTGTCAAGGGGTCTGGGGATGCCACACTTGAGGAGCCACGTGCTCGCTTCAGGTTGGCATTCCTCAGGCGCGCGTTGGAGGAAGATCGGTTGCTTGCGGGGGTGATGAGGACATGTTCCCTTGCTGCTTATATCACGCCCCGACCTATGGCTGACCGTCGGGCCTTGGGTGCGACCGAAATTCCTGCTCGAATGTCTGGCGGCTTTACAGGCCATTCCACGGTCCAGTGACCTTTCACAGCCTAGGAAAATCTTCTATCGAGGATTAGTGGAGGGCGCCGTGAGGGATAAGCTGTGGAGTAAGCTCGGCATGTCGAGAGTGGAGTACCGCTCTCATTGGTCTTAGGCGCTCAGATACAGATTGGCTCGGCAACTCTGAGTTTCTCTGACCTGGCGATTGGCTCAGAATGGTTGTCTCTCGTGGCAAGCGTTTCGCAATGGGCCTGGCGGATTTGCCAGATTGTGAACGTTGCAACCTTGGAATTAAGGAGACGTCCGCGCACGCCTTCTTCCATTGTTCGCGCGTTCGCCCATTGTGTGAGCGTGTCGGCGAGTTGACTGCTCGTATCGCGCCGCGGGAGCTCGTGCTCATTGATCGCGCATACGCTGTGGACCAATGTGTTGCCCCCCCGTACTCTGGAGTGAAGCGGATGGTGTTTCTGACGCTGCTGGCTTCGGCGAAATGGTGATATGGACGACGCGACTGGAGGAAGTCTTGCGGGGCGGTCGTCTTTCGGATCAGGATCTAATCCGATATTTTGAGCACCAGCTCAAAATGAAGATTAGAACTGAACGGAAACGGCTGCTGCGACAGACTTTTGCGAAGGTGGATACATTTGCTTGAGCCTGGTTCGTGTGACCGGGGCTAGCCTTGATTTTCTTTTTTAGATCATATAATCACATCGGGGGGGATTCCTTTGGAACCCTTCCCGTGGATTAGGTAGATATTCTTTTGTGCCTGCCTAGTTAATGTGAGTGTATGGGTTGTCCTAGCCTGTTCAGCTCCAATGCTTTTGTTATGTGATCCAGTTCGAGATCCCCTTTGTCCTTCGTTTTTTTGTCCCGTTTCATTCTCGGCTGGGTCAGCCTTATATATTCTCCAGTCCAATTTATTTTGTACCTTACTTCTCCCATCCTTAGAAAGAGAGCTACTTGATTTTGTCTTTTAAGGCAGAATACAGTAGCCTCTTTAATTATGAGGGTGTGTTTGGGTCTTACTAACACTCTGTATATGATGTTCATTTGAAATTGTTTTTATTTTGGGGATTTTCTGTTTCTTCTTTCCTTCCCATCATGTCATTTCATGTATAAATTTTAAAGTTATTTTTGTATTATATTTGTAAATAATCACAAATTTTTATGTACATTTGGGGCGTTTTGTAGGTCCTAATTGTAGTTTTTGCAGCATTTTGGTGTACGATATGTATGAGTGTTGATGGACAAATTCTTATGGTGATTGAGAAAATTGTAACGTATATATAGGTCGTGAATCCGATTAGCTAGGTATAGATGATACTGAAAGACCACCCCAAGTTTTGTTTCCCCCTCCCATTTTTCGGCCTTGTGCCATAATCTTTGTAATATAAGATAAATAAAGCTAGTCATTTCCTCCCAATCTTGTGTTGTGTGGTAAATGGCAGAGGATCAAAGTGTAGTATCTGTTCCTGAGTGATACTTACTATTGCTTTGTTTCCTGGACAATTGTGTTCCAGCCTAAGTTTGTGCTCAGGCCCGCGCAAAAGTAGCGGTAAAACGCGAAACGCCGGAAGACAAGCGTCCGTGGTTCGGCCTCTTGGGAGGCATGGCCTCGGAAGGGCCTGGGGGAGTAGTTCCTCCCACCACGGCCTCGGTGGGAGGAAAGGAGGGGGATTGGGCATTACCGCCGAGGATTAATCCCCCTTCAGTTCCAGCAGCTGGTTTGCCAACATCATTAACTATGCTACCAGGACAGGATCACCTAAACCCTCGACCTCTGGATGGACAGGGAAAGATGATAATGAAGGAAAAGAGTTCTATGACGAAATGAAGGTCAAATGCGCTCAGTACATTAAAAGGAACCCCAAACTGGTCTCTGTTCTGGAAGATAACTAAAAAAATACGTGCGTATTATTACGCTGATAACTAAGAACATCAAGTCTCATAAGATGGTAGGAATAACTAGAGACGCATTTGAGAGCATTGCAACTCAGAGTTGAATGCTAAGTGTGGCGAGGAGAGAGCAATGCCATGTGGGACGTCCTGCTGGCTTCCTTGGAGGAAGCCAAAAGATTGGTCGTTGTCCTGGAGACTAAACGCTGGCCTCACACTGAATATGGGGACCAGGAAGATCAAGTTACCCATAAGCGTCCCCATGGACATTGCAGAGGACCACATGGTGCCTTTTCGCCGATTATGGAAAAGGTGAGCCTGTATTTCCTCGCTACGGGTCAAAGGCCGGAATTTTAACAGGCGACATGACCTACGAGTTGACCATTTCGAAGGGGAAAATATCGAAAAATTCGCCGTCTCACCTGCACGGATGTACGTGATATTTATTATCGTAGAGGCAGGAAGCCGTGCTGTTGGGTCTGCGGGGCGGCGGGAACATGTAGCAAAGACCTGCCCACCAAGAATTCTGCCCCAAGGCCCAACCAGTAACCAACTACCGCAGGAGCAAGCAAAAGCAAAGACGGCATCACCAGCACCGGCTCCAGCTGCCAACAAGGACGGCGAGTGGCAGGTGGTAGGCAGGAAAGAAGAATAGACACCATCCCCGGCAGAAGGTGCGCCACACACCTGCCAAAACGCCGGCTAAGATGAGAGACCCCGGTGAATGCGGGTGAAGAGGTCTCCAGTCCAACCGAAGGGGTTAAAAGGAAAGAGCCCCTCGCCTAGTATGGAGATGGAGGTGGAAAGGGCAGCGTCTCTCAAACGTGGGAGAGACGAGGAAAGCGGAGGAAGAACACGACGGCCGAAGTCGCGGCGGAGAAGCAGGGAGCGAGAGAAAAGTACATAAAGTGAAATGCTCGTACTAGGTATCCCCCGTGAGAAAGACTTATGCGGACAAGGCAGAGAGCCTTCCCGCTTCCCGCTTAAGGCTTCCCGATCCCCTGATTTTAAACTGACCCCCTTGGCAAGCTGAACATAACTCCTGCTCCCTCCCTTCTCCTACTCCTACACTCCCTCTCGAGCTAAGAAAAAAAATGCCTCCGCGTGGGAATGCCCTGATGAAGGTTCGAAAACCTTTTCGGAGGAGTGGTCTTCCAGCGTCGAAGGCTGCTGGGAGAGCCTCTTCAAAATTGACCTCTGTGAAGGTCCTCTCTACGGAAGACCCGAGGAACTTTTAGCAGGCCCCAGGTGTCATCACCCTGGTTAGGAATACCGGGGGAACCTGCAGGTCTGGGACCTATCCGCAAGAGGTCCAGAAACGTATACCAATTTAAATATGGTCAAAGAACATTCACCAGAGCTAAGAAAAATGGCTAAAAATTGTTCGGGAGGTTCCCCATTTTTACTCCACCTAACATATGGGGTGGTGAAATTAATTATCCAACGGACGTCGGCGGTATTGTCCTAGACGGACGAATTACGTCAATATAGGTACAGGGGGTCCCTAGGACAGTCCGTCGGGGTCCCAGCCACCAGGAATTTTTTCCCCGTATGTGATTAGAGCCGTTGTTGCATGTTTTTTCTGTTTCTCTTTTTTCAGGCCTAAGAAATGTCTATCAAGATAGCCAGTTTGAATGCGTATGGCCTGAGGGATCGGGGCAAGGCGACTCGCCTGCTTCGTGACCTCTTGTCATGCAGCGTGGATGTGCAGATCGGGAACTCACTTTGTTTGCGAAGTCGACTCGTGTGTGCTGTCTAGCGACTTTGTCGTTTATTCAGCATATGGGAGCGGCAGGCCAGAGGTGTTTCTTTGCTGGTTAAGCGTACCCTGGACGCGAGGGTTGACCTTGTCCATGTCGGTGCCGAGGGCCGGCTGATCGTGGCCGATATTGCAGTGAAAAGCAAGTCGTTCCGGCTGATTGCGGTTTATGCGCCCAATATTCCAAGGTGACGTGTCTCTGTACCGGCTGTTGGAGCCCTTCATGGTGCATTCAACACGGCGGCTAATCTTGGTTGGGGACTGGAGATGCCATCCTAACCCCAAATGGGATAGAGGGAGGGCGCTAGCGGGTAGGAGTGGTGATCGTAGCCTGGTCAATCTTGTCAGCGATTTTGGTCTCGTCGATAGATACCGGGTCGATCATCCGGAAGGAGCATGTGGACGTGGACGCGTAGTTGGCCCTCTACCGGGTATCAGCGTACCTGGATAGGGTGTTAGTGAGAGAAGCCGACATAGACTTCTTAGAATGTCCAACGTTCCACTGGTTAGGCTACACGGATCACAAGCTCGTTTGTGCCCGTGTGGTGTTGAATTTTAGGCCTGGGTTGGCTGGTTGTTACCGTTCAACCAGTCCTTACTGGACAGGCGGGACTTTCGTGACCAGCTGACAAAACTAGTTCAGCAGGCGTTAGTGGGCGAGTCATTGGGAGTAAGTGGTGGGTTAGTCTTAAGGACTCCATTAGGTCTTTCGCCACCAAATATAGCCCGGCGGCTCGACCTAGATAAGGCTGCGGAGGCAAAGACGCCCAAGGCTAATTTCGCCCGGGCGGAGGCTGGTGGGGATTCTAGAAATAGCCTTAGCCAGGGGGCCCTGGAGGCGTTCGACTAGCAGGCGCTACATGAGCCAGGTAGTGGGGCTAAGTTAAGCAAGATGTCTTCCGAGAAAGCTGTGAAAATGGGCGCGGAACTGCGCAAGGAAGAAATTCGCCAGGCCGGCGACCGGTACATTCGAGAGGAGGTACGCGGCGGAGGGAACGTATCGCCAAGGTCGACCGACGACATGTGCGAGGCGTTCGGCAACATTTCGAACACCGATTTACCAAGGAGCCTGGTCTCCGTGACGAGGACTTTCGCAGCTATTTGGCTGACTTTCCCCGGCTTTTGCCGGCTGAAGCGGCTAGCTGCGAAGGGGAAGTTACGGAGGACGAAATCTACGTGGCTTTGAAGAAGGTCGACGTGGCAAGTCGCCAGGTTTGGATGGTTTGCCCTATGAATTGTACTTGAGGATGTCGCACCTTTTTGTCCCGCTCTTGGCTGTCGTGTTCAACCACTGGTTTCGGCAGGGGTCATCCCGGTCGGATCACCAAGAACGTGATCACAGCAACGCTATTGAAAAGGCAAGAAAGTTAAGGAGGAACTAGATGATTACAGGCCCATAACTCTGCTAAACACAGAGTTAAAGATTTTGGCCAAGATCCTGACGAATCGCTTGCAGCTAGTTGCCGAGTCTCTGTTGGAACCGGATCAGACTTGTTCTGTGAAGGGAGAACAATTCAGAGCAACCTGCACTTGATTCGCACGATCATAGAGGGTGTGAAAGACGACGATGAGGCCGCGCTGATCGAGGTGCGATCAGTCCAAGGCATTTGATAGGATTGACCATGGCTACCTGGCTGTAATATGCAGGCCGCCGGATTCAAGCCGACTTCAGCCGCTGGATTAGCCTTCTGTATCGCTCCCCCCAGGCTGTGGTACAGGTGAACGGGAAGCTGTCGGGCGCTTTCGCGCTGTCTAGGTCGGTCCGACAGGGTTGTCCTGTCTTCTCTCGCCCCATGCTCATGGCGTTGGAGCCCCTCGGCTTCGCCGGCTGAGGGACAAGGACTGGCAGTCCGGTCCTGCGTGGAATTGAAGTCCCTGGCGGGCGCGAGCCAGGGTTTCTGCGTACGCCGATGACGTAACGACCTTTGTGTCCTCCCGCAGGGACTGTAGAGCGGTCACACCAGGCGCTTGTACAGTACGAAAGGTGACAGGGGCCGAATTAACTGCGACAAGTCATCCGGCTTGCGGTTAGGTGCCTGAGAGGAGTTTCCCTCCCGGGGCCCTTCGGCTGGACGGACGGGCAGGTAGCTCCTCCGGGTTTGGTTCGGTCCGGACGCTGGCTGGAGAAAAGCTGGTCAAGTACTGGCAAAGGTCGGCGCGTCGGTCAAGATTTGGCGTCGACGGGGTCTCTCTCCGTGAAGGGCTTGGCGGAGGTGTGTAACATACCTCTTTCCCATGATCCTTTACCGGCTGTCAATCTTCCTTTGTGACGATCGTGAGAAGGCGCTCGAGCGTTTGCTATTCTCCTGTCTTTGGAGAGGACGCAAACACATGGTCGGCAAAGGAGTCTGTTGCCTCCGTCCGTGTCAAGGGGGGTCTGGGGATGCCACACTTGAGGAGCCGCGTGCGCTTCAAGGTTGGCATTCCTCAGGCGCGCGTTAGAGGAAGATCGGTTGCTTGCGGGGGTAGTAGAGGACATGTTCCCTTGCCTTACCATCCGCCCCCGACCCTATGGCTGACCGTCGGGCCTTGGGTGCGACCGAAATTCCTCCTCGAATGTCTGGCGGCTACGGGCCATTCCACGGTCCAGTGACCTTTCACAGCCTAGGAAAATCTTCTATCGGGGATTAGTGGAGGGCGCCGTGAAGGATAAGCTGTGGAGTAAAGCTCGGCATGTCGAGAATTACCGCTCTCGGTGGTCTTGGGCGCCAGGTGCAGATTGGCTCCAGCAACTCTGAGTTTTCTCTGACCTGGCGATTGGCTCGGAATGGTTGCTCTCTCAATGACAAGCGTTTCGCAATGGGCCTGGCGGATTTGCCAGATTGTGAACATGCAACCTTGGAGATTAAGGAGACGTCTGCGCACGCCTTCTTCCATTGTTCGCGCGTTCGCCCGTTGTGGGCGCGTGTCGGCGAGTTGACTGCTCGTATCGCGCCGCCGAGCTCGTGCTCATTGATCGCGCATACGCTGTGGACAATGTGTTGCCCCCACGTACTCTGGAGTGAAGCGGATGGTGTTTCTGACGCTGCTGGCTTCGGCTAGAATGGTGATATGGACGACGCGACTGGAGAAGTCTTGCGGGGCGGTCGTCTTTCGGATCGGGATCTAATCCGATATTTTGAGCACCAGCTCAAAATGAAGATGAAACTGAACGAAGCAACTGCGCCCCGACGAACTTTTGGCGAAAGGTGGATACATGCAGCGAGCCTGGTTCATGTGACCGGGGCTAGCCTTGATTTTCTTTTAGATCTGCTAATCACATCCAGAGAGGGGGATTCCTTTGGAACCCTTCCCGTGGTTAAAATGAAAATTCTTTTGTGTACCTAGTTAATGAGTGTATATGTTGTCCTAGCCTGTCCCGGCTCCAACGCTTTTGTTATGATCCAGTTCGAGATCCCCTTTGTCCCTTGTTATTTTTGTCGTTTCATTCTCGGCTGGGTCAGCCTTATGTATTCTCCAGTCCAATTTATTTTTGTTCCCTGCTGCTCCATTCCCCTTAGAAAAGGAAGTGCTTCTTGATTTTGTCTTTTAAGACGAATACAGCGGCCTCTTTAATTGTGTGGGTGTGTTTGGGTCTTACTAACACCATGTATATGATATTCATTTGAAATTGTTTTTAGTTTGGGGATTTTTGTTTCTTCATTCCCCCTTCCCATCATGTCATTTCATGCACAAATTTTTAAATCTACTTTTGTATTATATTTGTCACAAATTTTTATGTACATTTGGGGCGTTTTGTAGGTCCCTGGTATGGTTTTTGCGGCATTTTGGTGTACGAGATGTATGAGTGTTGATGGACAAATTCTTATGGTGATTGAGAAAATTGTAACGTATGTATGGGTCGTGAATCCGATTAGCTAGGTATAAGATAGAGTACTGAGAAGACCACCCCAAGTTTTGTTCCCCCTCCCATTTTCGGCCTTGTGCCATAATCTTTGTAATATAAGATAAATAAAACTAGTCATTTCCTCCCAATCTTTGGTGACAACGTGGTAAATGGCAGAGGATCAAAAGTGTAGTATCTGTTCTGAGTGATACTTACTATTGCTTTGTTCTGGACAATTGTGTTCCAGCCTAAGTTTATTGTAAGGCCCGCGCAAAAATAGCGGTAAAACGCGAAACGCCGGAAGACAAGCGTCCGTGGTTCGGCCTCTTGGGAGGCATGGCCTCGGAAGGGCCTGGGAAGTAGTTCCTCCCACCACGGCCTCGGTGGGAGAAAAAGGAGGATTAGGCACATTACCGCCGCGGATTAATCCCCCCTTCAGTTCCAGCAGCTGGTTTACCAGCATCAGTAACTGTGCAATCAGGACCGGGATCACCTAAACCCTCGACCTCTGGATGGACAGGGGGAAGGTGTTAATAGAGGAGAAGAGTTCTATGACGAAATGAAGGTTAAGTACGCTCAGTACATTGAACTGAGCTGGTCTGTTCGGAAGAACTAGCTAAAATAGGAGTGCGTATTATTACGCTGATAACTAAAGACATCCAAGTCTCATAAGATGGTAGGAATAACTAGAGATGCATTTGAGGAAGCAGGTAGCACTGGAGAAGTTGAATGCTAGAGACCGTGGCGAGGAAGAGCAATACCATGTGGGACGTCCTGCTGGCCTTGTGAGAAGCCAAAGATTAATTGATTGTCCTGGAGACTAAAACGCTACAACTCCACTGAATATATGGGGACCAGGAAGATCAAGGTTACCCTGCACGGCGTCCCCATGGACATTGCAGAGGACCACATAGGTGCCTTTTTCGCCAATTATGGAAAGGTGGCCTGTGTTTCCTCGCTGCAGTCCAAAGGAGCCGGAATTTTAACAGAGCGACATGACCCTGCAGTTGACCATTTCGAAGGAAAATATCGAAAAATTCCTAACATCCTCACCTGCAGGGGTCGCGTGATATTTATTATCGTGAGCGGGAAGCCGTGCTGTTGGGTCTGCGAGGCGGCGGAACATGTAGCAAAGACCTGCCCACCAAGAATCCTGCCCCCGAGCCCAACCAGCCAAGCAACTACCGCAGGAGCAAGCAAAAGCAAAGACGGCATCACCAGCTTCGGCTCCAGCTGCCAACAAGGACGGCGAGTGGCAGGTGGTGAGCAGGAAGAAGAATAGACACCATCCCCGGCGAAGGTGCCGCCACCTGCCAAAACGCCGGCTAAGATGAAGGAGACTCCGGTGGAAGAGACCCCGGTGAAGAGGTCTCCAGTCCATCCCCGAAGGGGTTCCCAAAAGGAAAAAAGAGCCCCTCGCCTAGTATGGAGATGGAGTGGAAAGGGCAGCGTCTCTCAAACGTGGGAGAGACGAGGAAGCGGAAGAAGAACGCGACAGCCCAAAGTCTCGGCGGAGAAGCAGGAGCAGAGAAAAGTGCACAAAGAGAAATGCTCGTCTCTACCGGTGTCCCCTGTGAAGAAGACTTATGCGGACAAGGCAAAAGCCTTCCCGCTTCCCCGCTTAAAGCTTCCCAGTCCCCAGTTTTTAAACTGACCCCCCTGGCTAAATCTAGCGCTTCGCTCACTCCCTCCCCTTCTCCTACTCCCTCCCTCTAGGGCTAAGAAAAAAAATGCCCTCCCTCGCGGGGACGCCCTGATGAAAGTACAGGACAACATTTCAGAGGAGTGGTCTTCGCAGCGACGAAAGAGCTACTGAAGCCTCTTTTAAAATTGACCTCTGTGAAGGGTCTCTCTACGGAAGACCCGAGGAACTTTCGCCAGGCCCCAGGTGTCATCACCCTGGTTAGGAATACCGGGGGGAACCTGCGGGTCTGGGACCATATCGCAGAGGTCCAGAAGCATTATACCAATTTAAATATGGTCAAAGAACATTCACCAGAGCTAAGAAAAATGGCTAAAAATTGTTCGAGAGGTTCCCGTATTACTCCACCCCCTGCTTATATAGGGTGGTAAGATTAATTTATCCAACGGACGTCGGCGGTATTGTCCTAGACGGACGAATTACGTCCGATATAGGTACAGGGTCCCTAGGACAGTCCGTCGGGGTCCAGCCCACCAGAGATTTTTCCCCGTATGTGATTAGAGCCGTTGTTGCATGTTTTCTTGTTCTCTTTTTCAGGCCTAAGAAATGTCTATCAAGATAGCCAGTTTGAATGCGTATGGCCTGAGGATCGGAAGTAAAACGGCTCGCCTGCTTCGTGACCTCTTGTCGTACGGCGTGGATGTAGCCGCGATCCGGGAACTCACTTTGTTTGATGTCGACTCGTGTGTGCTGTCTAGCGACTTTGTCGTTTATTCGGCATATGAACCCGTAGACCAGAGGTGTTTCTTTGCTGGTTAAGCGTACCCTGGACGCGAGGGTGAATACTGTCCATGTCGGTGCCGAGGGCCGGCTGATCGTGGCCGATATTGCAGTGAAAAGCAAGTCGTTCCGGCTGATTGCGGTTTATGGCGCCCAATGTTCAAGGTGAGCGTGTCTTTCTTTCGGCTGTTGGAGCCCTTCATGGTGCATTCAACACGGCTAATCTTAGTTGGGGACTGGAATGCCATCCTAACCCCAAATGGGATAGAGGGAGGGGCGCTAGCGGGTAAGGTGTTGATCGTAGCCTAGTCCAATCTTGTCGGCGATTTTGGTCTCGTCGACAGATACCGAGTCGATCATCCGGAGGAAGGAGCATGTGGACGTGGACGCGTAGTTGGCCACTCTACCCGGGTATCAGCGTACCTGGATAGGGTGTTAGTGAAGAAGCCGACATAGACTTCTTAGAATGTCAACGTTCCACTGGTTAGGCTACACGGATCACAAACTCGTTTGTGCCCGTGTGGTGTTAGAAGTTTAGGCTAGGTTGGCTGGTTATTGGAGAGTTCAGTCAGTCCCTTACTGGACAGGCAGGACTTTCGTGACCAGCTGACAAAACTAGTTCAGCGGGCGTTAATTGGGCGAGTCATTGGGAGTAAGTGGTGGGTTAGTCTTAAGGACTCCATTAGGTCTTTCGCCACAAATATAGCCAGCGGCTCAGCCTAGATAAGGCTGCGGAGGCAAGACACTTAGAGCTAATTTCGCCGGGCGGAGGCTGGTGGGGATTCCCTAGAAATAGCCTTAGCCGGGGAGGCCCTGGAGCGTTCGACTAGCAGGCGCTACATGGGTCGGGTAATTGAGGCTAAGTTAAGCAGATGTCTTCCGAAGCTGTGAAAATGGGCGCGGAACTGCGCAAGGAAGAAATTCGCCGAGCCGGCGACCAGTACATTCGAGAGGTACGCGACTTCGGAGGACATCTCCTTAGGTCGACCGACGACATGTGCGAGGCGTTCGGCAACATTTCGAACACCGATTTACCAGAGAGCCTGGTCTCCGTGACGAGGACTTTCGCAGCAGCTGTTGACTGTTTCCCCGGCACGCGGCTAAACGGCTGGCTGCCGAAGGAGATTACGGAGGACGAAATCTGCGTGTTTTGAAGAAGGTCGGCAGTGGCAAGTCGCCAGGTTTGGATGGTTTGCCCTATGAATTGTACTTGAGGATGTCGCACCTTTTTGTCCCGCTCTTGGCTGTCGTGTTCAACCACTGGTTTCGGCAGGGGTCCATCCCCAGTCGGATCACCGGGGGCGTGATCACGCTGTTGAAAAAGGCAAGAAGGTTGAGGAAGAACTAGATGATTACAGGCCCATAACTCTGCTAAACACAGAGTTAAAGATTTTGGCCAAAGATCCTGACGAATCGCTTGCAGCTAGTTGCCGAGTCTCTGTTGGAACCGGATCAGACTTGTTCTGTGAAGGGGAGAACAATTCAGAGCAACCTGCACTTGATTCGCACGATCATAGAGGGTGTAGAAGACGACGATGAGGCCGCGCTGATCAATTTAGATCAGTCCAAGGCATTTGATGGGATTGACCGTGGCACCCTGGCTGCTGTCCTGCAGGCCGCCGGTTCAAACCCGACTTCAGCCGCTGGATTAGCCTTCTGTATCGCTCCCCCCAGGCTGTGGTACAGGTGAACGAGAAGCTGTCGGGCGCTTTCGCGCTGTCTGAGTCGGTCCAGAGCAGGGTTGTCCACTGTCTTCTCTCCTTTATGTCTTGGCGTTGGAGCCCCTCCTTCGCCGGCTGAGGGGACGAGACTGGCAGTCCCGGTCCTGCGTGGAATTGAAGTCCTGGCGGAGCTCGGGGCAGGGTTTCTGCGTACGCCGATGACGTAACGACCTTTGTGTCCTCCCGCAGGGTTTATAGAGCGGTACACCAGGCGCTTGTCACGGTACGAGAAGGTGACAGGGGCAGAATTAACTGCGACAAGTCATCCGGCTTGCGGTTAGGTGCCTGGAAGGTTTCCTCCCGGGGCCTTCAGCTGGACGGACGGGCCAGTCAAGCTCCTCGGAGTTTGGTTCGGTCCGGACTTACGGCTGGAGAAAAGCTGGTCAGAAGTACTGGCAAAGGTCGGCGCGTCGGTCAAGATTTGGCGTCGACGGGAGTCTCCGTGAAGGAGCTTGGCGGAGGTGTGTAACACATGCCTCTTTCCCATGATCCTTTACCGGCTATCGAGTACTTCCCTTTGTGACGATCATGAGGAAGGCGCTCGAGCGATTGCTATTCTCTATCGCACGGAGGATTTCAACATGGTCGTGAAAAGTCTCAAGCACTCCGTCCGTGTCAAGGGGGTCTGTAAGGATGTACTTGAGGAGCCACGTGCTCGCTTCAAGGTTGGCGGTGCCTCAGGCGCGCGTTGGAGGAAGATCGGTTGCTTGCGGGGGTAGTGAGGGACATGTTCCCTTGCCTTACCATCACGCCCCCGACCCCTATAGCTGACCGTCGGGCCTTGGGTGCGGTAAAATTCCTGCTCGAATGGCCTCTAGCGACTTTACAGGCCATTCCACGGTCAGTGACCTTTCACAGCCTAGGAAAATCTTCTATCGGGGATTAGTGGAGGGCGCCGTGAAGGATAAGCTGTGGAGTAAGCTCGGCATGTCGAGAGTGGAGTACCGCTCTCATTGGTCTTGGGCGCCAGGTGCAGATTGGCTCAGCAACTCTGAGTTTTCTCTGACCTGGCGATTGGCTCGGAATGGTTTGTCTCTCAATGACAAGCGTTTCGCAATGGGCCTAGCGGTTGAATTGTAGAACGTTGCAACCTTGGAATTAAGGAGACGTCTGCGCACGCCTTCTTCCATTGTTCGCGCGTTCGCCCGTTGTGGGCGCGTGTCGGCAGGTTGATGCTCGTATCGCGCCGCGGAAGCTCGTGCTCATTGATCGCGCATACGCTGTGGACAATGTGTTGCCCTCGTACTCTGGAGTGAAGCCGGATGGTGTTTCTGACGCTGCTGGCTTCGGCTAGAATGGTGATATGGACGACGCGACTGGAGGAAGTCTTGCGGGGCGGTCGTCTTTCGGATCAGGATCTAATCCGATATTTTGAGCACCAGCTCAAAGTAGGAATTAAACTGAACGAGCAACTGCACCCGACGAACTTTGGCGAAAGGTGGATACATGCAGCGAGCCTGGTTCATGTGACCAGGGCTAGCCTTGATTTTCTTTTTAGATCTGCTAATCACATCGGGGGGATTCCTTTGGAACCCTTCCCGTGGTTAAGGTAGAAATTCTTTTGTGTACCTAGTTAATGTGAGTGTATGGGTTGTCCTAGCCTGTTCCGGCTCCAACGCTTTTGTTATGATCCAGTTCGAGATCCCCTTTGTCCAGCGTTATTTTTTGTCCCGTTATACTCTCGGCTGGGTCAGCCTTATATATTCTCCAGTCCAATTTATTTTTACTTATACTTCTCCATTCCCCTGTAGAAGAGCTACTTGATTTTGCCTTTTAAGGCAGAATACAATGGCCTCTTTAATTATGAGGGTGTGTTTGGGTCTTACTAACACTGTGTATGTATTTCATTTGACATTGTTTTTGTTTGGGATTTTTTGTTTCTTCATACCCCTTCCCATCATGTCATTTCATGCACAAATTTTTAAATCTATTTTTGTATTATGTTGTATATAGTCACAAATTTTTATGTACATTTGGGGCGTTTTGGCAAGTCCCTGGTATGGTTTTTGCGGTATTTTGGTGTACGATATGTATGAGTGTTAATGGACAAATTCTTATGGTGATTGAGAAAATTGTAACGTATGTATGGGTCGTGAATCTGATTAGCTAGGTATAAGATAGAGTATGAAGACCACCCCAAGTTTTGTTCCCCCTCCCATTTTTCGGCCTTGTGCCATAATCTTTGTAATAAAAGATAAATAAAACTAGTCATTTCCTCCCAATCTTGTGTTGTGTGGTAAATGGCAGAGGATCAAAGTGTAGTATCTGTTCCTGAGTGATACTTACTATTGCTTTGTTTCCTGGACAATTGTGTTCCAGCCTAAGTTTATTGCTCAGGCCCGCGCAAAAGTAGCGGTAAAACGCGAAACGCCGGAAGACAAGCGTCCGTGGTTCGGCTCTCTTGGGAGGCATGGCCTCGGAAGGGCCTGGGGAAATAGTTCCTCCCACCACGGCCTCGGTGGGAGGAAAGGAGGGGATTGGGCATTACCGCCGAGGATTAATCCCCCTTCAGTTCCAGCAGCTGGTTTACCAGCATCAGTAACTGTGCTACCAGGACCGGGATCACCTAAACCCTCGACCTCTGGATGGACAGGGGAAAGATGATAATGAAGGGAGAGGAGTTCTATGACGAAATGAAGGTCAAGTACGCTCATTACATTAAAGGAACTGAGCTGGTCTCTGTTCCGGAAGAACCAACTAAAATAGAGATGCGTATTATTACGCTGATAACTAAAGACATCAAGTCTCATAAGATGGTAGGAATAACTAGAGACGCATTTGAGGAGGCAATTGCAACTCTGAAGTTGAATGCTAGGGCCGTGGCGAGAAGAGCAATGCCATGTGGGACGTCCTGCTGGCTTCAGCAGAGGAAGCCAAAAGATTAATTGGAGTTGTCCTGGAGACTAAGCTCCACACTGAATATGGGGACCAGGAAGATCAAGGTTACCTACTTGGCGTCCCCATGGACATTGCAGAGGACCACATAGGTGCCTTTTTCGCCAATTATGGAAAGGTGGCCTGTGTTTCCTCACTGCGGTCAAGGCCGGAATTTTAACAGGCGACATGACCCTGCAGTTGACCATTTTCGAAGGAGAATATCGAAAAAATTCCTAACATCCTCACCTGCAGGGGTCGCGTGATATTTATTATTGTAGAGGGCAGGAAGCCGTGCTGTTGGGTCTGCGGGGCGGCGGAACATGTAGCAAAGACCTGCCCCACCAAGAATCCTGCCCCAAAGGCCCAACCAGCCAAGCAACTACCGCAGGAGCAAGCAAAAGCAAAGACGGCTTCACCAGCACCGGCTCCAGCTGCCAACAAGGACGGCGAGTGGCAGGTGGTAGGCAGGAAGAAGAATAAGACACCATCCCCGGCGAAGGTGCCGCCACCTGCCAAAACGCCGGCTAAAGAAGAAGGAGACCCCGGTGAAAGAAACCCCGGTGAAGAGTCTCCAGTCCAACAGGAAGGGGTTCCCAAAAGGAAAGAGCCCCTCGCCTAATATGGAGATGGAGGTGGAAAGGGCAGCGTCTACAAACGTGGGAGAGACGAGGAAGCGGAGGAAAGAACGCGACAGCCCAAAGTCTCAGCGGAGAAACAGGAGCAGAGAGAGAAAAGTGCACAAAGAGAAATGCTCGTCTCTACCGGTGTCCCCGTGAGAAAGACTTATGCGGACAAGGCAAGAAGCCTTCCGCTTCCCCGCTAAAGCTTCCCAGTCCCCAGTTTTTTAAACTGACCCCCTTGGCAAAAGCTAGTGCCATAACTCCTACTCCCTCCCCTTCTCCTACTCCCACTCCCTCTCGGGCTAAGAAAAAAATGCCCTCCCGCGTGGGGATGCCCTGATGAAGGTTCCAGAAAATATTTCGGAGGAGTGGTCTTCCCAGCGACGAAGGCTACTGAAGCCTCTTTTAAAATTGACCTCTGTGAAGGGTCTCTCTACGGAGAAGACCCGAGGAACTTTGCCCAGGCCCCAGGTGTCATCACCCTGATTTAGGAATACCGGGGGGAACCTGCGGGTCTGGAACCCATCGCAGAGGTCCAGAAGCATTATACCAATTTAAATATGGTCAAAGAACATTCACCAGAGCTAAGAAAAATGGCTAAAAATTGTTCGGGGAGGTTCCCGTATTACTCCACCCCTGCTTATATAGGGTGGTAAAATTAATTTATCCAACGGACGTCGGCGGTATTGTCCTAGACGAATTACGTCCGATATAGGTACAGGGTCCCTAGGACAGTCCGTCGGGGTCCAACCACCAGAGATTTTTTCCCCGTATGTGATTAGAGCCGTTGTTGCATGTTTTTCTTGTTCTCTTTTTCAGGCCTAAGAAATGTCTATCAAGATAGCCAGTTTGAATGCGTATGGCCTGAGGGGATCTTGGCGAAGGTAAACTGACTCGCCTGCTTCGTGACCTCTTGTCGTACGGCGTGGATGTGGCCGCGATCCAAGAGACTCACTTTGTTTGCGAAGTCGACTCGTGTGTGCT
>JBBBDQ010028295.1:0-19268 GCA_037127315.1 Ascarosepion bandense | reverse complement strand
GGCTGCTTGCCTTTTTGGCATAAGTGTCTTTTGGCCTCTCCGGAGACCCGGGTAGCGAGACGGCTGCATGCGTCTTCCTGTCGCTGCTTCTGCTCCTCCGCTGCATCTTGGTGCTGTGTTGCTGCTGCTGTTCTTCCTCCTCTCTGTTTCTTTTTAGGGAAGAGGCTCTTGGTTGTGCCGCTGAGCCGACCTCCGCTCCTCCGTCGGGGGGTTTTTGGGTTTCGCCTGCGGGCGTCCTGTTTGGTTGGCGAGGGTGTCGTCGCGGCTTCTTCCTGGGAGGAGTTGCCGACTCCTTTGACAGGAGAGGGCGCAGGAGGGACGCTGGCGCTGCTGCTGCTTTGGCGGTTGCTTTTCCGCCGACGGTTGGCTCTTGGGTTTGATTCCTCTCTTGCCAACCGTCTTCCATTCTCCTCCTTTTGCTCCGCCGAGCCGTTTTTGGTTGTGCCGGGTTTTCCAGCTTTCTGCCATAGTAGCGGCGGCGGCGGCGGTCGTCTGCGGAGGTTGGGTCTTGGGTGCGGGTTCTTGGTGGGGCACTCTCTGTTCCACGTGGTTGGAGTCTCCGCAGACCCAGCAGAAGGGCTTCCTGCCCTCACGACACGACATGAATCCTTCTCCCCCTGCAGTTGATAATGTTGAGTTTTTGGCCAACTTTTCGCAGGCGACAATATTATGGGAGATGAAATCTTTCAGTCAAGAAACCCTGCTGAGGTGAGCCTTTTCGCCCTCATTGCGTACTGAGTGAAGAAAGCATAGAGCATGGTCGTGAGATAATATTGGGCATCAAATGCGGGGCAGTCTTGGTTCACCGTGCCATACTCAATTTCCAGTAACAGGGTCTTGGTCTGCATGGTGGTGCCAGCAGGGTTTTTTGGCCTCGTCGGCAGTGCTGAGCAGGACGTCCCGTGGCTGGCTGCGCCTAGCCCTGCATCTTGCCGTTGATTTTGAGGGCACGGTGGCCTCCTCTGTGGCGTCCCTGCTGGCTCGATGAGTTTGTGGCTTTTCAGGTCCTTGGTCAGCAGGAGAGGATCCTGGGCTCGATCTCGCTCAGCGTCTCTGGTATCGGGAGGATTTCCGCTCCCTTCACGTACTCGGCGTACTTGTCCTTGAGGGATTCTGGTACACCGGCCGCCCTTCGATGCCCTGGATGGTCACCCTCCTTCCGGCGCCATGTTGGTGGGTACAACTGCTGTAGTTTCTGCTGCACAACTTCCGCCGACGTGGAGGAACTGGAGATACTGGTGCCGCGTGGTGCCGGTGGTCTTGGTAGTCCAGGTAATCCGGTGCTTCGGGTGCTTCTGGTGCGGGGGTGTTGGTGTGGCTGGCGGTAAGCGCTGGTCCCCCTCCCGTGCCTCCACCGACGCCATGGTGAGAGGGTGTTGTTATCCAGCCCATCAGGAGCCACACTCCTACGTGTGCCACCCAAGACAACTGCTTCCCGGTGTTTCGCGTTCGAAGAACACTACTTGCGCTGGCCCGAGCAATAAGCTCGGGCTGGAAAACAGTTGCCAAGACACAAAAGCAATGGCAAATATCACTGCGGAACAAATGCTACGCTTTGAGCTTCTTATTACCGAACAACACAATACAACACAAAATCCCGGGTGGGAAGCGGCTGGTTTTTGTTATTTCGCCAAAAATACAAATTTGGCAACTCAAAAGGCGAAAAGGTGGGAGGGGAAGAAAAACTCGAGTTGGTCTTCAGTACTCTATCCTATACCTAGCTAATCAGAATCACGACCCACCCATGCGTTACAATGGTTCTCATTCACCGCAAATTTGTCCATCACCACTCTTACTTATCATGCACCAAAAAATCGCAAACATACCGAGGACCTACAAAACACCCCAAGTGTGTGTATAAAAATTTGTGAATATTTACAATAGTTTGCAAAAATAACTTTAAAAATTTTTCCATGAAATGTCATGATGGGCGGTATGAAGAAAAAACAAAATTCCCAAAACATGGCTTAAATTTAAATAAATGCATATACATCATGTTAATAAGACCCAAACACACCCTCGTAATTAAGAGGGCCACTGTATTCTGCCTGTAGAGACAAAATCAAGCCGCTCTCTTTCTAAGGGGAATGGAGAAGCTGGGTACAAAATAAATTGGACTGGAGAATATATAAGGCTGACCCAGCCGAGAATAAAACGGGACAAAATAACAATGGTCAGTGGGAATCTCGAACTGGATCATAACAAAAGCAATGGAGCCGGGAACGGGCTAGGACAAATACATTCACTCACATTAACTAGGTACACAAAAGAACATCTTACCTAAACCACGGGAGGGTTCAGCAGATCCACCCCGATGCATAACAGGATCTAGAAGAAAATCAAAGGCTAGCCCCGGTCACGCGAACCCGGGCTCGCTGCATTTAATACCTTTCACCGAAGACTGTCGGGTGCAGTCGTTTCCGTTCAGTTCTAATCTTCATTTTGAGCTGGTGCTCAAAATATCGGATTGAATCCTGATCCGAAGAACGGCCTCCCCGCAGACTTCCTCCAGACGCGTCATCCAGTCCACCATTCTAGCTGCGTGGCCAGTAGCGACGAAACTGCATCGTTTCACTCCAGGTACGGGGCGACACATTGTCCACAGCGTATGCGCGATCAATGAGCACGAGCTCTCGCAGCGCGATACGAGCAGTCAACTCGCCGACATGCTCCCACAACGGGCGAACGCGCGAACAATGGAAGAAGGCGTGCGCAGACGTCTCCTTGATTCCAAGGTTGCAACGTTCACAATCGGCAAATCCGCCAGGCCCATTGCGAAACGCCTGTCATTGAGCGACAAGCCATTCCGGGCGTGCGCCAGGTGAGAAGAACTCAGAGTTCGCACGAGCCAATCCGCACCCGGCGCCCAAGACCAATGAGAGCGGTACTCCACTCTCGTTTTTCGGCTGCACTGCACAGCTTGTCCTTCACGGCACCCTCACTAATCCCCGATAGAAGATTTTCCTAGGCTGTGAAGGGTCACTGGACCGTGGAATGGCTGTAAGGCCCTTGAACGTTGAGCAGGAATTTCGGTCGCACCCCAAGGCCTGACGGTCAGCCAAAGGGTCGGGGGTGATGGTAGAGCAAGGGAACATGTCCCCTCACACCGCAAGCAACCGATCTTCCTCCAACGCGCGCCCTGAAAATGCCAACCTCGAAGCGAGCGTGGCTCCTCAAGTGTGGCGTTCCAGACCCTTGACACGGACGGAGGTAACAGGCTCCTTTGCTGACCATGTGTTTGCGTCCTCTCCACAGGCAGGAGAATAGCAAACGCTCGGCTATTTCTCATGATCATCGCAAAGGGGAAGTACTGACAGTCGATGAGGATCATGGGAAAAGGGTATGTGTTACACACCTCCTGCAAGCCCTTCACGGAGAGACCCCGTCGACGCCAAATCTTGACCGACGCGCCGACGCACCGCGGTACTTCTGACCGGTTTACTCGGCTGGTCCGGACCGAACCAAACTCCGAGAGGCCGGCCGGCCCGTCCGTCCAGCCGAAGGGCCCCGGAGGGAAACACCCTTCCAGGCACCTAACCGCAAGCCGGATGACTTGTCGCGATTAATTCTGGCCCCTGTCACCTTCTCGTACCGTACAAGCGCCTGTTGTACCGCCTCTATGTCCCTGCGGGAGGACACAAAGGTCGTTACGTCATCGTACGCGGAAACCTGGCTCGAGCTCCACCAGGGCCGGCGATTCCACGTAGGACCGGACTGGCCACGATGTCGTCCCTTGGCAGCAGTAGCGGCTCCAACGCCAGGACGTAAAGGAGAGACGACAGTGGACGACCCTATCCGGACCGACCTAGACAACGAAAGCGCCCGACAGCTTCCCGTTCACCTGCACCACAGCCTGGGGGAGCGATACAGGCTAATCCAGCGGCTGAAGTCGGGTTTGAATCCGGCGGCCTGCAGGACAACAGCCAGGTAGCCATGGTCAATCTATCAAATGCCTTGGACTGATCCAAATTGATCAGCGCGGCCTCATCGTCGTCTTCTACACCCTCTACGATCGTGCCGAATCAAGTGCAGGTTGCTCTAGTTGTTCTCCCCTTCACAGAACAAGTCTGATCCGGTTCAAGCAGAGACTCGGCAACTAGCTGCAAGCGATTCGTCAGGATCTTGGCAGAATCTTTAACTCTGTGTTTTGGCAAGGTTATGGAGCCTGTAATCGTCTAATTCCTCAACATACTTGCCCTTTCTCAACAGCGTGATCACGCCCCTGGTGATCCGACCGGGGATGGACTGCCGAAACCAGTGGTTGAACACGACAGCCAAGATCGGGACAAAAGGTGCGACATCCTCAAAGTACAATTCATAGGGCAAACCATCCAAACCCGGCGACTTGCCTCTGCCGACCTTCTTCAAGGCCGTAGATTTCGTCCTCCGTAATCTCCCCTTCGCAACTAGCCGCTTCAGCCGGCAAAAGCCGGGAAAGTCAGCCAAATAGCTGCGAAACTCCTCGTCGCACGGAGACCAGGTTCCTTGGTGAAGCAGGAGTGTTCGAAATGCTGCCGGAAAGCCTCGCACATGTCGTCAGTGGACCTTAGGAGATGTCCCTCCGGGTCGCGCACCTCTCGAATGTTACCGGTCGCCGGCTCGGCAATTTCTTCCTTGCGCAGTTCCGCGCCCATGTTCACAGCTTCGGAAGACATCTTGCTTAGCCCTAATTACCTGACCCATGTGGCGCTCGTTAGTCGGGCGCTGCAGGGCCTCCCTAGCTAAGGCTATCTCTGGGGATCCCCGCAGCCTCCGCCCGGGCGAAATTAGCTCTAAGTGTCTTTGCTTCGCAGCCTTATCTGGGTTGAGCCGTTGGCTGTATTGGGTGGCGAAAGACCTAATGCTATCCTTAAGGCTAGCCCCACTTTTCCAATGACTCGCCCAATTAACGCCCGCTGAACTATCTAGTCAGCTGGTCACGAAGAATCCCGCCTGTCCAGTGAGACTGATTGAACTTCCAGTAACCAGCCATTCTAGGCCCTGAATTCTATGCCACCCGGGCACAAACGAGTTTGTGGTCCAAGTAGCCTAACCAGTGGAACGTTGGACATTCTAAGAAGTCTATGTCGGCTTCTCTCACTAACATCCTATCCAGGTACGCTGATACCCGGGTAGAAGGCCAACTATGCATCCACGTCCACATGCTCCCATCCGGATGATCGACCCGGTATCTATCGACGAGACCAAATTCGCCGATCAGATCGACGAGCTGCGATCACCACTCCACCCGCTAGCGCCCCTCCCTCTATCCCATTTGGGGGTTTGGGATGGCATTCCAAGTCCCCAACTAGATTAGCCGTGTTGGATTCACCATGAAGGAGCTCCAACAGCCGAAAAGAAAGAGACTCGCTCACCTTGAACGTTGGGCGCGTAAACCGCAATCAACCGGAACGTCTTGCTTTTCACTGCAATATCGGCCACGATGAGCCGGCCCTCGGCACCGACATGGACAAGGTCGATCCTCGCGTCCAGGGTACGCTTGACCAACAAAAGAAACTCCTCTACATGCCGGCTCCCGTATGCTGAATAGACGACAAAGTCGTTGGACAGCACACAGGTCGACTTCGCAAACAAAGTGGGTCTCTTGGATCGCGGCGACATCCACGCCGAAGGACAGGAGGTCACGAAGCAGGCGAGCCGCCTTACCCCGATCCCTCAAGCCCCTCGCATTCAAGCTGGCTATCTTGGTAGACATCTAGTAGATCTGAAAAGAAGAAAACACTTAGACTTACGAGCGCATACCGGGTAAAAATCATTGGGGGAAAGGACCCCGACGGACTGTCCAAGGGAACCAGTTCCTACATCGGACGTAACCCGTCCGTCATGGACAATGCCGCCAGCAATCCGTTGGGTATGTGGTTTACCACCCTATATAACGAGGGTGGAGTAAAACTGAGGTCAACCTGCACAATTTTTCGCCATTTTGCGTAGTTCAGGAGTACCACTCTCATCATGACGATGTTGGGATATAGTTTTTCGGCAGCCTCCACGTGATCCCACACTTTTAGATTGCCCCCCTGTAGTCCTGATGAGGGTAATTACCCCAAGGGCGTCGGGGGAAGTTGAACGGGTCTTCGGACGACTTGCGGGTGACCTCTTTGAGCTTGAGGTGGCTTCAAAAGTGCACGCCTTTGTGCCTCACTCCCCTAGCAACGTCCTTTGAGTCTATTTTCATTAGGGCTTCGCCCCTCAGGAAGTCTTTTTCTTTCTGGGCTGGGACGTTGTAGGAGAAGGGGTGGGAGTGGGGGAAGAGGTTTTCCTTGGTGTAAGTGGGGTCAGCTTGAAGACCGGGGACTGGGAGGAAAAGGAGAGATGTTTGCTGATTTTTTGAGGGGAAGATGGGGGGCTGCGCTTGCCTTTTTGGCATAAGTGTCTTTTGGTCTCTCCGGAGACCCGGGTAGCGAGACGGCTGCATGCGTCTTCCTGTCGCTGCTTCTGCTCCTCCGCTGCATCTTGATGCTGTGTTGCTGCTGCTGTTCTTCCTCCTCTCTGTTTCTTTTTAGGGAAGGGCTCTTGGTTGTGCCGCTGAGCCGACCTCCATCCACTCCTCCGTCGGGGTTTTTGAGTTCCGCCTGCAGGGCGTCTGTGGTTGGCAGGGTGTCGTCGCCTTCTTCCTGGGAGGCGTTGCCGACTCCTTCAGCTTGGGAGAGGGCGCGGAGGACGCTGGCTGCTGCTGCTTTGGCGGGTTGCTTTTCCGCCGACGGTTGGCTCTTGGGTTTGGTTCCTCTTGCCAACCGTCTTCGTGCTCCTCCTTTTGCTCCGCCGGGCCGTTTGGTTGTGCCGGTTTTTCCGGCTTTTCTGCTGTAGTAGCGGCGGCGGCGGCGGTCGTCTGCGGAGGTTGGGTCTTGGGTGCCGGATTCTTGGTGGGGCACTCCCTGGCCACGTGGTTGGAGTCTCCGCAGACCCAGCAGAAGGGCACCTGCCCTCCACGACGACGTAGATCCTTCTCCCCCTGCAGTTGATGATGTTGAGGGATTTTGGCCAGCTTTTTCGCGAGCATTAGCCGTCGCCTGCAGGATGAAGTCGCCAGTCAAAAAGCCCTGCTTTGAGGTGAGCGCCTTTACATCCTCGACCCTGCCGTACTGAGTGAAGAAAACGCCGACATGGTCTGGTGAGATGTCCATGACACCCGCAGGTGATTCTGGTTCTGCGCGTGCCCATGTACCTGCTCCAGTAGCAGGGTCTTGGTTTGCATGGTGGTGCCGGTTGTGCTTGGCCTCGTCGGCGGTGCTGAGCAGGACGTCCCACGTGGCGCAGTCGCGGCTCTGGGTAGCCACCATCTTGCCGTTGATTTTGAGGGCTTTGATGGCCTCCTCTATGGCGTCCCTGCTGACCTGGATGAGTTTGTGGCTTTTCAGGTCCTTGGTCAGCAGGGAGAGAGGATCCTGGGCTCGATCTGCTCAGCGTCTCTGGTATCGAGGATTTCCGCCCCTTCACGTACTCATGTACTTGTCCTTGAGGGATTTCGTAGTACGCAGCGCCCTTGAGTACTTTCTGGACGGTGCCCTCCTTCCATGCCATGTTGCGGGTACCGCCGCTGCTGGTTTCCTCAAGGCACAACTCTGCCGACGTGGAGGGAACTGGAGATACTGGTGCTGCCGGTAGTGCCGTAGTCTTGGTAGTCCAGGTAATCCGGGTGCTTCGGGTGCTTCTGGTGCGGGGGTGTTGGCGTGGCTGGCGGTAAGCGCCAGTCCTTCTCCGTGCTTCCCACCGACGCCATGGTGAGAGGAGTGTTGTTATCCGCTCCATCGGAGGCCATGCCTCCTACGTGGCCTTACACCGGACAATCCAGCCTGCGTTTCCCTGCGTTCCGAAGAACACTACTTTTACGCTGGCCCGAGCAATAAACTCTGGCTGGAAAACAGTTGCCCAAGACATAAAGTAAATGGCAAATATCATCGCGGAACAAATGCTACGCTTTGAGCTTCTTATTACAGAACAACACAATACAACACAAAACTTCCGGGTGGAAGCGGCTGGTTTTATTTATTTGTAAAAATACAAATTGTGGCTCAAGGCCGAAAATTGGGAGGGGGAAGAAAACTCGGGTTGGTCTTCAGTACTCTATCCCATACCTAGCTAATCAGAATCACGACCTACACATGCGTTACAATGGTTCTCATTCACCATAAGAATTTGTCCATCACCACTCTTACTTATCATGCACCAAAAATGTCGCATGAAGACAATGAGGACCCATAAAACGCCTCAAACGTATATAAAAATTGTGAATATTTACAATAGTTTGCAAAAATAACTTTAAAAATATTTTACATGAAATGGAATGTCATGATGTATAGGTATGAAGAAAACAAAAAGTTCCCAAAGACAAAAACAATTCAAATAAATGTATATACATCATGTTAATAAGACCCAAACACACTTTCGTAATTAAAGAGGCCACTGTATTCTGCCTGTAGAGACAAAATCAAGCCGCCTTTTCTAAGGGGAATGGAGAAGTCAAAAGGTGCAAACAATGCTTGACCGGAGAATATATAAGGCTGACCCAGCCGAGAATAAACGAAGCAAAAATAACAATGGTCAGTGGGAATCTCGAACTGGATCATAACAAAAGCAATGGAGCCGGGAACAGGCTAGGACAAATACATTCACTCACATTAACTAGGTACACAAAAGAACATCTTACCTAAACCACGGAGGGGTTCCAACGGAATCCACCCCGATGCGCCTAGCAGATCTAGAAGAGAAAATCAAGGCTAGCCCCGGTCACGCGAACCAGGCTCGCTGCATTTATCCACCTCACTGAAGACTGTCGGGTGCAGTCGTTTCCGTCAGTTTCAATCTTCATTTTGAGCCGGTGCTCAAATATCGGATTAGATCCTGATCCGAAAGACGGCTCTCGCAAGACTTCCTCCAGACGCGTCATCCAAATCACCATTCTAGCCGTGGCCAGTAGCGACAGAAACACCATCCGTTTCACTCCAGGAGTACGGGGCGACACATTGTCCACAGCGTATGCGCGATCAATGAGCACGAGCTCTCGCGGCGCGATACGAGCAACAACTCGCCGACATGCTCCCACAACGGGCGAACGCGCGAACAATGGAAGAAGGCGCAAGCGCAGACGTCTCTCGATTCCCAAGGTTGCAACGTTCACAATCTGGCAAATCCGCCAGGCCCACGCAGTGAAACGCCCTGTCACCGAGCGACAAGTCATTCCGAGCCATCGCCAGGTGAGAACTCCAGAGTTGCTGAGCCAACCGGCACCTGGCGCCTACACCGAGAGCGGCATCACCTCGATACGTGCCGAGCTACCGCCACAGCTTATCCTTCACGGCAACACCCTCCACCAATCCCCGATAGAAGATTTTCTCAGGCTGTGCGTCAACGGACGTGTGGAAATGGCTCTGTAAGGCTGCCAGACATTCGAGCAGGAATTTCGGTCGCACCCAAGGCTCGACGGTCAGCCAAAGGGTCGGGGGGGTGATGGTAAGGCAAGGAACATGTCCCTCACTACCCCCGTACAACTGATCTTCTCCACCTGCGGCGCCTGAGAAATGCCAACTGGAAGGGAGCACGTGGCTCTCAAGTGTGGCATTCTGTGACCCCCTGGACACGGACGAGGTAGCAGGCTCCTTTGTTGGACCATGTGTTTTGCGTCCTCTCCACAGGCAGGAGAATAGCAAACGCTCGAGCGCTTTCCCATGATCATCGCAAAGGGGAAGCACTGGACAGTCGGTAAAGGATCAAGGGAAAGAGGTATGTTGGCACACTCGCCAAGCTCTACGAGAGCCCCGTCGACGCCAAATTCTTGACCGGACGCGCCGACCTCACAGTACTTCTGACCAGTTTCTCCAGCCGTGTCCGGACTCGAACCAAACTCGAGGAGCTTGACTCGCCTTGTCCGTCCAGCTTGTATGGCCCCGGGAGGGAAACACCTTCCAGGCACCTAACCGCGCCGGATGACTTGTCGCAGCACTCCGCTCCCCGCCACTTTTCGTACTGCATAAGCGCCCGTTGTACTGCTCTATGCCTCGCGGAGGACACAAAGGTCGTTACGTCATCGGCGTACGCGGAAACCCTGGCTCGAGCTCCACCAGGGACGGCGATTCCACGTAGGACCGACCGTGCGTCTCGGCCTCAGCCGGCGTTGCGCGGCTCCAACGCCAGGACGTAAAGGAGAGACGACAGTGGACAACCTTGCCGGACCGACTCCAGACAGCGCGAAAGCGCCCGACAGCTTCCCGTTCACTCGCACCACAGCCTGGGGAGCGATGGCAGCAGCTAATCCAGCGGCTGAAGTCGGCCTGAATCCGGCGGCCCGCAGGACAGCAGCCAGGTAGCCATGGTCAACTTATCAAATGCCCTGGGACTGATCCAAATTGATCAGCGCGGCCTCATCGTCGTCTTCTACACCCTCTACGATCGTGCGAATCAAGTGCAGGTTGCTCGAATTGTTCTCCTCTACAGAACAAGTCTGATCCGGTTCCAACAGAGACTCGGCAACTAGCTGCAAGCGATTCGTCAGGATCTTGGCCAGAATTTTAACCTGTGCTTGGCAGAGTTAAGGGCCTGTAATCGTCTAATTTCTCCCAACCTTCTTGCCCTTTCTCAACAAAGCATCACGCCCTGGTGATTCTATCTGGGATGGACCGCCGAAACTCAGTGGTTGGAACACGACAGCCAAGATCGGGACAAAAAGGTGCGACATCCTCAAGCATAACTATAGGGCAAACCATCCAAAATTCTCGGCGACTTGCCTCTGCCGACCTTCTTCAAGGCCACGCAGATTTCGTCCTCCGCATCTCCTTCGCCAGCTAGTTGGTCGAAGCGGTGGTGCCGTAAGTCAGCCAAATAGCTGCGAAACTCCTCGTCGCGGACACCAGGTTCTTTGGTGGTGCGTTCGAAATGTTGCCGAAAGCCTTGGCCATGTCGTCAGTGGACCTCAGGAGATGTCCCTCCGGGTCGCGCACCTCTCGAACAAACACCGGCTGCCGGCACTTGGGGGCGAATTTCTTCCTTGCGCAGTTCCGCGCCCATGTTCACAGCTTCGGAAGACATCTTGCTTAACTTAGCCCCATCACCTGACCCATGTAGCGCTCGTTAGTCGGGCGCTGCAGGGCCTCCCCTGGCTAAGGCTATCTCTAGGGATCCTCACTCCAGCCTCCGCCCGGGCGAAATTAGCTCTAAGTGTCTTTGCCTTCGCAGCTCGACTTGTGCTGAGCCGTTGGCCATTGGGTGGCGAAAGACTCAATGCTATCCTTAAGCAATAGCCCACCACTTACTCCCAATGACTCGCCCAATTAATGCCTGCTGGATTACTTAGTCAGCTGGTCACGAAAGTCCCGCTCGTCCAGTAAGGACCGATTGAACTTCCCAGCAACTCAGCCATTTCAGGCCTACCCCAACGCCACCCGGGCACAAACGAGTTTGTGGTCCGAGCAGCCTAGCCAGTGGAACGTTGGCCTTGCCAGTTCATGTCGCCTTTCCCACTAACATCCTATCCAGGCACGCTGATACCCGCAGAAGCACAACTATGCGTCTGACGTCCACATGCTCTCATCCGGATGACTAGAGACCCGGCATTCACCGACGAGACCGAATTCGCCGATCAGATCGACCAGTTGCGATCACCACTCCACCTGCCAGCGCCCCCTCCCCCATCCCGTATTTGGGGGTTAGGATGGCAGTTCCAGTCCTAACCAAGATTAATGTTGGATTCACCATGAAGGGCTCCAAACAGCTGAAAGAAAGAGACTCGCTCACCTTGAACGTTGGGCCGGTAAACTGCAATCAGCCGGAACAACGTCTTGCTTTTCACCACATCGGCCACGATGAGCCGGCCTCGGCACCGACATGGACAAGGTCGATCCTCGCGTCCAGGGCATGCTCGACCAGCAAAGAACCTCTTCTGCATGCCGGCTCCTACGTTGAATAGACGACAAAGTCGTTGGACAGCACACACGAGTCGACTTCGCAAACAAAGTGGGTCTCCTTGGATCGCGGCGCATCCACGCCGAAGGACAGATGCTCAGAAGAAAGGAGCCACCACCTCAGATCCCTCAAGCCCCCCCATTCAAGCTGGCTATCTTGATAGACATCTAGGAGATCTGAAAAGAGAAAACACTTAAACACGAGCGCATACCGGGTAAAAATCATTGGGGAAAGGACCCTGACGGACTGTCCAAGGAACCAGTTCTGCTATCGGACGTAACCCGTCCGTCATGGACAATGCCGCCAACGTCCGTTGGGTATGTTAGCTTTACCGCCCCATATAACGAGGGGTGAGTAAAACTGGGAGTCGCACTGCACAATTTTTCGCCATTTTGCGTAGTTCAGGAGTACCACTCCTCATCATGACGATGTTGGGACAAAGTTTTTCGGCAGCCTCCACGTGATCCCACACTTTTAGGTTGCCCTGTAGTCCCGATGAGGGTAATTACCCCCGGGGCGTCGAAGTTGAACGCCCCGGATTAATTTGCCGTTGACCTCTTTGAGCTAAGGAGTGGCTTCGCGCGCACGCCTTTGGTATCTCCACTCTAGCTACGTCCTTTGAGTCTATTTTCATTAGGCCCGCCCCTCGGGAGAGTCTTTTTCTTTTCTGGGTCAGGATGCTTGTAGGAGAGGGGGTGGGAGTGGGGAGAGAGTTTTCCTTGGCGTGAGTGGGGTCAGCTTGAAGACCGGGGACTGGGAAAAGGAGAGATGTTTGCTGATTTTTTTGAGGGGGGAAGGATGGGAGGCTGCTTGCCTTTTGGCATAAGTGTCTTTTGGCCTCTCCGGAGACCCGGTAGCGAGACGGCCGTACGCGTCTTCCTGTCGCTGCTTCTGCTCCTCCGCCGCATTTTGCGCGTGTCAGCGCGTTGCCCTTCTCTGTTTTCAGGAAGAGGCTCTTGGTTGTGCCGCCGAGCCGACTCCATCCGCTCCTCCGTCGGGGGTTTTTTGCCTCCGCCCGCAGGGCGTCCCGTTTGCTGGCGAGGGTGTCGTCGCTTTCTTCCTGGGAGAGCCGCCGACCTTCGGGTCGGGGAGAGGCGCCGGAGGGGACGTCAAAACGGCTGCTGCTTTGGCGGGTTGCTTTTCTCGGCCGACGGTTGGCTCTTGGGTTTGGGCCCTCTCTTGCCAACCGTCTTCTCATTCTCCCTCCTTGCTCTGCCGGCCGTTTTTTGGTTGTGCCGGTTTTTCCGGCTTTTCTGCCGTAGTAGCGGCGGCGGCGGCGGTCGTCTGCGGAGGTTGGGTCTTGGGCGTGCCGGGCTCGGTGGGGCACTTTCTGGCCACGTGGTTGAGTTCCGCAGACCCAGCAGAAGCGGCTTCCTGCCCTCCACGACGACGCAGATCCTTCTCCCCCGCAGTTGATAATGTTGGGGATTTTGGCCAACTTTTCGCGAGCGACCGTCGCCTGCAGGATGAAGTCGCCAGTCAAGAAGCCCTGCTTGGAGGTGAGCGCCTTTACTTCCTCGACCCTGCCGTACTGAGTGAAGAAAACGCCGACATGGTTCGAAGAGATGTCCATATACTCCGTGCAGGGTGATCTTGGTTCTGCGCGTGCCCATGTACTCAGTTTCCAGTAGCAGTCTTGGTCTGCATGGTGCCGGCCAGTTTTTTGGCCTCAAGCTGGTGGTGCTGAGCAGGACGTCCCACGTGGCGCAGCTGCGCCTAGCCACCATCTTGCCGTTGATTTTGGAGGGCCTTTGATGGCTCCTCCATGGCGTCCCTCAAGGACTCCGATGAGTTTGTGGTTTTCAGGTCCTTGGTCAGCAGGGAAAGAGGATTCCGGGCTCGATCTCGCCTCAGCGTCTCTGGTATCGGGAGGATTTCCGCCCTTCACGTACTCAGTGTACTTGTCCTTGAGGGATTCGTAGCACGCAGCGCCCTTGAGTACTTTCTGGATGGTGCCTCCTTCCATGCCATGTTGGTGGGTACCGTTGCTGCTGGTTTCCTGCTGTACAACTTCCGCCGACGTGGGAGGGAACTGGAGATACTGGTGCCGCCGGTAGTGCCGGTAGTCTTGGTAGTCCAGGTAATCCGGTGCTTTCGGGTGCTTCTGGTGCGGGGGTGTTGGCGTGGCTGGCGGTAAGCGCCAGTCCCTCTCCGTGCCTCCCACCGACGCCATGGTGAGAGGAGTGTTGTTGTCCGCCCTTCGGAGGCCATGCCTCCTACGTGGCCTTACACCGGACAACTGCTTCCTGTGTTTCTGCGTTCCGAAGAACACTACTTTTACGCCGGGCTCGAGCAATAAACTCGGGTTGGAAAACAGTTGCCCAAGACATAAAGCAATGGCAAATATCACTGCGGAACAAAATGCTACGCTTTGAGCTTCTTATTACAGAACAACACAATACAACACAAAAACTTCGTGGGAAGTGGCCGGTTTTATTTATTTGTAAAAACACAAATTGTGGCTCAAGGCCGAAAATTGAGGGGGAAGAAAAACTCGGGTTGGTCTTTGTACTCTATCCCTATACCTAGCTAATCAGAATCACGACTCATACATGCGTTGCGCAATGGTTCTCATTCACCATAAGAATTTGTCCATCACCACTCTTACTTATCAAGTGCACCAAAAATGTCGCAAAGAAGACATTGAGGACCTACAAAACGCCCCAAATGTGTATATGCACCTGTGAATATTTACAATAGTTTGCAAAAATAATTTAAAAATTTTTTACATGAAATGGAATGTCATGATGGGCAGGGGTACAATAAAATGTGTGTTCCCAAAACATAAAACAATTCAAATAAAATGCATATACATCATGTTAACAAGACCCAAACATACCCGTAATTAAAGAGGCCACTGTATTCTGCTTGTAGAGACAAAATCAAGCCGCTCTCTTTCTAAGGGGAATGGAGAAGCTGGGTACAAAATAAATTGGACTGGAGAATATAAGGCTGACCCAGCCGAGAACAAAACGACAAAAATAACAATGGCTGTGGGAATCTCGAACCGATCATAACAAAAGCAATGGAGCTGGAACAGGCTAGGACAACACATTCACCACATTAACTAGGTACATAAAAGAATATCTTACCCAAACCACGGGAGGGGTTCCAACGGAATCCACCCTGATGCGCCTAGCAGATTCTAGAAGAGAAAATCGTCAAGGCTAGTTTCCGGTCAAGCGAACCAGGCTCGCCGTATTTATCCACCTTTCACCGAAGACTGTCGGGTGCAGTCGTTTCCGTTCAGTTCTAATTTATTTTGAGCTGGTGCTCAAAATATCGGATTAGATCCTGATCTGAAAGACGGCCTCCCCGCAAATACTCTCTTCCAGACGCGTCATCCAAATCACCATTCTAGCCGTGGCCAGTAGCGACAGAAACACCATCCGTTTCACTCCAGAGTACGGGGGCGACATTGTCCACAGCGTATGCGCGATCAATGAGCACGAGCCCTCGCGGCGCGATACGAGCAGCCAACTCGCCGACATGCTCCCACAACGGGCGAACGCGCGAACAATGGAAGAAGGCGTGCGCAGACGTCTCTCGATTCCAAGGTTGCAACGTTCACAATCTGGCAAATCCGCCAGGCCCATTGCGAAACGCCTGTCATTGAGCGACAAGCCATTCCGAGCCAATCGCCAGTGAGAGAACTCAGAGTTGCTGAGCCAATCCGCACCCGGCGCCCAAGACCAATGAGAGCGGTACTCCACTCTCGACATGCCGAGCTTACCGCATAGCTTATCCTTCACGGCACCCTCCACTAATCCCCGATAGAAGATTTTCCTAGGCTGTGAAAGGTCACTTGACCCGTGGAATGGCCTGTAAGGCCGCCAGACATTCGAGCAGGAATTTCGGTCGCACCCCAAGGCCTGACGGTCAGCCAAAGGGTCGGGGGTGATGGTAAGGCAAGGGAACATGTCCCCCACTACCCCCGGCAAGCAACCGATCTTCCTCCAACGCGCGCCCGAGAAATGCCAACCTCGAAGCGAGCAATGGCTCCTCAAGTGTGGTGTATTCCCAGACCCTCGACACGACGGAGGTAGCAGGCCTTTTGTTGACCATGTGTTTGCGTCCTCTCCATAGGCAGGGAGAATAGCAAACGCTCGAGCGCCTTCTCACAGATCATCGCAAAGGGGAAGTACTGACAGTTTGCAAAGGATCATGGGAAAGAGCATGTGTTACACACCTCCGCCAAGCCCTTCACGAGGAGACCCCGTCGACGCCAAAATCTTGACCGACGCGCCGACCTTTGCCAGTACTTGATCATTTTTCTCCAGTTGTAAGTCCGGACCGAACCAAACTCCGAGTGAGCTTGACCGGCTCGTCCGTCCAGCCGAAGGGCCCCCGGGAGGGGAAAAACACCCTTCCAGGCACTCTCCAACCGCAAGCCGGATGACTCGTCGCAGTTAATTCTGGCCCCGTCACCTTCTCGTACTGCACAAGTGCCTGTTGTACTGCTCTACAACCCTGCGAGGACACGGCTGTCGTTACGTCATCGGCGTACGCGGAAACCTCCTGGCCCGAGCTCCACCAGGGACGGCGATTCCACCGGACCGACTGTGCGTCTCGTCCTCGTCAGCAATAGCGGCTCCAACGCCAGGATGGAAGCGAGAGACGACAGGGAACAACCCTGTCGACCGATCGGACAGCGCGAAAGCGCCCGACAGCTTCCCGTCCACCTGCACCACAGCCCGGGGGAGCGGACAGGAGGCTAATCCAGCGGCTGAAGTCGGGTTTGAATCCGGCGGTCGCCAAAAGGACAGCAGCCAGGTAGCCATGGTCAGAACTTATCAAATGCCTTGGACTGATCCAAATCGAACAGCGCGGCCTCATCGTCGTCTTCTACACCCTCTACGATCGTGCGAATCAAGTAGGTTGCCTTCAATTGTTTCTTCACAGAACAAGTCTGATCTCGGTTCCAACAGAGACTCGGTAACCAGTTGCAAGCGATTCGTCAGGATCTTGAAGCCAGAATCTTTAACCTGTGTTTAGCAGAGTTATGGGCCTGTAATCGTCTAATTCCTCCCAACCTTCTCGTTCTTTCTCAACAGCGTGATCGTCGCCCCTGGTGATCCGATCAGATGGACCCTTGCCGAAACCAGTGGTTGAACACGACAGCCAAGATCAAGACAAAAAGGTGCGACATCCTCAAGTGGCAATTCATAGGGGCAAACCATCCAAACCTGGCGACTTGCCTCTGCCGACCTTTCTTCAAGGCCACGTAGATTTCGTCCTCCGTAATTTCCTCTGCCAGCTAGTTGCTCATTGCAAAGCCGGGAAAGTCAGCCAACAGCTGCGAAACTCCTCGTCGCGGAGACCAGGTTCCTTGGTGAAGCGGTGTTCGGAAATGCTGCTTAGAAAGCCTCGCACATGTCGTCAGTGACCTTAGTGATGTCTTCCGGTCGCGCACCTCTCGAATGCACGCTGCCGGCACGGCGAATTTCCTTCTTGCGCAGTTCCGCGCCCATGTTCACAGCTTCCAAGACATCTTGCTTAACTTAGCCCTCAATTACCCGACCCATGTAGCGCCTGCCAGTCGGGCGTTGCAGGGCCTCCCTGGCTAAGGCTATCTCTAGGGGATCCCCACCAGCCTCTGCCCGGGCGAAATTAGCTCTAAGCGTCTTTGCCTTCGCAGCCTTATCTAGGCCGAGCCAAGGTATTGGGTGGCGAAAGACCTAATGCTATCCTTAAGGCTACCCACCACTACTCCGCAATGACTGCCCAATTAACGCCCGCTGAACTACTCTAGTCAGCTGGTCACGAAAGTCCTGCCTGTCCGTAAGGACGACGAACTTCCAGCAACCAGCCATTCTAGGCCTAAATTTAACGCCACCCGGGCACAAACGAGTTTGTGGTCCGAGCAGTCGTAGCCAGTGGAATGCCGAGTTACTCCAAGAAGTCTATGTCGGCTTCTCTCATCATCCTATCCAGGCACGCTGATACCCGGGCAGAAGGCCAACTATGCGTCCACGTCCACATGCTCTCATCCGGATGATCGACCCGGTATTCATCGACGAGACTAAATTCGCCGATCAGATCGACCAGGCTGCGATCACCACTCCGCCCGTTGAAGGCTCCTCCTCTATCCCATTTGGGGGTTAGGATGGTATTCCACGTCCTCAATCAGACGACGTTGGATTCTACCTACGGCGTTCAACAGCCGAAAGAAAGAGACCGTCACCTTGAACGTTGGGCGCGTAAACCGCAATCAGCCGGAACGTCTTGCTTTTCACCGCAATATCGGCCACGATGAGCCGCCTCGCCGGCACCGACATGGACAAGGTGGATCCTCGCGTCCAGGGTACGCTTGACCAGCAAAGAAACTCCTCTGGCATGCCGGCTCCCGTATGCTGAATAGACGACAAAGTCGTTGGACAGACACACGAGTCGACTTCGCAAACAAAGTGGGTCTCTTGGATCGCGGCGACATCCACGCCGAAGGACAGGAGGTCACGAAGCAGGCGAGCCGCCTTACCCCGATCCCTCAAGCCCCTCGCATTCAAGCTGGCTATCTTGATAGACATCTAGTAGATCTGAAAAGAGAAAACACTTAAACACGAGCGCATACCGGGTAAAAATCATTGGGGGAAAGGACCCCGACGGACTGTCCAAGGGAACCAGTTCCTACATCGGACGTAACCCGTCCGTCATGGACAATGCCGCCAACGTCCGTTGGGTATGTTAGTTTTACTACCCTATATAACGAGGGGTGGAGTAAAACTGGGAGTCGGCCTGCACAATTTTTCGCCATTTTGCGTAGTTCAGGAGTACCACTCCTCATCATGACGATGTTGGGATATAGTTTTTCGGCAGCCTCCACGTGATCCCACACTTTTAGATTGCCCCCTGTAGTCCTGATGAGGGTAATTACCCCCGGGGCGTCGGGGAAGTTGAACGGGTCTTCGGACGACTTGCCGTTGACCTCTTTGAGCTTGAGGAGTGGCTTCAAAAGTGCACGCCTTTGTGCGCTCCACTCCCTAGCAACGTCCTTTGAGTCTATTTTCATTAGGGCTTCTCCCCGCCCCTCGGGAGAGTCTTTTTCTTTCTGGGCTGGGACGTTGTAGGAGAAGGGGTGGGAGTGGGGGAGAGAGTTTTCCTTGGTGTAAGTGGGGTCAGCTTGAAGACCGGGGACTGGGAAAAGGAGAGATGTTTGCTGATTTTTTTGAGGGGGGAAGACGGGAGGCTGCTTGCCTTTTTGGCATAAGTGTCTTTTGGCCTCTCCGGAGACCCGGGTAGCGAGACGGCTGCATGCGTCTTCCTGTCGCTGCTTCTGCTCCTCCGCTGCATCTTGATGCTGTGTTGCTGCTGCTGTTCTTCCTCCTCTCTGTTTCTTTTCAGGGAAGAGGCTCTTGGTTGTGCCGCTGAGCCGA
>JBBBDQ010028294.1:0-59310 GCA_037127315.1 Ascarosepion bandense | reverse complement strand
TATCAAGCCTGAATAGTGGGTTCGATTCTTACTGGCTGCCGCATACATTAGCTACGCTTAGAAAATCAGTTAAGAGAACTTCAAAGTGGTAATGATTATGAAGCTTGTCTCGCTATATCAAGCCTGAATAGTGGGTTCGATTCTTACTGGCTGCCGCATACATTAGCTACTCTGAGAAAATCAGCGAGAACTTGGACGTGGCGTAATGATTATGAAGCTTGTCTCGCTGAAAACATCAAGCCTGAATAGTGGGTTCGATTCTTACTGGCTGCCGCATACATTAGCTACGCTTAGAAAATCAGTTATGAGAACTTCAACGTGGCGTAATGATTGGTGTTTGTCTCGCTTACGACGCCTGAATAGTGGGTTCGATTCTTACTGGCTGCCGCATACATTAGCTACGCTTAGAAAAATCAGTTATGAGAACTTCAACTTGGCGTAATGATTATGAAGCTTGTCTCGCTATATCAAGCCTGGAATAGTGGGTTCGATTCTTACTGGCTGCCGCATACATTAGCTACGCTTAGAAAATCAGTTATGAGAACTTCAACGTGGCGTAATGATTATGAAGCTTGTCTCGCTATATCAAGCCTGAATAGTGGGTTCGATTCTTACTGGCTGCCGCATACATTAGCTACTCTTAGAAAATCAGTTATGAGAACTTCGACGTGGCGTAATGATTATGAAGCTTGTCTCGCTATATCAAGCCTGAATAGTGGGTTCGATTCTTACTGGCTGCCGCATACATTAGCTACGCTTAGAAAATCAGTTATGAGAACTTCAACGTGGCGTAATGATTATGAAGCTTTTCTCGCTATATCAAGCCTGAATAGTGGGTTCGATTCTACTGGCTGCCGCATACATTAGCTACGCTTAGAAAATCAGTTATGAGAACTTCAACGTGGCGTAATGATTATGAAGCTTGTCTCGCTATTATCAAGCCTGAATAGTGGGTTCGATTCTTACTGGCTGCTGCATACATTAGCTACGCTTAGAAAATCAGTTATGAGAACTTCAACTTGGCGTAATGATTATGAAGCTTGTCTCGCTATATCAAGCCTGAATAGTGGGTTCGATTCTCATTGGCTGCCGCATACATTAGCTACGCTTAGAAAATCAGTTATGAGAACTTCAACGTGGCGTAATGATTATGAAGCTTGTCTCGCTATATCAAGCCTGAATAGTGGGTTCGATTCTTACTGGCTGCTGCATACATTACGCTTAGAAAATCAGTTATGAGAACTTCAACGTGGCGTAATGATTATGAAGCTTGTCTCGCTATATCAAGCCTGAATAGTGGGTTCGACTTTACTGGCTGCCGCATACATTAGCTACGCTTAGAAAATCAGTTATGAGAACTTCAACTTGGCGTAATGATTATGAAGTTTGTCTCGCTATATCAAGCCTGAATAGTGGGTTCGATTCTTACTGGCTGCCGCATACATTAGCTACGCTTAGAAAATCAGTTATGAGAACTTCAACGTGGCGTAATGATTACGAAGCTTGTCTCTTGCCATCAAGCCTGAATAGTGGGTTCGATTCTTACTGGCTGCCGCATACATTAGCTACTCTTAGAAAATCAGTTATGAGAACTTCGACGTGGCGTAATGATTATGAAGCTTGTCTCGCTATATCAAGCCTGAATAGTGGGTTCGATTCTTACTGGCTGCCGCATACATTAGCTACGCTTAGAAAATCAGTTATGAGAACTTCAACGTGGCGTAATGATTATGAAGCTTTTCTCACATATCAAGCCTGAATAGTGGGTTCGATTCTTACTGGCTGCCGCAGACATTAGCTACTCTTAGAAAATCAGTTATGAGAACTTCGACGTGGCGTAATGATTATGAAGCTTGTCTCGCTATATCAAGCCTGAATAGTGGGTTCGATTCCCATTGGCTGCTGCATACATTAGCTACGGTTAGAAAATCAGTTATGAGAACTTCGACGTGGCGTATCGATTATGGAAGCTTGTCTCGCGATTATCAAGCCTGAATAGTGGGTTCGATTCTTACTGGCTGCCGCATACATTAGCTACGCTTAGAAAATCAGTTATGAGAACTTCAAAGTGGTGTAATGATTATGAAGCTTGTCTCGCTAAGTTGTTATCAAGCCTGAATAGTGGGTTCGATTCTTACTGGCTGCCGCATTCATTAGCTGATTTTAAAAATCAGTTATGAGAACTTCGGACGTGGCGTAATGATTATGAAGCTTGTCTCGCTATATCAAGCCTGAATAGTGGGTTCGATTCTTACTGGCTGCCGCATACATTAGCTACGCTAGGAAATCAGTTATGAGAACTTCAACGTGGCGTAATGATTATGAAGCTTGTCTCGCTATATCAAGCCTGAATAGTGGGTTCGATTTTACTGGCTGCCGCATACATTAGCTACGCTTAGAAAAAATCAGTTATGAGAACTTCAACTTGGCGTAATGATTATGAAGCTTGTCTCGCTAATATCAAGCCTGAATAGTGGGTTCGATCCTTACTCGGCTGCGGCATACATTAGCTACGCTTAGAAAATCAGTTATGAGAACTTCAACGTGGCGTAATGATTATGAAGCTTGTCTCGTTAATATCAAGCCTGAATAGTGGGTTCGATTCTTACTGGCTGCCGCATACATTAGCTACTCTAGAAAATCAGTTACGAGAACTTCGACGTGGCGTAATGATTATGAAGTTTGTCTCGCTATATCAAGCCTGAATAGTGGGTTCGATTCTTACTGGCTGCCGCATACATTAGCTACGCTTAGAAAAATCAGTTATGAGAACTTCAACGTGGCGTAATGATTATGAAGCTTTTCTCGCTAGTTATCAAGCCTGGAATAGTGGGTTCGATTCTTACTGGCTGCCGCATACATTAGCTACGCTTAGAAAATGAAGTTATGAGAACTTCAACGTGGCGTAATGATTATGAAGCTTGGTCTCGCTATATCAAGCCTGGAATAGTGGGTTCGATTCTTACCATTGCTGTATACATGAAGGCTACGCTTAGAAATCAGTTATGAGAACTTCAACTTGGCGTAAATTACTGGCGAAGCTTGTCTCACATCAAGCCTGGAATAGTGGGTTCGATTCTTACTGGCTGCCGTAATACATTAGCTACGCTTAGAAAATCAGTTATGAGAACTTCAACGTGGCGTAATGATTATGAAGCTTGTCTCGCTATATCAAGCCTGAATAGTGGGTTCGATTCTTTACTGGCTGCTGCATACATTAGCTACGCTTAGAAAATCAGTTATGAGAACTTCAACGTGGCGTAATGATTGGCGTTTGTCTCTGCCACATCGCTTCCCGAATAGTGGGTTCGATTCTTACTGGCTGCCGCATACGGCTACTCTTAGAAAATCAGTTATGAGAACTTCGACGTGGCGTAATGATTATGAAGCTTGTCTCGCTATATCAAGCCTGAATAGTGGGTTCGATTCTTACTGGCCGCTGCATACATTAGCTACGGTTAGAAAATCAGTTATGAGAACTTCGACGTGGCGTAATGATTATGAAGCTTGTCTCGCTATATCAAGCCTGAATAGTGGGTTCGATTCTTACTGGCTGCCGCATACATTAGCTACGCTTAGAAAATCAGTTATGAGAACTTCGACGTGGCGTAATGACCATGAAGCTTGTCTCGCTTACATCGCTCGGGAATAGTGGGTTCGACTTTACTGGCTGCCGCATACATTAGCTACGCTTAGAAAATCAGTTATGAGAACTTCAACTTGGCGTAATGATTGGTGAAGCTTGTCTCGCCATATCAAGCCTGAATAGTGGGTTCGATTCTTACTTCTGCTGCCGTATACATTAGCTACGCTTAGAAAATCAGTTATGAGAACTTCAACGTGGCGTAATGATTAGAAGCTTGTCTCGCTATATCAAGCCTGAATAGTGGGTTCGATTCTTACTGGCTGCCGCATACATTAGCTACTCTTAGAAAATCAGTTATGAGAACTTCGACGTGGCGTAATGATTATGAAGCCTCTTGTCTCGCCATCGGGTTCTCGAATAGTGGGTTCGATTCTTACTCGGTTGCCGCATACATTAGCTACGCTTAGAAAATCAGTTATGAGAACTTCAACGTGGCGTAATGATTATGAAGCTTTTCTGCCATTTTAAGCCTGAATAGTGGGTTCGATTCTTACTGGCTGCCGCATACATTAGCTACTCTTAGAAAATCAGTTATGAGAACTTCGACGTGGCGTAATGATTATGAAGCTTGTCTCGCTATATATCGCCTGAATAGTGGGTTCGATTCTTACTGGCTGCTGCATACATTAGCTACGGTTGGAAATCAGTTATGAGAACTTCGACGTGGCGTAATGATTATGAGCTTGTCTCGCGATATCAAGCCTGAATAGTGGGTTCGATTCTTACTGGCTGCACGCTATAGTAAGCTACGCTTAGAAAATCAGTTATGAGAACTTCAAAGTGGTGTAATGATTATGAAGCTTGTCTCGCTATATCAAGCCTGAATAGTGGGTTCGATTCTTACTGGCTGCGCATACGTGGCTACGCTTAGAAAATCAGTTATGAGAACTTCAACGTGGCGTAATGATTATGAAGCTTGTCTCGCTATATCAAGCCTGAATAGTGGGTTCGATTCTTACTGGCTGCCGCATACATTAGCTACGCTTAGAAAATCAGTTATGAGAACTTCAACATTGGCGTAATGATTATGAAGCGATGCTCGCTATATCAAGCCTGAATAGTGGGTTCGATTCTTACTGGCTGCTGCATACATTAGCTACGCTTAGAAAATCAGTTATGAGAATAACTTGGCGTAATGATTATGAAGCTTGTCTCGCTATATCAAGCCTGAATAGTGGGTTCGATTCCTTACTGGCTGCCGCATACATGCTTCGCTTGAAAATCAGTTATGAGAGACTTCAACGTAGCGTAATGATGGATATGAAGCTTGTCTCGCTATATCAGCCTGAATAGTGGGTTCGATTCTTACTGGCTGCCGCATACATTAGCTACGCTTAAGAAATCAGTTATGAGAACTTCAACGTGGCGTAATGATTATGAAACTTGTCTCGCTATATCAAGCCTGAATAGTGGGTTCGATTCTTACTGGCTGCGCATGCATTAGTACAGCAGAAAATCAGTTATGAGAACTTCAACAGCGTAATGATTATGAAGCATGCTCGCTATATCAAGCCTGAATAGTGGGTTCGATTCTTACTGGCTATGCCTGCACATTAGCTACGCTTAGAAAATCAGTTATGAGAACTTCAACGTGGCGTAATGATTATGAAGCTTGTCTCGCTATATCAAGCCTGAATAGTGGGTTCGATTCTTACTGGCTGCCGCATACGTGCTACTCTTAGAAAATCAGTTATGAGAACTTCGACGTGGCGTAATGATTATGAAGCTTGTCTCGCTATATCAAGCCTGAATAGTGGGTTCGATTCTTACTGGCTACCGCATACATTAGCTACGCTTAGAAAATCAGTTATGAGAACTTCAACGTGGCGTAATGATTATCATTTCTCGCTATATCAAGCCTGAATAGTGGGTTCGATTCTTACTGGCTGCCGCAGCGCATTAGCTACTCTTAGAAAATCAGTTATGAGAACTTCGACGTGGCGTAATGATTGGCATGACTTGTCTCGCTATATCAAGCCTGAATAGTGGGTTCGATTCTTACTGGCTGCTGTATACGCACATTAGCTACGGATAGAAAATCAGTTATGAGAACTTCGACGTGGCGTAATGATTATGGAACGTCTCCTGATATCAAGCCTGAATAGTGGATTTCGTTCTTACTGGCTGCCGCATACATGTACCCAGAGAAAATCAGTTATGAGAACTTCAAAAGTGGTATGGCAATTTATGACTTGTCTCGCTATATCAAGCCTGAATAGTGGGTTCGATTCTTACTGGCTGCCGCATGCATGCTTCTCTGAAAATCAGTTATGAGAACTTCAGCGTGGCGTAATGATTATGAAGCTTGTCTCGCTATATCAAACACGAATAGTGGGTTCGATTCTTACTGGCTGCCGCATACATTAGCTACGCTTAGAAAATCAGTTATGAGAACTTCAACGTGGCGTAATGATTATGACTTGTCTCGCTATATCAAGCCTGAATAGTGGGTTCGATTCTTACTGGCTGTACATGCGCATTAGCTACGCTTAGAAAATCAGTTATGAGAACTTCAACTTGGCGTAATGATTATGAGCTTGTCTCGCTATATCAAGCCTGAATAGTGGGTTCGATTCTTACTAGCTGCCGCGTATTAGCTACGCTTAGAAAATCGTTATAGAACTTCAACGTGGCGTAATGATTATGAAGCTTGTCTCGCTATAATAAGAAGCTGGATAATTAGGTTCGATTCTTACTGTACCGCATACTTGCATTAGCTACTCGCTAGAAAATCAGTTATGAGGCGACTTGGCGTAATGATTATGAAGCTTGTCTCGCTATATCAAGCCTGAATAGTGGGTTGATTCTTACTGGCTTTGCCGCATCTTTATTAGCTACACTTAGAAAATCAGTTATGAGAACTGGCAATGGCGTAATGATTATGGAAAGCTTTCGCTATATCAAGCCTGAATAGTGGGTTTGGTCTACAAAGCACCGCATACGTATACGCTTAGAAAATCAGTTATGAGAACTTCAACGTGGCGTAATGATTATGAAGCTTGTCTAACTATATCAAGCCTGAATAGTGGGTTCGATTCTTACTGGCTGCTGCATACATTATTACGCTTAGAAAATCAGTTATGAGAACTTCAACTTGGCGTAATGATTATGAAGCTTGTCTCGCTATATCAAGCCTGAATAGTGGGTTCGATTCTTACTGGCTGCCGCGCTATTGTGCTTCGCTTGAAAATCAGTTATGAGAACTTCAACGTGACGTAATGATTACTGAAGCTTGTCTCGCTATATCAAGCCTGAATAGTGGGTTCGATTCTTACTGGCTGCCGCATACATTAGCTACGCTTAGAAAAATCAGTTTCATAGAGAACTTCAAACGTGGCGTAATGATTATGAAACTTGTCTCTTTATATCAAGCCTGAATAGTGGGTTCGATTCTTACTGGCTGCCGCATACGTAGCTACGCTTAGAGAAAATCAGTTATACAGAACTTCAACTTGGCGTAATGATTATGAAGCTTGTCTCGCTATATCAAGCCTGAATAGTGGGTTCGATTCTTACTGGCTGCCGCATACGTAAGCTACGCTTAGAAGAATCAGAGAAGTTATGTGAGAACTTCAACGTGGCGTAATGATTATGAAGCTTGTCTCATATATCAAGCCTGAATAAGTGGGTTCGATTCTTACTGGCTGCCGCATGCATTAGCTACTCTTAGAAAATCAGTTATGAGAACTTCGACGTGGCGTAATGGATATGAAAGCTTGTCTCGCTATATCAAGCCTGAATAGTGGGTTCGATTCTTACTGGCGCAACGCATAGCTACGCTTAGAAAATCAGTTATGAGAACTTCAACGTGGCGTAATGATTATGAAGCTTTTCGCTATATCAGAGAAGCCTGAATAGTGGGTTCGATTCTTACTGGCTGCCGCGAGCATTAGCTACTCTTAGAAAATCAGGACTATAGAACTTCGACGTGGCGTAATGATTATGAAGCTTGTCTCGCTATATCAAGCCTGAATAGTGGGGTCGATTCTTACTGGCTGCTGCATACATTAGCTACGGTTAGAAAATCAGTTATGAGAACTTCGACGTGGCGTAATGATTATGAAACTTGTCTCGCGATATCAAGCCTGAATGGTGGTTCGATTCTTACTGGCTGCCGCATTAGCTACGCCGTCGTTGAGGCACAAAGTTGTTGTAATGATTATGAAGCTTGTCTCGCTATATCAAACCTGAATAGTGGGTTCGATTCTTACTGGCACACACTATGCATTAACTACTCTTAGAAAATCGATTATAGAAATTTCGGCAGTAGCGTAATAGATTATGAAGCTTGTCTCGCTATATCAAGCCTGAATAATTGAGTTCGATTACACTGGCGCATACTATGTACGACAACTACGCTTAGAAAATCAGCAGAACTTCAACATGGCGTAATGATTATGAAGCTTGTCTCGCTATATCAAAAGCACAGATAGTCAGGTTCGATTCTTACTGGCTGCCGCATACGTAGCTACGCTTAGAAAATCAGTTAGCGAGAACTTCAACTTGGCGTAATGATTATGAAGCTTGTCTCGCTATATCAAGCCTGAATAGTGGGTTCGATTCTTACTGGCTGCGGCAGCCATTGCCCACGCTTAGAGAAAATCAGTTATGAGAACTCCAGCGTGGCGTAATGATTATGAAGCGATAACTATATCGAAGCTGGAATAGTGGGTTCGATTCTTACTGGCTGCCGCATACATTAGCTATAACCCAGAAATCAGTTATGAGAACTTCGACGTGGCGTAATGATTATGAAGCATGCTCACTATATCAAGCCTGAATAGTGGGTTCGATTCTTACTGGCTGCCGCATACATTAGCGCTTAAGAAAATCAGTTATATGAGAACTGGCAGTGGCGTAATGATTATGAAGCTTTTCTCTTTATATCAAACTGGAATGAACAGGTTGATTACTGGCTGCCTTACGTGCTCATAGAAAATCGGTGCGAACTAAACGTGGCATGGCAGATTATGAAGCTTGTCTCGCTATATCAGCCTGAATAGTGGGTTCGATTCTTACTGGCCTTGCGCACATTAGCTAGCCAGAAAATCTGAGTTATGAAGACTTCTTTAACAATGATTATGAGCTTGTCTCATATATCATGAATCGGGTTCGATTCTTACTGGCTGCCGCATACATTAGCTACGCTTAGAAAATCAGTTCCATGAACTTCTCAACATTGGCGTAATGATTATGAAGCTTATCGCTATATCAGCCTGAATAGTAAGTTCGATTCTTACGCTTCCTTTTTTTTTATAGCTACGCTTAGAGAAAATCAGTTATGAGAACTTCAACGTGGCGTAATGATTATGACTTGTCTCGCTATATCAAGCCTGAATAATTAAGTTCAATTCACTGGCTGCCGCATACATTAGCTACGCCCAGAAAATCAGTTATGGTAGAACTTCCAACTTGGCGTAATGATTATGAAGCTTGTCTCGCTATATCAGCACAATCCGTGCGGGTTCGATTCTTACTGGCTGCGCCACTTCTGTTATTACGCTTAGAAGAATCAGTTATGAGAACTTCAACGTGGCCGTAATGGTCATGAAGCTGATATACAACTGTATATTTTGAATAGTGGGTTCGATTCTGCATTGCCGCATACTGATAACACTCTTAGAAAATCAGTTATGAGAACTTCGACATTGGCGTAATGATTATGAAACTTGTCTCGCTATATCAAGCCTGAATAGTGGGTTCGATTCTTACTGGCTGCCGCATACGTACTAGCTACGCTTAGAAAATCAGTTGAGCTTCAACGTAGGCGTAATGATTATGAGCTTTTTCTCATACTATCAAGCCTGAATGGTGGGTTCGATTCTTACTGGCTGCCGCATACCATTAGCTACTCTTAGAAAATCAGTTATGAGAACTTCGTATGGCATGTATGGTATGAAACTTATCTCCGCTTCTATCAAGCCTGAATAGTGGGTTCGATTCTTACTGGCTGCCGCACTATACATTAGCTACTCTTAGAAAATCCGTTATGAGAACTTCGACGTGGCGTAATGATTATGAAGCTTGTCCTCGCTATATATCGGCCCTGAATAGTAGTTTCGATTCTTACTGGCTATACCGTCAACTACGCTTAGAAAATCAGTTATGAGAACATTGGCGTAATGATTATGAAGCTTTCTCGCTATATCAAGCCTGAATAGTGGGTTCGATTCTTACTGCTTCCTTTTTCCTGTTCATCTGCTTAACAGAAAATCAGTTATGAGAACTTCGACGTGGCAATGATTATGAAGCTTGTCTCAGCATATCAAGCCTGAATAGTGGGTTCGATTCTTACTGGCTGCTGCATACATTAGCTACGGTTAGAAAATCAGTTATGAGAACTTCGACGTGGCGTAATGATTATGAAGCTTGTCTCGCTATATCAAGCCTGAATAGTGGGTTCGATTCTTACTGGCTGCCGCATACATTAGCTACGCTTAGAAAATCAGTTATGAGAACTTCGACGTGGCGTAATGATTATGAAGCTTGTCTCGCTATATCAAGCCTGAATAGTGGGTTCGATTCTTACTGGCTGCCGCATGCATTAGCTACGCTTAGAAAATCAGTTATGAGAACTTCAACGTGGCGTAATGATTATGAAGCTTGTCTCGCTATATCAAGCCTGAATAGTGGGTTCGATTCTTACTGGCTGCCGCATACATTAGCTACGCTTAGAAAATCAGTTATGAGAACTTCAACTTGGCGTAATGATTATGAAGCTTGTCTCGCTATATCAAGCCTGAATAGTGGGTTCGATTCTTACTGGATGCCGCATACATTAGCTACGCCCAGAAAATCAGTTATGAGAACTTCAACGTGGCGTAATGATTATGAAGCTTGTCTCGCTATATCAAGCCTGAATAGTGGGTTCGATTCTTACTGGCTGCCGCATGCATTAGCTACTCTTAGAAAATCAGTTATGAGAACTTCGACGTGGCGTAATGATTATGAAGCTTGTCTCGCTATATCAAGCCTGAATAGTGGGTTCGATTCTTACTGGCTGCCGCATACATTAGCTACGCTTAGAAAATCAGTTATGAGAACTTCAACGTGGCGTAATGATTATGAAGCTTTTCTCGCTATATCAAGCCTGAATAGTGGGTTCGATTCTTACTGGCTGCCGCATACATTAGCTACTCTTAGAAAATCAGTTATGAGAACTTCGACGTGGCGTAATGATTATGAAGCTTGTCTCGCTATATCAAGCCTGAATAGTGGGTTCGATTCTTACTGGCTGCTGCATACATTAGCTACGGTTGGAAATCAGTTATGAGAACTTCGACGTGGCGTAATGATTATGAAGCTTGTCTCGCGATATCAAGCCTGAATAGTGGGTTCGATTCTTACTGGCTGCCGCATACATTAGCTACGCTTAGAAAATCAGTTATGAGAACTTCAAAGTGGTGTAATGATTATGAAGCTTGTCTCGCTATATCAAGCCTAAATAGTGGGTTCGATTCTTACTGGCTGCCGCATACATTAGCTACTCTTAGAAAATCAGTTATGAGAACTTCGACGTGGCGTAATGATTATGAAGCTTGTCTCGCGATATCAAGCATGAATAGTGGGTTCGATTCTTACTGGCTGCCGCATACATTAGCTACGCTTAGAAAATCAGTTATGAGAACTTCAACGTGGCGTAATGATTATGAAGCTTGTATCGCTATATCAAGCCTGAATAGTGGGTTCGATTCTTACTGGCTGTCGCATACATTAGCTACGCTTAGAAAATCAGTTATGAGAACTTCAACGTGGCGTAATGATTATGAAGCTTGTCTCGCTATATCAAGCCTGAATAGTGGGTTCGATTCTTACTGGCTGTCGCATACATTAGCTACGCTTAGAAAATCAGTTATGAGAACTTCAACGTTGCGTAATGATTATGAAGCTTGTCTCGCTATTATCAAGCCTGAATAGTGGGTTCGATTCTTACTGGCTGCCGCATACATTAGCTACGCTTAGAAAATCAGTTATGAGAACTTCAACGTGGCGTAATGATTATGAAGCTTGTCTCGCTATATCAAGCCTGAATAGTGGGTTCGATTCTTACTGGCTGCCGCATACATTAGCTACGCTAGGAAAAATCAGTTATGAGAACTTCAACGTGGCGTAATGATTATGAAGCTTGTCTGCTATATCAAGCCTGAATAGTGGGTTCGGATTCTTACTGGCCGTTGCATACATTAGCTACGCTTAGAAAATCAGCGAGAACTTCAACTTGGCGTAATGATTATGAAGCTTGTCTCGCTATATCAAGCCTGAATAGTGGGTTCGATTCTTACTGGCTGCCGCATGTATTAGCTACGCTTAGAAAATCAGTTATGAGAACTTCAACGTGGCGTAATGATTATGAAGCTTGTCTCGCTATATCAAGCCTGAATAGTGGGTTCGATTCTTACTGGCTGCCGCATACATTAGCTACGCTTAGAAAATCAGTTATGAGAACTTCAACGTGGCGTAATGATTATGAAGCTTGTCTCGCTATATCAAGCCTGAATAGTGGGTTCGATTCTTACTGGCTGCCGCATACATTAGCTACGCTTAGAAAATCAGTTATGAGAACTTCAACTTGGCGTAATGATTATGAAGCTTGTCTCGCTATATCAAGCCTGAATAGTGGGTTCGATTCTTACTGGCTGCCGCATACATTAGCTACGCTTAGAAAATCAGTTATGAGAACTTCAACGTGGCGTAATGATTATGAAGCTTTGTCTCGCTATATCAAGCCTGAATAGTGGTTTCGATTCTTTACTGGCTGCCGCATACATTAGCTACTCTTAGAAAATCAGTTATGAGAACTTCGACGTGGCGTAATGATTATGAAGCTTGTCTCGCCATATCAAGCCTGAATAGTGGGTTCGATTCTTACTGGCTGCCGCATACATTAGCTACGCTTAGAAAATCAGTTATGAGAACTTCAACGTGGCGTAATGATTATGAAGCTTTTCTCGCTATATCAAGCCTGGAATAGTGGGTTCGATTCTTACTGGCTGCCGCATACATTAGCTACTCTTAGAAAATCAGTTATGAGAACTGATTTATGTGTAGTAATGATTATGAAGCTTGTCTCGCTATATCAAGCCTGAATAGTGGGTTCGATTCTTATCGGCTGCCGCATACATTAGCTACGCTTAGAAAAATCAGTTATGAGAACTTCAACGTGGCGTAATGATTATGAAGCTTGTCTCGCGATTATCAAGCTCGAATAGTGGGTTCGATTCTTACTGGCTGCCGCATACATTAGCTACTCTTAGAAAATCAGTTATGAGAACTTCGACGTGGCGTAATGATTATGAAGCTTGTCTCGCTATATCAAGCCTGAATAGTGGGTTCGATTCTTACTGGCTGCCGCATACATTAGCTACTCTTAGAAAATCAGTTATGAGAACTTCGACGTGGCGTAATGATTATGAAGCTGTCTCGCGATATCGCTACGAAATAGTGGGTTCGATTCTTACTGGTTGCCGCATACATTAGCTACGCTTAGAAAATCAGTTATGAGAACGTCAACGTGGCGTAATGATTATGAAGCTTGTCTCGCTATATCAAGCCTGAATAGTGGGTTCGATTCTTACTGGCTGCCGCATACATTAGCTACTCTTAGAAAATCAGTTATGAGAACTTCAACGTGGCGTAATGATTATGAAGCTTGTCTCGCTATATCAAGCCTGAATAGTGGGTTCGATACTTACTGGCTGCCGCATATATTAGCTACTCTTAGAAAATCAGTTATGAGAACTTCAACGTGGCGTAATGATTATGAAGCTTGTCTCGCTATATCAAGCCTGAATAGTGGGTTCGATTCTTACTGGCTGCCGCATACATTAGCTAGGCTTAGAAAATCAGTTATGAGAACTTCAACGTGGCGTAATGATTATGAAGCTTGTCTCGCTATATCAAGCCTGAATAGTGGGTTCGATTCTTACTGGCTGCTGCATACATTAGCTAAGCTTAGAAAATCAGTTATGAGAACTTCAACTTGGCGTAATGATTATGAAGCCTGTCTCGCTATATCAAGCCTGAATAGTGGGTTCGATTCTTACTGGCTGCCGCATACATTAGCTACTCTTAGAAAATCAGTTATGAGAACTTCGACGTGGCGTAGTGATTATGAAGCTTGTCTCGCTATATCAAGCCTGAATAGTGGGTTCGATTCTTACTGGCTGCCGCATACATTAGCTACGCTTAGAAAATCAGTTATGAGAACTTCAACGTGGCGTAATGATTATGAAGCTTTTCTCGCTATATCAAGCCTGAATAGTGGGTTCGATTCTTACTGGCTGCCGCATACATTAGCTACTCTTAGAAAATCAGTTATGAGAACTTCGACGTGGCGTAATGATTATGAAGCTTGTCTCGCTATATCAAGCCTGAATAGTGGGTTCGATTCTTACTGGCTGCTGCATACATTAGCTACGCTTAGAAAATCAGTTATGAGAACTTCGACGTGGCGTAATGATTATGAAGCTTGTCTCGCGATATCAAGCCTGAATAGTGGGTTCGATTCTTACTGGCTGCCGCATACATTAGCTACGCTTAGAAAATCAGTTATGAGAACTTCAAAGTGGTGTAATGATTATGAAGCTTGTCTCGCTATATCAAGCCTGAATAGTGGGTTCGATTCTTACTGGCTGCCGCATACATTAGCTACTCTTAGAAAATCAGTTATGAGAACTTCGACGTGGCGTAATGATTATGAAGCTTGTCTCGCGATATCAAGCATGAATAGTGGGTTCGATTCTTACTGGCTGCCGCATACATTAGCTACGCTTAGAAAATCAGTTATGAGAACTTCAACGTGGCGTAATGATTATGAAGCTTGTCTCGCTATATCAAGCCTGAATAGTGGGTTCGATTCTTACTGGCTGCCGCATACATTAGCTACGCTTAGAAAATCAGTTATGAGAACTTCAACTTGGCGTAATGATTATGAAGCTTGTCTCGCTATATCAAGCCTGAATAGTGGGTTCGATTCTTACTGGCTGCCGCATACATTAGCTACGCTTAGAAAATCAGTTATGAGAACTTCAACGTGGCGTAATGATTATGAAGCTTGTCTCGCTATATCAAGCCTGAATAGTGGGTTCGATTCTTACTGGCTGCCGCATACATTATCTACTCTTAGAAAATCAGTTATGAGAACTTCGACGTGGCGTAATGATTATGAAGCTTGTCTCGCTATATCAAGCCTGAATAGTGGGTTCGATTCTTACTGGCTGCCGCATACATTAGCTACGCTTAGAAAATCAGTTATGAGAACTTCAACGTGGCGTAATGATTATGAAGCTTTTCTCGCTATATCAAGCCTGAATAGTGGGTTCGATTCTTACTGGCTGCCGCATACATTAGCTACTCTTAGAAAATCAGTTATGAGAACTTCGACGTGGCGTAATGATTATGAAGCTTGTCTCGCTATATCAAGCCTGAATAGTGGGTTCGATTCTTACTGGCTGCCGCATACATTAGCTACGCTTAGAAAATCAGTTATGAGAACTTCAACGTGGCGTAATGATTATGAAGCTTGTCTCGCGATTATCAAGCCTGAATAGTGGGTTCGATTCTTACTGGCTGCCGCATACATTAGCTACTCTTAGAAAATCAGTTATGAGAACTACGACGTGGCGTAATGATTATGAAGCTTGTCTCGCTATATCAAGCCTGAATAGTGGGTTCGATTCTTACTGGCTGCCGCATGCATTAGCTACTCTTAGAAAATCAGTTATGAGAACTTCGACGTGGCGTAATGATTATGAAGCTTGTCTCGCGATATCAAGCATGAATAGTGGGTTCGATTCTTACTGGCTGCCGCATACATTAGCTACGCTTGAAAATCAGTTATGAGAACTTCAACGTGGCGTAATGATTATGAAGCTTGTCTCGCTATATCAAGCCTGAATAGTGGGTTCGATTCTTACCGGCTGCCGCATACATTAGCTACTCTTAGAAAATCAGTTATGAGAACTTCAACGTGGCGTAATGATTATGAAGCTTGTCTCGCTATATCAAGCCTGAATAGTGGGTTCGATACTTACTGGCTGCCGCATATATTAGCTACTCTTAGAAAATCAGTTATGAGAACTTCAACGTGGCGTAATGATTATGAAGCTTGTCTCGCTATATCAAGCCTGAATAGTGGGTTCGATTCTTACTGGCTGCCGCATACATTAGCTAGGCTTAGAAAATCAGTTATGAGAACTTCAACGTGGCGTAATGATTATGAAGCTTGTCTCGCTATATCAAGCCTGAATAGTGGGTTCGATTCTTACTGGCTGCTGCATACATTAGCTAAGCTTAGAAAATCAGTTATGAGAACTTCAACTTGGCGTAATGATTATGAAGCCTGTCTCGCTATATCAAGCCTGAATAGTGGGTTCGATTCTTACTGGCTGCCGCATACATTAGCTACTCTTAGAAAATCAGTTATGAGAACTTCGACGTGGCGTAGTGATTATGAAGCTTGTCTCGCTATATCAAGCCTGAATAGTGGGTTCGATTCTTACTGGCTGCCGCATACATTAGCTACGCTTAGAAAATCAGTTATGAGAACTTCAACGTGGCGTAATGATTATGAAGCTTTTCTCGCTATATCAAGCCTGAATAGTGGGTTCGATTCTTACTGGCTGCCGCATACATTAGCTACTCTTAGAAAATCAGTTATGAGAACTTCGACGTGGCGTAATGATTATGAAGCTTGTCTCGCTATATCAAGCCTGAATAGTGGGTTCGATTCTTACTGGCTGCTGCATACATTAGCTACGCTTAGAAAATCAGTTATGAGAACTTCGACGTGGCGTAATGATTATGAAGCTTGTCTCGCGATATCAAGCCTGAATAGTGGGTTCGATTCTTACTGGCTGCCGCATACATTAGCTACGCTTAGAAAATCAGTTATGAGAACTTCAAAGTGGTGTAATGATTATGAAGCTTGTCTCGCTATATCAAGCCTGAATAGTGGGTTCGATTCTTACTGGCTGCCGCATACATTAGCTACTCTTAGAAAATCAGTTATGAGAACTTCTTGACGTGGCGTAATGATTATGAAGCTTGTCTCGCGATATCAAGCATGAATAGTGGGTTCGATTATTACTGGCTGCCGCATACATTAGCTACGCTTAGAAAATCAGTTATGAGAACTTCAACGTGGCGTAATGATTATGACTTGTCTCGCTATATCAAGCCTGAATAGTGGGTTCGATTCTTACTGGCTGTCGCATACATTAGCTACGCTTAGGAAAATGTTATGAAACTTCAACGTGGCGTAATGATTATGAAGCTTGTCTCGCTATATCAAGCCTGAATAGTGGGTTCGATTCTTACTGGCTGTCGCATACATTAGCTACGCTTAGAAAATCAGTTATGAGAACTTCAACGTTGCGTAATGATTATGAGCTTGTCTCGCTATATCAAGCCTGAATAGTGGGTTCGATTCTTACTGGCTGCCATGTTAGCTACGCTTAGAGAAAATCAGTTATGAGAACTTCAACGTGGCGTAATGATTATGAAGCTTGTCTCGCTATATCAAGCCTGAATAGTGGGTTCGATTCTTACTGGCTGCCGCATACATTAGCTACTCTTAGAAAATCAGTTATGAGAACTTCAACGTGGCGTAATGATTATGAAGCTTGTCTCGCTATATCAAGCCTGAATAGTGGGTTCGATACTTACTGGCTGCCGCATATATTAGCTACTCTTAGAAAATCAGTTATGAGAACTTCAACGTGGCGTAATGATTATGAAGCTTGTCTCGCTATATCAAGCCTGAATAGTGGGTTCGATTCTTACTGGCTGCCGCATACATTAGCTAGGCTTAGAAAATCAGTTATGAGAACTTCAACGTGGCGTAATGATTATGAAGCTTGTCTCGCTATATCAAGCCTGAATAGTGGGTTCGATTCTTACTGGCTGCTGCATACATTAGCTACGCTTAGAAAATCAGTTATGAGAACTTCAACTTGGCGTAATGATTATGAAGCCTGTCTCGCTATATCAAGCCTGAATAGTGGGTTCGATTCTTACTGGCTGCCGCATACATTAGCTACTCTTAGAAAATCAGTTATGAGAACTTCGACGTGGCGTAATGATTATGAAGCTTGTCTCGCTATATCAAGCCTGAATAGTGGGTTCGATTCATACTGGCTGCTGCATACGTGGCTTGCTTAAGAAAATCAGTTGTGAGAACTTCGACGTGGCGTAATGATTATGAAGCTTGTCTCGCGATATCAAGCCTGAATAGTGGGTTCGATTCTTACTGGCTGCCGCATACATTAGCTACGCCAGAAAATCAGTTATGAGAACTTCAAAATGGCGTAATGATTATGAAGCTTGTCTCGCTATATCGAAGCCTGAATAGTGGGTTCGATTCTTACTGGCTGCCGCAGCGGTGCTTTACTCTTAGAAATCAGTTATGAGAACTTCGACGTGGCGTAATGATTATGAAGCTTGTCTTGGATATCAAGCATGAATAGTGGGTTCGATTCTTACTGGCTGCCGCATACGGTAGCTACGCTTAGAAAATCAGTTATGAGAACTTCAACGTGGCGTAATGATTATGAGAAAGCTTGTATCGCTATATCAAGCCTGAATAGTGGGTTCGATTCTTACTGGCTGTCGCATACATTAGCTACGCTTAGAAAATCAGTTATGAGAACTTCAACGTGGCGTAATGATTATGAAGCTTGTCTCGCTATATGAAGCCTGAATAGTGGGTTAGATCCTTACTGGCTGTCGCATACATTAGCTACGCTTAGAAAATCAGTTATGAGAACTTCAAGTTGCGTAATGATTATGAAGCTTGTCTCGCTATATCAAGCCTGAATAGTGGGTTCGATTCTTACTGGCTGCCGCATACGTAGCTACGCTTGGAAAATCAGTTATATGAGAACTTCAACGTGGCGTAATGATTATGTGAGCTTGTCTCGCTATATCAAGCCTGAATAGTGGAGTTCGATTCTTACTGGCTGCCGCATGCATTAGCTACGCTTAGAAAAATCAGTTATGAGAACTTCAACGTGGCGTAATGATTATGAAGCCTGTCTCGCTATATCAAACCTGAATAGTGGGTTCGATTCTTACTGGCTGCCGCATACTGTGTGCTTCGCCCAGAAAATCAGTTATGAGAACTTCAACGTGGCGTAATGATTATGGCTTTTTCTATAACTATATCAAGCCTGAATAGTGGGTTCGATTCTTACTGGCTGCCGCATACGTGCTTCTCTTAGAAAATCAGTTATGAGAACTTCGACGTGACGTAATGATTATGAAGCTTGTCTCGCGATATCAAGCATGAATAGTGGGTTCGATTCTTACTGGCTGCCGCATACGTAAGCTACGCTTGAGAAAATCAGTTATGAGAACTTCAACGTGGCGTAATGATTATGAAGCTTGTCTCGCTATATCCAAGCCTGAATAGTGGGTTCGATTCTTTACTGGCTGCTGCATACATTAGCCACGCTTAGAAAATCAGTTATGAGAACTTCGACGTGGCATAATGATTGTGAAGCTTGTCTCGCGATATCGAAACACAGATAGTGGGTTCGATTCTTACTGGCTGCCGCATGCATTTAAGCTACGCTTAGAAAATCAGTTATGAGAACTTCAAAATGGCGTAATGATTATGAAGCTTGTCTCGCTATATCAAGCCTGAATAGTGGGTTCGATTCTTACTGGCTGCCGCATGTATTAATACTCTTAGAAAATCAGTTATGAGAACTTCGACGTGGCGTAATGATTATGAAGCTTGTCTTGGATATCAAGCATGAATAGTGGGTTCGATTCTTACTGGCTGCCGCATACGTTAGCTAGCTTAGAAAATCTGATTATGAGAACTTCAACGTGGCGTAATGATTGTGACTTGTATCGCTATATCAAGCCTGAATAGTGGGTTCGATTCTTACTGGCTGTCGCATACATTAAGCTACGCTTAGAAAATCAGTTATGAGAACTTCAACGTGGCGTAATGATTATGAAAGCTTGTCTCGCTATATCAAGCCTGAATAGTGGGTTCGATCGCCGCTGGCTGTCATACATTAGCTACGCTTAGAAAATCAGTTATGAGAACTTCAAAGTTGCGTAATGATTATGAAGCTTGTCTCGCTATATCAAGCCTGAATAGTGGGTTCGATTCTTACTGGCTGCCGCATACATTAGCTACGCTTGGAAAATCAGTTATGAGAACTTCAACGTGGCGTAATGATTATGAAGATTGTCTCGCTATATCAAGCCTGAATAGTGGGTTCGATTCTTACTGGCTGCCGCATATTAAGCTACGCTTAGAAAATCAGTTATGAGAACTTCAACGTGGCGTAATGATTATGAAGCCTGTCTCGCTATATCAAGCCTGAATAGTGGGTTCGATTCTTACTGGCTGCCGCATACATTAGCTACGCTTAGAAAATCAGTTATGAGAACTTCAACGTGGCGTAATGATTATGAAGCTTTTCTCGCTATATCAAGCCTGAATAAGTGGGTTCGATTCTTACTGGCTGCCGCATGCATTAGCTACTCTTAGAAAATCAGTTATGAGAACTTCGACGTGGCGTAGTGATTATGTAGCTTGTCTCGCTATATCAAGCCTGAATAGTGGGTTCGATTTTTACTGGCTGTCGCAAACATTAGCTACGCTTAGAAAATCAGTTATGAGAACTTCAACGTGGCGTAATGATTATGAAGCTTGTCTCGCTATATCGAAAGCCTGAATAGTGGGTTCGATTCTTACTGGCTGCGCATACGTGCTTCTCTTAGAAAATCAGTTATGAGAACTTCAACGTGGCGTAATGATTATGAAGCATGTCTCGCTATATCAAGCCTGAATAGTGGGTTCGATTCTTACTGGCTGTCGCATACATTAGCTACTCTTAGAAAATCAGTTAAGAGAACTTCAACGTGGCGTAATGATTATGAAGCTTGTCTCGCTATATCAAGCCTGAATAGTGGGTTCGATTCTTACTGGCTGCCGCATGCAGTAAGCTACGCTTAGAAAATCAGTTATGAGAACTTCGACGTGGCGTAATGATTATGAAGCTTGACTCGCTATATCAAGCCTGAATAGTGGGTTCGATTCTTGCGGCTGCCGCATACATTAGCTACTCTTAGAAAATCAGTTATGAGAACTTCAACGTGGCGTAATGATTATGAAGCTTGTCTCAAACATATCAAGCCTGAATAGTGGGTTCGATTCTTACTGGCGCAGCCGCGCCATTGGCTACTCTTAGAAAATCAGTTATGAGAACTTCAACGTGGCGTAATGATTATGAAGCTTGTCTCGCTATATCAAGCCTGAATAGTGGGTTCGATTCTTACTGGCTGCCGCATACATTAGCTACGCTTAGAAAATCAGTTATGAGAACTTCAACGTTGCGTAATGATTATGAAGCTTGTCTCGCGATATCAAGCCTAAATAGTGGGTTTCGATTCTTACTGGCTGCGCCGCATTAGCTACGCTTAGAAAATCAGTTATGAGAACTTCAACGTGGCGTAATGATTATGAAGCTTGTCTCGCTATATCAAGCCTGAATAGTGGGTTCGATCCTTACTGGCTGCCGCATACGTGCTTCTCTTAGAAAATCAGTTATGAGAACTTCAACGTGGCTTAATGATTATGAAGCTTGTCTCGCTATATCAAGCCTGAATAGTGGGTTCGATTCTTACTGGCTGCCGCATACATTAGCTACGCTTAGAAAATCAGTTATGAGAACTTCAACGTGGCGTAAGGATTATGAAGCTTGTCTCTATATCAAGCCTGAATGGTGGGTTCGATTCTTACTGGCTGTCGCATACATTAGCTACGCCCAGAAAATCAGTTATGAGAACTTCAACGTTGCGTAATGATTATGAAGCTTGTCTCGCTATATCCAAGCCTGAATAGTGGGTTCGATTCTTACTGGCTGCCGCATACATTAGCTACGCTTAGAAAATCAGTTATGAGAACTTCAACGTGGCGTAATGATTATGAAGCTTGTCTCGCTATATCAAAGCCTGAATAGTGGGTTCGATTCTACTGGCTGCCGCATACATTAGCTACGCTTAAGAAAATCAGTTATGAGAACTTCAACGTGGCGTAATGATTATGAAGCTTGTCTCGCTATATCAAGCCTGAATAGTGGGTTCGATTCTTACTGGCTGCCGCATACGTAGACTACTCTTAGAAAATCAGTTATGAGAACTTCAACGTGGCGTAATGATTATGAAGCTTGTCTCGTATATCAAAGCCTGAATAGTGGGTTCGATTCTTACCTGGCTGCCGCATACATTAGCTACTCTTAAGAAAATCAGTTAAGAGAACTTCAACGTGGCGTAGTGATTATGAAGCTTGTCTCGCTATATCAAGCCTGAATAGTGGGTTCGATTCTTACTGGTTGCCGCATACATTAGCTACGCTTAGAGAAAATCAGTTATGAGAACTTCGACGTGGCGTAATGATTATGAAGCTTGACTCGCTATATCATGCCTGAATAGTGGGTTCGATTCTTACTGGCTGCCGCATACATTAGCTACTCTTAGAAAATCAGTTATGAGAACTTCAACGTGGCGTAATGATTATGAAGCTTGTCTCGCTATGCCAACCCTGAATAGTGGGTTCGATTCTTACTGGCTGTCGCATACATTAGCTATTCTTAGAAAATCAGTTATGAGAACTTCGACGTGGCGTAATGATTGTGAAGCTTGTCTCGCGATATCAAGCGTGAATAGTGGGTTCGATTCTTACTGGCTGCCGCATACATTAGCTACTCTTAGAAAATCGGTTATGAGAACTTCAACGTGGCGTAATGATTATGAAGCTTGTCTCGCTATGTCAAGCCTGAATAGTGGGTTCGATTCTTACTGGCTGTCGCATACATTAGCTACACTTAGAAAATCAGTTATGAGAACTTCAACGTGGCGTAATGATTATGAAGCTTGTCTCGCTATATCAAGCCTGAATAGTGGGTTCGATTCTTACTGGCTGTCGCATACATTAGCTACTCTTAGAAAATCAGTTATGAGAACTTCAACGTGGCGTAATGATTATGAGAAGCTTGTCTCGCTATATCAAGCCTGAATAGTGGGTTCGATTCTTACTGGCTGCCGCGCGCATTAGCTACGCTTAGAGAAAATCAGTTATGAGTACTTCAACTTGGCGTAATGATTATAGAGCTTGTCTCACTATATCAAGCCTGAATAGTGGGTTCGATTCTTACTGGCTGCCGCATACGTAGCTACGCTTGGAAAATCAGTTATGCGAACTTCAACGTGGCGTAATGATTATGAAGCTTGTCTCGCGATATCAAGCCTGAATAGTGGGTTCGATTCTTACTGGCTGCCGCATGCATTAGCAACGCTTGGAAAATCAGTTATGAGAACTTCAACGTGGCGTAGTTATGAAGCTTGTCTCGCTATATCAAGCCTGAATAGTGGGTTCGATTCTTACTGGCTGTCGCATGCATTAGCTACGCTTGGAAAATCAGTTATGAGAACTTCAACGTGGCGTAATGATTATGAAGCTTGTCTCCTTTATATCAAGCCTGAATAGTGGGTTCGATTCTTACTGGCTGCCGCATACGTGGCTACGCTTAGAAAATCAGTTATGAGAACTTCAACGTGGCGTAATGATTATGAAGCTTGTCTCGCTATATCAAGCCTGAATAGTGGGTTCGATTCTTACTGGCTGCCGCATACATTAGCTACGCTTAGAAAAACAGTTATGAGAACTTCAACGTGGCGTAATGATTATGAAGCTTGTCTCGCTATATCAAGCCTGAATGAGTGGGTTCGATTCTTACTGGCTGCCGCATACGTAGCTACTCTTAGAAAATCAGTTATGAGAACTTCAACGTGGCGTAATGATTATGAAGCTTGTCTCATATATCAAGCCTGAATAGTGGGTTCGATTCTTACTGGCTGTCGCATACATTAGCTACTCTTAGAAAATCAGTTATGAGAACTTCAACGTATGTGGAAGTTAGCGAGAAGCTTGTCTCGCTATATCAAGCCTGAATAGTGGGTTCGGTTCTTACTGGCTGCCGCATGCATTAGCTACGCGTAGAAAATCAGTTATGAGAACTTCGACGTGGCGTAATGATTATGAGCTTGTCTCGCGATATCAAGCCTGAATAGTGGGTTCGATTCTTACTGGCTGCCGCATACATTAGCTACGCTTAGAAAATCAGTTGTAGCTTCAACGTGGCGTAATGATTATGAAGCTTGTCTCGCTATATCAAGCCTATTGAATAGTGGGTTCGATTCTTACTGGCTGCCGCATACGTGCTTCTCTTAGAAAATCAGTTATGAGAACTTCGACGTGGCGTAATGATTGAAGCTTGTCTCGCTATATCAAGCCTGAATAGTGGGTTCGATTCTTACTGGCTGCCGCATACATTAGCTACTCTTAGAAAATCAGTTATGAGAACTTCGACGTGGCGTAATGATTATGAAGCTTGTCTCGCGATTTCAAGCCTGAATAGTGGGTTCGATTCTTACTGGCTGCGCGCATTAGCAACGCTTGGAAAATCAGTTATGAGAACTTCAACGTGGCGTAATGATTATGAAGCTTCTCTCGCTATATCAAGCCTGAATAGTGGGTTCGATTCTTACTGGCTGTCGCATACGTGGCTACGCTTAGAAAATCAGTTATGAGAACTTCAACGTTGCGTAATGATTATGAAGCTTGTCTTGCTATATCAAGCCTGAATAGTGGGTTCGATTCTTACTGGCTGCCGCATACATTAGCTACGCTTAGAAAATCAGTTATGAGAACTTCAACGTGGCGTAATGATTATGGCTTGTCTCGCTATATCAAGCCTGAATAGTGGGTTCGATTCTTACTGGCTGCGCACATGCTGCATTAGCTAGGCTTAGAAAATCAGTTATGAGAACTTCAACGTGGCGTAATGATTATGAAGATTGTCTCAGCTATATCAAGCCTGAATAGTGGGTTCGATTCTTACTGGCTGCCGCATGCGTGGCTTCTCTTAGAAAATCGATTTAGCGAAGAACTTCAACGTAGCGTAATGATTATGAAGCTTGTCTCGCTATATCAAGCCTGAATAGTGGGTTCGATTCTTTTTAGCTGTCGCATACATTAGCTACTCTTAGAAAATCAGTTATGAGAACTTCAACGTGGCGTAATGATTATGAAGCTTGTCTCGCTATATCAGAAGCCTGAATAGTGGGTTCGATTCTTACTGGCTGCCGCATACATTAGCTAAGCTTAGAAAATCAGTTATGAGAACTTCAACGTGGCGTAATGATTATGGAGCTTGTCTCGCTATATCAAGCCTGAATGAGTGGGTTCATTCTTACTGGCTGCTGCATACATTAGCTACGCTTAGAAAATCAGTTATGAGAACTTCAACTTGGCGTAATGATTACGAAGCGTAAACTATATCGAAACTGAATAGTTGGTTCGATTCTTACACAACTGCCGCATGCATTAGCTACGCTTAGAAAATCAGTTATGAGAACTTCAACGTGGCGTAATGATTATGAAGCTTGTCTCACTATATCAAGCCTGAATAGTGGGTTCGATTCTTACTGGCTGCCGCATACGTGCTTCTCTTAGAAAATCAGTTGTAGAGAACTTCGACGTGGCGTAATGATTATGAAGCTTGTCTCGCTATATCAAGCCTGAATAGTGGGTTCGATTCTTACTGACTGCCGCATACGATATGCAGCAGAAAATCAGTTATGAGAACTTCGACGTGGCGTAATGATTATGAAAGCTTGTCTAGCGATATCAAGCTGAATAGTGGGTTCGATTCTTACTGGCTGCCGCCATTAGCTACGCTTGGAAAATCAGTTATGAGAACTTCAAAGTGGCGTAATGATTATGAAGCTTGTCTCGCTATATCAAGCCTGAATAGTGGAGTTCGATTCTTACTGGCTGCCACATGTGCTTCTCTTAGAAAATCAGTTATGAGAACTTCGACGTGGCGTAATGATTGAAGAGCTTGTCTCGCGATATCAAGCATGAATAGTGGGTTCGATTCTTACTGGCTGCCGCATGCATTAGCTACGCTTAGAAAATCAGTTATGAGAACTTCAACGTGGCGTAATGATTATGAAACGTATCGCTATATCAGCCTGAATAGTGGGTTCGATTCTTACTGGCTGCCGCATACGTAGCAACGCTTAAGAAAATCAGTTATGAGAACTTCAACGTGGCAGCCAATGATTATGAAGCTTGTCTCGCTATATCAAGCCTGAATAGTGGGTTCGATTCTTACTGGCTGTCGCATACATTAGCTACGCTTAAGAAAATCAGTTATGAGAACTTCAACGTGGCGTAATGATTATGAAGCTTGTCTCGCTATATCAAGCCTGAATAGTGGGTTCGATTCTTACTGGCTGCCGCATGCATTAGCTACGCTTAGAAAATCAGTTATGAGAACTTCAACGTGGCGTAATGATTATGAAGCTTGTCTCGCTATATCAAGCCTGAATGATGGGTTCGATTCTTACTGGCTGCCGCATACATTAGCTACGCTTAGAAAAACGATTTTTATGAGAACTTCAACGTGGCGTAATGATTATGAAGCTTGTCTCGCTATATCAAGCCTGAATAGTGGGTTCGATTCTTACTGGCTGCCGCATACGTATTAGCTACTCTTAGAAAATCAGTTATGAGAACTTCGACGTGGCGTAATGATTATGAAGCTTGTCTCGCTATATCAAGCCTGAATAGTGGGTTCGATTCTTACTGGCTGCCGCATACGTCTTCTCTTAGAAAATCAGTTATGAGACTTCGACGTGGCGTAATGATTATGAAGCTTGTCTCGCGATTTCAAGCCTGAATAGTGGGTTCGATTCTTACTGGCTGCCGCATACATTAGCAACGCTTAGAAAATCAGTTATGAGAACTTCAACGTGGCGTAATGATTATGAAGCTTCTCTCGCTATATCAAGCCTGAATAGTGGGTTCGATTCTTACTGGCTGTGCCTTATTAGCTACGCTTAGAAAATCAGTTATGAGAACTTCAACGTTGCGTAATGATTATGAAGCTTGTCTTGCTATATCAAGCCTGAATAGTGGGTTCGATTCTTACTGGCTGCCGCATGCACATTAGCTACGCTTAGAAAATCAGTTATGAGAACTTCAACGTGGCGTAATGATTATGAAGCTTGTCTCGCTATATCAAGCCTGAATAGTGGGTTCGATTCTTACTGGCTGCGCATACGTGGCTAGGCTTAGAAAATCAGTTATGAGAACTTCAACGTGGCGTAATGATTATGAAGCTTGTCTCAGCTATATCAAGCCTGAATAGTGGGTTCGATTCTTACATGGCTGCCGCATACATTAGCTACTCTTAGAAAATCAGTTATGAGAACTTCAACGTGGCGTAATGATTATGAAGCTTGTCTCGCTATATCAAGCCTGAATAGTGGGTTCGATTCTTACAGCTTGTCGCATACATTAGCTACTCTTAGAAAATCAGTTATGAGAACTTCAACGTGGCGTAATGATTATGAAGCTTGTCTCGCTATATCAAGCCTGAATAGTGGGTTCGATTCTTACTGGCTGCAGCAGTAGCTAAGCTTAGAAAATCAGTTATGAGAACTTCAACGTGGCGTAATGATTATGGAGCTTGTCTCGCTATATCAAGCCTGAATAGTGGGTTCGATTCTTACTGGCTGCATACATTAGCTACGCTTAGAGAAATCGGTTATGAGAACTTCCAACTTGGCGTAATGATTATGAAGCTTGTCTCGCTATATCAAGCCTGAATAGTTGGTTCGATTCTTACTGGCTGCGCCGCATACGTGTACGCTTAGAAAATCAGTTATGAGAACTTCAACGTGGCGTAATGATTATGACTTGTCTCACTATATCAAGCCTGAATAGTGGGTTCGATTCTTACTGGCTGCCGCATGCATTAGCTACTCTTAGAAAATCAGTTATGAGAACTTCGACGTGGCGTAATGATTATATGAAGCTTGTCTCGCTATATCAAGCCTGAATAGTGGGTTCGATTCTTACTGGCTGCCGCATACATTAGCTACATAGAAAATCAGTTATGAGAACTTCGACGTGGCGTAATGATTATGAAGCTTGTCTAGCGATATCAAGCCTGAATAGTGGGTTCGATTCTTACTGGCTGCCGCATACGTGGCCTGCAGCAGAAAATCAGTTATGAGAACTTCAAAGTGGCGTAATGATTATGAAGCTTGTCTCGCTATATCAAGCCTGAATAATTAGGTTCGATTCTTACTGGCTGCCGCATGCATTAGCTACTCTTAGAAAATCAGTTATGAGAACTTCGACGTGGCGTAATGATTATGAGCTTGTCTCGCGATATCAAGCATGAATAGTGGGTTCGATTCTTACTGGCTGCCGCATACATTAGCGTAGCAGAAAGTCAGTTATGAGAACTTCAACGTGGCGTAATGATTATGAAGCTTGTATCGCCTATATCAAGCCTGAATGATGGGTTCGATTCTTACTGGCTATCGCATACATTAGCTACGCTTGAGAAAATCAGTTATGAGAACTTCAACGTGGCGTAATGATTATGAAGCTTGTCTCGCTATATCAAACCTGAATAGTGGGTTCGATTCTTACTGGCTGTCGCATACATTAGCTGCGCTTAGAAAATCAGTTATGAGAACTTCAACGTTGCGTAATGATTATGAAGCTTGTCTCGCTATATCAAGCCTGAATAGTGGGTTCGATTCTTACTGGCTGCCGCATACATTAGCTACGCTTAGAAAATCAGTTATGAGAACTTCAACGTGGCGTAATGATTATGAAGCTTGTCTCGCTATATCGAAGCCTGAATAGTGGGTTCGATTCTTACTGGCTGCCGCATACGTAGCTACTCTTAGAAAATCAGTTATGAGAACTTCGACGTGGCGTAATGATTATGAAGCTTGTCTCGCTATATCAAACCTGAATAGTGGGTTCGATTCTTACTGGCTGCCGCATACATTAGCTACCTTGGAAAATCAGTTAGCGAGAACTTCGACGTGGCGTAATGATTATGATGCTTGTCTAGCGATATCAAGCCTGAATAGTGGGTTCGATTCTTACTGGCTGCCGCATGCAGTAAGCTACGCTTAGAAAATCAGTTATGAGAACTTCAAAGTGGCGTAATGATTATGAAGCTTGTCTCGCTATATCAAGCCTGAATAGTGGGTTCGATTCTTACTGGCTGCCGCATACATTATTACTCTTAGAAAATCAGTTATGAGAACTTCGACGTGGCGTAATGATTATGAAGCTTGTCTCGCTATATCAAGCCTGAATAGTGGGTTCGATTCTTACTAACATCGCATACATTAGCTACTCTTAGAAAATCAGTTATGAGAACTTCAACGTGGCGTAATGATTATGAAGCTTGTCTCGCTATATCAAGCCTGAATAGTGGGTTCGATTCTTACTGGCTGCCGCATACATTAGCTACGCTTAGGCGTCAGTTATGAGAACTTCAACGTGGCGTAATGATTATGAAGATTGTCTCGCGATATCAGCCTAAATAGTGGGTTCGATTCTTACTGGCCTGCCGCATGCATTAGCTACGCTTAGAAAATCAGTTATGAGAACTTCAACGTGGCGTAATGATTATGAAGCTTGTCTCGCTATATCAAGCCTGAATAAGGTAAGGTTCGATTCTTACTGGCTGCCGCATACGTGCTTCTCTTAGAAAATCAGTTATGAGAACTTCAACGTGGCGTAATGATTATGAAGCTTGTCTCGCTATATCAGAAAGCCTGAATAGTGGGTTCGATTCTTACTGGCTGCCGCATGCATTAGCTACGCTTAGAAAATCAGTTATGAGAACTTCAACGTGGCGTAATGATTATGAGAGAGCTTGACTCGCTATATCAAGCCTGAATAGTGGGTTCGATTCTTACTGGCTGCCGCATACATTAGCTACTCTTAGAAAATCAGTTATGAGAACTTCAACGTGGCGTAATAGGTGTAGGCTTGTCTCGCTATGTCAACCCTGAATAGTGGGTTCGATTCTTACTGGCTGTCGCATACATTAGCTACTCTTAGAAAATCAGTTATGAGAACTTCGACGTGGCGTAATGATTATGAAGCTTGTCTCGCGATAGCAAGCCTGAATAGTGGGTTCGATTCTTACTGGCTGCCACATACATTAGCTACTCTTAGAAAATCATTTATGAGAACTTCAACAGCGTAATGATTATATGAAGCCTGTCTCGCTATATCAAGAAAGCCTATTGAATAGTGGGTTCGATTCTTACTGGCTACCGCATGCATTAGCTACTCTTAGAAAATCAGTTATGAGAACTTCAACGTGGCGTAATGATTATGAAGCTTGTCTCGCTATGTCAACCCTGAATAGTGGGTTCGATTCTTACTGGCTGTCGCATACATTAGCTACTGTGAATCAGTTATGAGAACTTCGACGTGGCGTAATGATTATGAAGCTTGTCTCGCGATATCAAGCCTGAATAGTGGGTTCGATTCTTACTGGCTGCCACATACATTAGCTACTTTAGAAAATCAGTTATGAGAACTTTAACTTGGCGTAATGATTATGAAGCCTGTCTCGCTATATCAAGCCTGAATAGTGGGTTCGATTCTTACTGGCTGCCGCATACATTGGCTACGCTTGGAAAATCAGTTATGAGAACTTCAACGTGGCGTAATGATTATGAAGCTTGTCTCGCTATATCGAAGAAGGAAGCCCTGAATAGTGGGTTCGATTCTTACACTGGCTGCCGCATACATTAGCTACTCTTAGAAAATCCAGTTATGAGAACTTCGACGTGGCGTAATGATTATGAAGCTTGTCTCGCTATATCAAGCCTGAATAGTGGGTTCGATTCTTACTGGCTGCTGCATACGTAGCTACGCTTAGAAAATCAGTTATGAGAACTTCGACGTGGCGTAATGTTTATGAAACTTATCTCGCGATATCAAGAAGCCTGAATAGTGGGTTCGATTCTTACTGGCTGCCGCATACGCATTAGCTACGCTTGAAAATCAGTTATGAGAACTTCAAGTGGCGTAATGATTATGAGAGCTTGTCTCGCTATATCAAGCCTGAATAGTGGGTTCGATTCTTACTGGCTGCCGCATACGTAGCTACTATTTGAAAATCAGTTGTAGACTTCGACGTGGCGTAATGATTGTATAAACTTGTCTCATGATATTAAAGCATGAATAATTGGGTTCGATTCTTACTGGCTGCCGCATACGTAGCTACGCTTAGAGAAATCAGTTATGAGAACTTCAACGTGGCGTAATGATTATGAAGCTTGTATCGCTATATCAAGCCTGAATAGTGGGTTCGATTTTTACTGGCTGTCGCATACATTAGCTACGCTTAGAAAATCAGTTATGAGAACTTCAACGTGGCGTAATGATTATGAAGCTGTCTCACTATATCAAGCCTGAATAGTGGGTTTCGATTCTTACTGGCTGCCGCATACGGTAGCTACGCTTAGAAAATCAGTTATGAGAACTTCAACGTTGCGTAATGATTATGACTTGTCTCGCTATATCAAGCCTGAATAGTGGGTTCGATTCTTACTGGCTGCCGCACATGCATTAGCTACGCTTGGAAAATCAGTTATGAGAACTTCACGTGGCGTAATGATTATGAAGCTTGTCTCGCTATATCAAGCCTGAATGAGTGGGTTCGATTCTTACTGGCTGCCGCATGCATTAGCTACGCTTAGAAAATCAGTTATGAGAACTTCAACGTGGCGTAATATTACTTATGAAGCTTGTCTCATATATCAAGCCTGAATAGTGGGTTTATGGAGATTCTTACTGGCTGCCGCATACGATGGCTACTCTTAGAAAATCAGTTATGAGAACTTCAACGTGGCGTAATGATTATGAAGCTTGTCTCGCTATATCAAGCCTGAATAGTGGGTTCGATTATTACTGGCTGCCGCATGCCATTGGCCTGCTTAGAAAATCAGTTGAGAGAACTTCAGCGTGGCGTAATGATTATGAAGCTTGTCTCGCTATATCAAGCCTGAATAGTGGGTTCGATTCTTACTGGCTGCCGCATGCATTAGCTACGCCCAGAAAATCAGTTATGAGAACTTCGACGTGGCGTAATGATTATAGTGACTCGCTATATCGAAGCCTGAATAGTGGGTTCGATTCTTACTGTACCGCATACATTAGCTACTCTTAGAAAATCAGTTATGAGAACTTCAACGTGGCGTAATGATTATGAGAAGCTTGTCTCGCTATGTCAACCCTGAATAGTGGGTTCGATTCTTACTGGCTGTCGCATACATTAGCTACTCTTAGAAAATCAGTTATGAGAACTTCGACGTGGCGTAATGATTATGAGCTTGTCTCGCGATATCAAGCCTGAATAGTGGGTTCGATTTTTACTGGCTGTCGCATACATTAGCTGCGCTTGAGAAAATCAGTTATGAGAACTTCAACGTGGCGTAATGATTATGAGCTTGTCTCGCTATATCAAACCTGAATAGTGGGTTCGATTCTTACTGGCTGCGCATACATTAGCTACTCTTAGAAAATCAGTTATGAGAACTTCAACGTGGCGTAATGATTATGAAGCTTGTCCCGCTATATCAAGCCTGAATAGTGGGATCGATTCTTATTGGCTGCCGCATACGTACTTCTCTTAGAAAATCAGTTATGAGAACTTCAACGTGGCGTAATGATTATGAAGCTTGACTCGCTATATCAAGCGTGAATAGTGGGTTCGATTCTTACTGGCTGCCGCATACATTAGCTACTCTTAGAAAATCAGTTATGAGAACTTCAAAACGTGGCGTCATGATTATGAAGCTTGTCTCAGCTATGTCAAGCCTGAATAGTGGGTTCGATTCTTACTGGCTGTCGCATACATTAGCTACACTTGAAAAATCAGTTATGAGAACTTCAACGTGGCGTAATGATTATGAAGCTTGTCTCGCTATATCAAGCCTGAATAGTGGGTTCGATTCTTACTGGCTGTCGCATACATTAACTTCACTCTTAGAAAATCAGTTATGAGAACACCAACGTGGCGTAATGATTATGAAGCTTGTCTCTTTATATCAGAAGCCTGAATAGTGGGTTCGATTCTTACTAGCTGCCGCATACATTAGCTACGCTTAGAAAATCAGTTATGAGAACTTCAACGTGGCGTAATGATTATGAAGATTGTCTCGCGATATCAAGCCTGAATAGTGGGTTCGATTCTTACTGGCTGCCGCATGCATTATCTACGCTTAGAAAATCAGTTATGAGAACTTCAACGTGGCGTAATGATTATGAAGCTTGTCTCGCTATATCAAGCCTGAATAGTGGGTTCGATTCTTACTGGCTGCCGCATACATTAGCTGCTCTTAGAAAATCAGTCATGAGAACTTCAACGTGGCGTAATGATTATGAAGCTTGTCTCGCTATATCAAACCTGAATAGTGGGTTCGATTCTTACTGGCCTGCCGCATACGTAAGCTACGCTTAGAAAATCAGTTATGAGAACTTCAACGTGGCGTAATGATTATGAGCTTGACTCGCTATATCAAGCCTGAATAGTGGGTTCGATTCTTACTGGCTGCGCATACGTATTGGCTACTCTTAGAAAATCAGTTATGAGAACTTCAACGTGGCGTAATGATTATGAAGCTTGTCTCGCTATATCAAGCCTGAATAGTGGGTTCGATTCTTACTGGCTGCCGCATACGTAGCTACGCTTAGAAAATCAGTTATGAGAACTTCAACGTGGCGTAATGATTATGAAGCTTGTCTCGCTATATCAAGCCTGAATAGTGGGTTCGATTCTTACTGGCTGCGCATACATTAGCTACTCTTAGAAAATCAGTTATGAGAAATTCAACGTGGCGTAATGATTATGAAGCTTGTCTCGCTATATCAAGCCTGAATAGTGGGTTCGATTCTTATTGGCTGCCGCATATATTAGCTACTCTTAGAAAATCAGTTATGAGAACTTCAACGTGGCGTAATGATTATGAAGCTTGACTCGCTATATCAAGCGTGAATAGTGGGTTCGATTCTTACTGGCTGCCGCATACGTGCTTCTCTTAGAAAATCAGTTATGAGAACTTCAACGTGGCGTAGTGATTATGAAGCTTGTCTCGCTATGTCAAGCCTGAATAGTGGGTTCGATTTTTACTGGCTGTCGCATACATTAACTACATAGAAACTCAGTTATGAGAACTTCAACGTGGCGTAATGATTATGAAGCTTGTCTCGCTATATCAAGCCTGAATAGTGGGTTCGATTCTTGCAGCTGTCGCATACATTAGCTACTCTTAGAAAATCAGCAATGAGAACTTCAACGTGGCGTAATGATTATGAAACTTGTCTCGCTATATCAAGCCTGAATAGTGGGTTCGATTCTTACTGACTGCCGCATACATTAGCTACGCTTAGAAAATCAGTTATGAGAACTTCAACTTGTGGCGTAATGATTATGAAGCTTGTCTCACTATATCAAGCCTGAATAGTGGGTTCGATTCTTACTGGCTGCCGCATACATTAGCTACTCTTAGAAAATCAGTTATGAGAACTTCAACGTGGCGTAATGATTGTAAGCTTGTCTCGCTATATCAAGCCTGAATAGTGGGTTCGATTCTTACTGGCTGTCGCATACATTAGCTACTCTTAGAAAATCAGTTATGAGAACTTCAACGTGGCGTAATGATTATGAAGCTTGTCTCGCTATATCAAGTCTGAATAGTAGGTTCGATTCTTACTGGCTGTCGCATACATTAGCTACGCTTAGAAAATCAGTTATGAGAACTTCAACGTGGCGTCATGATTATGAAGCTTGTCTCGCTATGTCAAGCCTGAATAGTGGGTTCGATTCTTACTGGCTGTCGCATACATTAGCTACACTTAGAAAATCAGTTATAGAGAACTTCAACGTGGCGTAATGATTATGAAGCTTGTCTCGCTATATCAAGCCTGAATAGTGGGTTCGATTCTTACTGGCTGTCGCATACATTAGCTACTCTTAGAAAATCAGTTATGAGAACTTCAACGTGGCGTAATGATTATGAAGCTTGTCTCGCTATATCAAGCCTGAATAGTGGGTTCGATTCTTACTGGCTGCCGCATACATTAGCTACGCTTAGAAAAATCAGTTATGAGAACTTCAACGTGGCGTAATGATTATGAAGCTTGTCTCGCTATATCAAGCCTGAATAGTGGGTTCGATTCTTACTGGCTGCCGCATACATTAGCTACTCTTAGAAAATCAGTCATGAGAACTTCAACGTGGCGTAATGATTATGAAGCTTGTCTCGCTATATCAAACCTGAATAGTGGGTTCGATTCTTACTGGCTGCCGCATGCATTAGCTACGCTTAGAAAAATCAGTTATGAGAACTTCAACGTGGCGTAATGATTATGAGAAGCTTGACTCGCTATATCAAGCCTGAATAGTGGGTTCGATTCTTACTGGCTGCCGCATACATTAGCTACTCTTAGAAAATCCAGTTATGAGAACTTCAACGTGGCGTAATGATTATGAGCTTGTCTCGCTATATCAAGCCTGAATAGTGGGTTCGATTCTTACTGGCCTGCCGCATACATTAGCTACGCTTAGAGAAATCCAGTTATGAGAACTTCAACGTGGCGTAGTTATGTCTCGCTATATCAAGCCTGAATAGTGGGTTCGATTCTTACTGGCTGTCGCATACATTAGCTACTCTTAGAAAATCAGTTATGAGAAATTCAACGTGGCGTAATGATTATGAAGCTTGTCTCGCTATATCAAGCCTGAATAGTGGGTTCGATTCTTATTGGCTGCCGCATATATTAGCTACTCTTAGAAAATCAGTTATGAGAACTTCAACGTGGCGTAATGATTATGAAGCTTGACTCGCTATATCAAGCGTGAATAGTGGAGTTCGATTCTTACTGGCTGCCGCATACATTAGCTTCTCTTAGAAAATCAGTTATGAGAACTTCAACGTGGCGTAGTGATTATGAAGCTTGTCTCTCGCTATGTCAAGCCTGAATAGTGGGTTCGATTTTTACTGGCTGTCGCATACGTAGCTACATAGAAGCTACCAGTTATGAGAACTTCAACGTGGCGTAATGATTATGAAGCTTGTCTCGCTATATCAAGCCTGAATAGTGGGTTCGATTCTTACTGGCTGTGTCACTATTACATTGGCTACTCTTAGAAAATCAGCAATGAGAACTTTAACGTGGCGTAATGATTATGAAACTTGTCTCGCTATATCAAGCCTGAATAGTGGGTTCGATTCTTACTGACTGCCGCATACATTAGCTACGCTTGGAAAAATCAGTTATGAGAACTTCAACGTGGCGTAATGATTATGAGCTTGTCTCACTATATCAAGCCTGAATAGTGGGTTCGATTCTTACTGGCTGCCGCATACATTAGCTACTCTTAGAAAATCAGTTATGAGAACTTCAACGTGGCGTAATGATTATGAAGCTGTCTCGCTATATCAAGCCTGAATAGTGGGTTCGATTCTTACTGGCTGTCGCATACATTAATACTCTTAGAAAATCAGTTATGAGAACCAACGTGGCGTAATGATTGTGAAGCTTGTCTCCTTTATATCAAGTCTGAATAGTAGGTTCGATTCTTACTGGCTGTCGCATACATTAGCTACGCTTAGAAAATCAGTTATGAGAACTTCAACGTGGCGTAATGATTATGGAAAGCTTGTCTCGCTATATCAAGCCTGAATAGTGGGTTCGATTCTTACTGGCTGTCGCATACATTAGCTACGCTTAGAGAAAATCAGTTATGAGAACTTCAACGTGGCGTAATGATTATGAAGCTTGTCTCGCTATATCAAGCGTGAATAGTGGGTTCGATTCTTACTGGCTGTCGCATACATTAGCTACGCTTAGAAAATCAATTATGAGAACTTCAACGTGGCGTAATGATTATGAGCTTGTGCTCGCTATATCAAGCCTGAATAGTGGGTTCGATTCTTACTGGCTGTCGCATACATTAGCTACGTTTAGAAAATCAGTTATGAGAACTTCAACGTTGCGTAATGATTATGAAGCTTGTCTCGCTATGTCAAGCGTGAATAGTGGGTTCGATTCTTACTGGCTGCCGCATACGTGCTTCGCCAGAAAATCAGTTATGAGAACTTCAACGTGGCGTAATGATTATGATGCTTATCTCGCTATATCAAGCCTGAATAGTGGGTTCGATTCTTACTGGCTGCTGCATGCATTAGCTACACTTAGAAAATCAGTTATGAGAACTTCAACGTGGCGTAAGGATTACATGAAGCTTGTCTCGCTATATCAAGCTTGAATAGTGGGTTCGATTCTTACTGGCTGTCGCATACATTAGCTACTCTTAGAAAATCAGTTATGAGAACTTCGACGTGGCGTAATGATTACTGAAGCTTGTCTCGCTATATCAAGCCTGAATAGTGGGTTCGATTTTTACTGGCTGCCGCATACATTAGCTACGCTTAGAAAATCAGTTATGAGAACTTCCAACGTGGCGTAATGATTATGAGGGAAACTTATCTCGCTATATCAAGCCTGAATAGTGGGTTCGATTCTTATTGGCTGCACATGCATTAGCTACTCTTAGAAAATCAGTTATGAGAACTTCAACGTGGCGTAATGATTATGAAGCTTGACTCGCTATATCAAGCGTGAATAGTGGTTCGATTCTTACTGGCTGCCGCATCATTAGCTACTCTTAGAAAATCGGTTATGAGAACTTCAACGTGGCGTAATGATTATGAAGCTTGTCTCGCTATGTCAAGCCTGAATAGTGGGTTCGATTCTTACTGGCTGTCGCATACATTAGCTACACTTAGAAAATCAGTTATGAGAACTTCAACGTGGCGTAATGATTATGAAGCTTGTCTCGCTATATCAAGCCTGAATAGTGGGTTCGATTCTTACTGGCTGTCGCATACATTAGCTACTCTTAGAAAATCAGTTATGAGAACTTCAACGTGGCGTAATGATTATGAAGCTTGTCTCGCTATATCAAGCCTGAATAGTGGGTTCGATTCTTACTGGCTGCTGCATACGTAGCTACGCTTAGAAAATCAGTTATGAGAACTTCAACGTGGCGTAATGATTATGAAGCTTGTCTCGCGATATCAAGCCTAAATAGTGGGTTCGATTATTACTGGCTGCCGCATGCATTAGCTACGCTTAGAAAATCAGTTATGAGAACTTCAACGTGGCGTAATGATTATGAAGCTTGTCTCGCTATATCAAGCCTGAATAGTGGGTTCGATTCTTACTGGCTGCCGCATACATTAGCTACTCTTAGAAAATCAGTTATGACACTTCAACGTGGCGTAATGATTATGAAGCTTGTCTCGCTATATCAAGCCTGAATATAGTGGGTTCGATTCTTACTGGCTGCCGCATACATTAGCTACGCTTAGAAAATCAGTTATGAGAACTTCAACGATGGCGTAATGATTGTGAAGCTTGACTCGCCTATATCAAGCCTGAATAGTGGGTTCGATTCTTACTGGCTACCGCATACATTAACTACTCTTGAAAATCAGTTATGAGAACTTCAACGTGGCGTAATGATTATGAAGCTTGTCTCATATGTCAACCCTGAATATTGGGTTCGATTCTTACTGGCTGTCGCATACATTAGCTACTCTTAGAAAATCAGTTATGAGAACTTCGACGTGGCGTAATGATTATGAAGCTTGTCTCGCGATATCAAGCCTGAATAGTGGGTTCGATTCTTACTGGCTGTCCCATACATTGGCTACGCTTGGAAAATCAGTTATGAGAACTTCAACACGTGGCGTAATGATTATGAGCTTGTCTCGCTATATCAGAAAGCGTGAATGAACTGGGTTCGATTCTTACTGGCTGCCGCATGCACATTAGCTACCTTGGAAAATCAGTTATGAGAACTTCAACGTGGCGTAATGATTATAGGCTTGTCTCGCTATATCAAGCCTGAATAGTGGGTTCGATTCTTACTGGCTGCCGCATGCGTGCTTTACGCTTAGAAAATCAGTTATGAGAACTTCAACGTGGCGTAATGATTACGCTGACTTGTCTCGCTATATCAAGCCTGAATAGTGGGTTCGATTCTTACTGGCTGTCGCATACATTAGCTACGCTTAGAAAATCAGTTATGAGAACTTCAACGTTGCGTAATGATTATGAAGCTTGTCTCGCTATATCAAGCACGAATAGTGGGTTCGATTCTTACTGGCTGCCGCATACATTAGCTACGCTTAGAAAATCAGTTATGAGAACTTCAACGTGGCGTAATGATTATGAAGCTTGTCGCTATATCAAGCCTGAATAGTGGGTTCGATTCTTACTGGCTGCCGCATACATTAGCTACTCTTAGAAAATCAGTTATGAGAACTTCGACGTGGCGTAATGATTATGAAGCTTGTCTCGCTTTATATCAACCTGAATAGTGGGTTCGATTCTTACTGGCTGCCGCATACGTGAAAGCTGCAGCAGAAAATCAGTTATGAGAACTTCGACGTTGCGTAATGATTATGAAGCTTGTCTAGCGATATCAAGCCTGAATAGTGGGTTCGATTCTTACTGGCTGCCGCATACCATTAGCTACGCTTAGAAAATCAGTTATGAGAACTTCAAAGTGGCGTAATGATTATGAAGCTTGTCTCGCTATATCAAGCCTGAATAGTGGGTTCGATTCACCCACTGGCTGCCGCATACATTAGCTACTCTTAGAAAATCAGTTATGAGAACTTCGACGTGGCGTAATGACGATTATGAAGCTGGTCTCGCGATATCAAGCATGAATAGTGGGTTCGATTCTTACTGGCAGCCGCATGCGTGGCTACGCTTAGAAAATCAGTTATGAGAACTTCCAACGTGGCGTAATGATTATGAAGCTTGTATCGCTATATCAAGCCTGAATAGTGGGTTCGATTCTTACTGGCTGTCGCATACATTAGCTACGCTTAAGAAAATCCAGTTATGAGAACTTCAACGTGGCGTAATGATTATGAAGCTTGTCTCGCTATATCAAGCCTGAATAGTGGGTTCGATTCTTACTGTCGCATACATTAGCTACGCCAGAAAATCAGTTATGAGAACTTCAACGTTGCGTAATGATTATGAGCTTGTCTCATATCAAGCCTGAATAGTGGGTTCGATTCTTACTGGCTGCCGCATACATTAGCTACGCTAGAAAATCGATTTATGAGAACTTCAACGTGGCGTAATGATTATAAGAAGCTTGTCTCGCTATATCAAGCCTGAATAGTGGGTTCGATTCTTACTGGCTGTCGCATACATTATCCTACGCTTAGAAAATCAGTTATGAGAACTTCAACGTGGCGTAATGATTATGACTTGTCTCGCTATATCAAGCCTGAATAGTGGGTTCGATTCTTACTGGCTGTCGCATACATTAGCTACGCTTAAGAAAATCAGTTATGAGAACTTCAACGTTGCGTAATGATTATGAAACTTGACCTCGCTATATCAAGCCTGAATAGTGGGTTCGATTCTTACTGGCTGCCGCATACATTAGCTACGCTTAGAGAAAATCAGTTATGAGAACTTCAACGTGGCGTAATGATTATGAAGCTTGTCTCGCTATATCAAGCCTGAATAGTGGGTTCGATTCTTACTGGCTGCCGCATACATTAGCTACGCTTAGAAAATCAGTTATGAGAACTTCAACGTGGCGTAATGATTATGAAGCTTGTCTCGCTATATCAAGCCTGAATAGTGGGTTCGATTCTTACTGGCTGCTGCATACGTGGCTACGCTTAGAAAATCAGTTATGAGAACTTCAACGTGGCGTAATGATTATGGCTGTCTCGCTATATCAAGCCTGAGTAGTGGGTTCGATTCTTACTGGCTGCCGCATACGTGCTTCTCTTAGAAAATCAGTTGAGAACTTCGACGTGGCGTAATGATTATGAAGCTTGTCTCGCTATATCAAACCTGAATAGTGGGTTCGATTCTTACTGGCTGCCGCATACATTAGCTACGCTTAGAAAATCAGTTATGAGAACTTCGACGTGGCGTAATGATTGTAAACTTGTCTAGCGATATCAAGCCTGAATAATTAGGGTTCGATTCTTACTGGCTGCCGCATACATTAGCTACGCTTAGAAGAATCAGTTATGAGAACTTCAAAGTGGCGTAATGATTATGAAGCTTGTCTCGCTATATCAAGCCTGAATAGTGGGTTCGATTCTTACTGGCTGCCGCATACATTAGCTACTCTTAGAAAATCAGTTATGAGCTTTCGACGTGGCGTAATGATTATAAAACTTGTCTCGCGATATCAAGCATGAGTAGTGGGTTCGATTCTTACTGGCTTCCGCATACATTAGCTACGCTTAGAAAATCAGTTATGAGAACTTCGACGTGGCGTAATGATTATGAAGCTTGTATGTCGCCTATATCAAGCCTGAATAGTGGGTTCGATTCTTACTGGCTGCCGCATACATTAGCTACGCTTAGAAAATCAGTTATGAGAACTTCAAAGTGGTGTAATGATTATGAAGCTTGTCTCGCTATATCAAGCCTGAATAGTGGGTTCGATTCTTACTGGCTGCCGCATACATTAGCTACTCTTAGAAAATCAGTTATGAGAACTTCGACGTGGCGTAATGATTATGAAGCTTGTCTCGCGATCATAAAGCATGAATAGTGGGTTCGATTCTTACTGGCTGCCGCATACATTAGCTACGCTTAGAAAATCAGTTATGAGAACTTCAACGTGGCGTAGTAATAATTATGAAGCTTGTATCGCTATATCAAGCCTGAATAGTGGGTTCGATTCTTATTTGTCGCATACATTAGCTACGCTTAGAAAATCAATTATGAGAAGTTCAACGTGGCGTAATGATTATGAAGCTTGTCTCGCTATATCAAGCCTGAATAGTGGGTTCGATTCTTACTGGCTGTCGCATACATTAGCTACGCTTAGAAAATCAGTTATGAGAACTTCAACGTGGCGTAATGTTTATGAAGCTTGTCTCGCTATATCAAGCCTGAATAGTGGGTTCGTTTCTTACTGGCTGCCGCATACATTAGCTACGCTTAAGAAAATCAGTTATGAGAACTTCAACGTGGCGTAAGGATTATGAAGCTTGTCTCGCTATATCAAGCCTGAATAGTGGGTTCGATTCTTACTGGCTGCCGCATGCATTAGCTACTCTTAGAAAATCGGTTATGAGAACTTCAACGTGGCGTAATGATTATGAAGCTTGTCTCGCTATATCAAGCCTGAATAGTGGGTTCGATTCTTACTGGCTGCCGCATATATTGGCTACTCTTAGAAAATCAGTTATGAGAATTCAACGTGGCGTAATGATTATGAAGCTTGTCTCGCTATATCAAGCCTGAATAGTGGGTTCGATTCTTACTGGCTGCCGCATACATTAAGCTACTCTTAGAAAATCGGTTATGAGAACTTCGACGTGGCGTAATGATTATGAAGCTTGTCTCGCGATATCAAGCCTGAATAGTGGGTTCGATTCTTACTGGCTGCCGCATACATTAGCTACGCTTAGAAAATCAGTTATGAGAACTTCAAAGTGGTGTAATGATTATGAAGCTTGTCTCGCTATATCAAGCCTGAATAGTGGGTTCGATTCTTACTGGCTGCCGCATACATTAGCTACTCTTAGAAAATCAGTTATGAGAACTTCGACGTGGCGTAATGATTATGAAGCACTTGTCTTGGATATCAAGCATGAATAGTGGGTTCGATTCTTACTGGCTGCCGCATGCCATTAGCTACGCTTGGAAAATCAGTTATGAGCCAACGTGGCGTAATGATTATGAAGCTTATCGCTATATCAAGCCTGAATAGTGGGTTCGATTCTTACTGGCTGTCGCATACATTAGCTACGCTTAGAGAAAATCAGTTATGAGAACTTCAACGTGGCGTAATGATTATGAAGCTTGTCTCGCTATATCAAGCCTGAATAGTGGGTTCGATTCTTACTGGCTGACGCATACATTAGCTACGCTTAGAAAATCAGTTATGAGAACTTCAAAGTTGCGTAATGATTATGAAGCTTGTCTCGCTATATCAAGCCTGAATAGTGGGTTCGATTCTTACTGGCTGCCGCATACATTAGCTACGCTTGGAAAATCAGTTATGAGAACTTCAACGTGGCGTAATGATTATGGCTTGTCTCGCTATATCGAAGCCTGAATAGTGAATATCCTTTTTAGCTGCCGCATGCATTAGCTACGCTTAGAAAATCAGTTATGAGAACTTCAACGTGGCGTAATGATTATGAAGCCTTTCTCGCTATATCAAGCCTGAATAGTGGGTTCGATTCTTACTTGCTGCCGCATACATTAGCTACGCCCAGGAAAATCAGTTATGAGAACTTCAACGTGGCGTAATGATTATGAAGCTTTTCTGTATATCAAGCCTGAATAGTGGGTTCGATTCTTACTGGCTGCCGCATACATTAGCTACTCTTAGAAAATCAGTTATGAGAACTTCGACGTGGCGTAATGATTATGAAGCTTACGCCTCGCTATATCAGCCTGAATAGTGGGTTCGATTTTTACTGGCTGTCGCATACATTAGCTACGCTTGGAAAATCAGTTATGAGAACTTCAACGTGGCGTAATGATTATGAAGCTTGTCTCGCTATATCAAGCCTGAATAGTGGGTTCGATTCTTACTGGCTGCCGCATACATTAGCTACTCTCTTAGAAAATCAGTTAAGAGAACTTCAACGTGGCGTAATGATTATGAAGCTTGTCTCGCTATATCAAGCCTGAATAGTGGGTTCGATTCTTACTGGCTATATGCATTAGCTACGCTTAGAAAATCAGTTATGAGAACTTCGACGTGGCGTAATGATTATGAGAAAACTTGACTCGCTATATCAAGCCTGAATAGTGGGTTCGATTCTTACTGGCTGCCGCATACATTAGCTACTCTTAGAAAATCAGTTATGAGAACTTCAACGTGGCGTAATGATTATGAAGCTTGTCTCGCTATATCAAGCCTGAATAGTGGGTTCGATTCTTACTGGCTGTCGCATACATTAGCTACGCTTAAGAAAATCAGTTAGCGAGAGAACTTCAACGTTGCGTAATGATTTATGAAGCTTGTCTCGCTATATCAAGCGTGAATAGTGGGTTCGATTCTTACTGGCTGTCGCATGCATTAGCTACACTTAGAAAATCAGTTATGAGAACTTCAACGTGGCGTAATAATGATTATGAAGCTTGTCTCGCTATATCAAGCCTGAATAGTGGGTTCGATTTTTACTGGCTGCCGCATACGTGTAGCTACTCTTAGAAAATCAGTTATGAGAACTTCAACGTGGCGTAATGATTATGAAGCTTGTCTCGCTATGTCAAGCCTGAATAGTGGATTCGGTTCTTACTGGCTGCCGCATACATTAGCTACGCTTGGAAAATCAGTTAGCAGAACTTCAACGTGGCGTAATGATTATGAAGCTTGTCTCGCTATATCCAAGCCTGAATAGTGGGTTCGATTCTTACTGGCTGCCGCATACATTATCTACGCTTAGAAAATCAGTTATGAGAACTTCAACGTGGCGTAATGATTATGAAGCTTGTCTCGCTATATCAAGCCTGAATAGTGGGTTCGATTCTTACTGGCTGCCGCATACATTAGCTACGCTTAGAAAATCAGTTATGAGAACTTCAACGTGGCGTAATGATTATGAAGCCCCTTTCTCGCTATATCAAGCCTGAATAGTGGGTTCGATTCTTACTTGCTGCCGCATACATTAGCTACGCTTAGAAAATCAGTTATGAGAACTTCAACGTGGCGTAATGATTATGGCTTTTCTCGCTATATCAAGCCTGAATAGTGGGTTCGATTCTTACTGGCTGCCGTATTTGTGCTTCTCGCTTAGAAAATCAGTTATGAGAACTTCGACGTGGCGTAATGATTATGAAGCTTGTATCGCTATATCAAGCCTGAATAGTGGGTTCGATTTTTACTGGCTGTCGCATACATTAGCTACGCTTAGAAAATCAGTTATGAGAACTTCCAGCATGGCGTAATGATTATGAAGCTTATCTCGCTATATCAAGCCTGAATAGTGGGTTCGATTCTTACTGGCTGCATACATTAGCTACTCTTAGAAAATCAGTTAGAGAACTTCAACGTGGCGTAATGATTATGAAGCTTGTCTCGCTATATCAAGCCTGAATAGTGGGTTCGATTCTTACTGGCTGCCGCATACGCATTAGCTGCAGCAGAAAATCAGTTATGAGAACTTCGACGTGGCGTAATGATTATGAAGCTTGACTCGCTATATCAAGCCTGAATAGTGGGTTCGATTCTTACTGGCTGCCGCATACGTGGCTACTCTTAGAAAATCAGTTGTGAGAACTTCAACGTGGCGTAATGATTATGAAGCTTGTCTCGCTATATCAAGCCTGAATAGTGGGTTCGATTCTTACTGGCTGTCGCATACATTAGCTACGCTTAGAGAAAATCAGTTATGAGAACTTCAACGTTGCGTAATGATTATATGAAGCTTGTCTCGCTATATCAAGCGTGAATAGTGGGTTCGATTCTTACTGGCTGTCGCATGCATTAGCTACACTTAGAAATCAGTTATGAGAACCAGCGTGGCGTAATGATTATGAAGCTTGTCTCGCTATATCGGAATGAGCAAGGGTTCGATTTTTACTGGCTACCGCATACATTAGCTACTCTTAGAAAATCAGTTATGAGAACTTCAACGTGGCGTAATGATTATGAAGCTTGTATCGCTATATCAAGCCTGAATAGTGGGTTCGATTCTTACTGGCTGTCGCATACATTAGCTACGCTTAGAAAATCAGTTATGAGAACTCAACGTGGCGTAATGATTATGAAGCTTGTCTCGCTATATCAAGCCTGAATAGTGGGTTCGATTCTTACTGGCTGTCGCATACATTAGCTACGCTTAGAAAATCAGTTATGAGAACTTCAACGTTGCGTAATGATTATGAAGCTTGTCTCGCTATATCAAGCCTGAATGGGTTCCGATTCTTACTGGCTGCCGCATACATTGGCTACGCTTGGAAAATCAGTTATGAGAACTTCAACGTGGCGTAATGATTATGAAGCTTGTCTCGCTATATCAAGCCTGAATAGTGGGTTCGATTCTTACTAGCTGTCGCATACATTATCTACGCTTAGAAAATCAGTTATGAGAACTTCAACGTGGCGTAATGATTATGAAGCTTGTCTCGCTATATCAAGCCTGAATAGTGGGTTCGATTCTTACTGGCTGTCGCATACATTAGCTGCAGCAGAAAAATCAGTTATGAGAACTTCAACGTTGCGTAATGATTATGAAGCTTGTCTCGCTATATCAAGCCTGAATAGTGGGTTCGATTCTTACTGGCTGCCGCATACGTGTACACTTGGAAAATCAGTTATGAGAACTTCAACGTGGCGTAATGATTATGACTTATATAACTATATCAAGCCTGAATAGTGGGTTCGATTCTTACTGGCTGCCGCATACGTGGCTACGCTTAGAAAATCAGTTATGAGAACTTCAACGTGGCGTAATGATTATGAAGCTTGTCTCGCTATATCGAAGAAGCCTGAATAGTGGGTTCGATTCTTACTGGCTGCCATACGTGAAAAGCTACGCTTAGAAAATCAGTTATGAGAACTTCAACGTGGCGTAATGATTATGAAGCTTGTCTCGCTATATCAGCCTGGTACAGTGGGTTCGATTCTTACTGGCTGCCGCATACGTGGCTACTCTTAGAAAATCAGTTATGAGAACTTCGACGTGGCGTAATGATTATGAAGCTTGTCTCGCTATATCAAGCCTGAATAGTGGGTTCGATTCTTACTGGCTGCCGCATACGTATCGCCCAGAAAATCAGTTATGAGAACTTCGACGTGGCGTAATGATTATGAAGCTTGTCTAGCGATATCAAGCCTGAATAGTGGGTTCGATTCTTACTGGCTGCCGCATGCGTGGCTACGCCCAAGAGAAATCAGTTATGAGAACTTCAAAGTGGCGTAATGATTATGAAGCTTGTCTCGCTATCAGAAGCCACAGACCAATTGGGTTCGATTCTTACTGGCTGCCACATGCATTAGCTACTCTTAGAAAATCAGTTATGAGAACTTCGACGTGGCGTAATGATTATGAAGCTTGTCTCGCGATATCAAGCATGAGTAGTGGGTTCGATTCTTACTGGCTTCCGCATACATTAGCTACGCTTAGAAAATCGATTATGAGAACTTCGCGTGGCGTAATGATTATGAAGCTTTGTATCGCTATATCAAGCCTGAATAGTGGGTTCGATTCTTACTGGCTGCCGCATACGTAGCTGCGCGCTTGGAAAATCAGTTATGAGAACTTCCAAAGTGGTGTAATGATTATGAAGCTTGTCTCGCTATATCAAGCCTGAATAGTGGGTTCGATTCTTACTGGCTGCCGCATACGCATTGCTTCTCTTAGAAAATCAGTTATGAGAACTTCGACGTGGCGTAAATGATTATGGAGAAGCTTGTCTCGCGATATCAAGCATGAATAGTGGGTTCGATTCTTACTGGCTGCCGCATACATTAGCTACACTTAGAAAATCAGTTATGAGAACTTCAACGTGGCGTAATAATTATGAAGCTTGTATCGCTATATCAAGCCTGAATAGTGGGTTCGATTCTTACTGGCTGTCGCATACATTAGCTACGCTTAGAAAATCAATTATGAGAAGTTCAACGTGGCGTAATGATTATGAAGCTTGTCTCGCTATATCAAGCCTGAATAGTGGGTTCGATTCTTACTGGCTGTCGCATACGTGGCTACGCTTGAAAATCAGTTATGAGAACTTCAACGTGGCGTAATGTTTATGAAGCTTGTCTCGCTATATCAAGCCTGAATAGTGGGTTCGTTTCTTACTGGCTGCCGCATACGTGGCTACGCTTAGAGAATCAGTTATGAGAACTTCAACGTGGCGCAGGATTAGCAAACTTGTCTCGCTATATCAGAGAAGCTGAATATAGTGGGTTCGATTCTTACTGGCTGCCACATACGTGCTTCTCTTAGAAAATCAGTTATGAGAACTTCAACGTGGCGTAATGATTATATGAAGCTTGTCTCGCTATATCAGGCTAGATAGTGGGTTCGATTCTTACTGGCTGCCGCATATGTTAGCTACTCTTAGAAAATCAGTTATGAGAACTTCAACGTGGCGTAATGATTATGAAGCTTGTCTCGCTATATCCAAGCCTGAATGAGTGGGTTCGATTCTTACTGGCTGCCGCATGCATTAGCTACTCTTAGAAAATCAGTTATGAGAACTTCGACGTGGCGTAATGATTATGAAGCTTGTCTCGCGATATCAAGCCTGAATAGTGGGTTCGATTCTTACTGGCTGCCGCATACATTAGCTACGCTTGGAAAATCAGTTATGGAGAACTTCAAAGTGGTGTAATGATTATGAAGCTTGTCTCGCTATATCAAGCCTGAATAATTGGGTTCGATTCTTACTATTGCCGCATGCATTAGCTACTCTTAGAAAATCAGTTATGAGAACTTCGACGTGGCGTAATGATTATGAAGCTTGTCTTGGATATCAAGCATGAATAGTGTGGGTTCGATTCTTACTGGCTGCCGCATACGCATTGGCTACCTTGGAAAATCAGTTATGAGAACTTCAGCATGGCGTAATGATTATGAAGCTTGTATCGCTATATCAAGCCGCAGATAGTGGGTTCGATTCTTACTGGCTGTCGCATACATTAGCTACGCTTGAAAATCAGTTATGAGAACTTCAACGTGGCGTAATGATTATGAAGCAATCTCGCTATATCAAGCCTGAATAGTGGGTTCGATTCTTACTGGCTGTCGCATACATTAGCTACGCTTAGAAAATCAGTTATGAGAACTTCAAAGTTGCGTAATGATTATGAAGCTTGTCTCGCTATATCAAGCCTGAATAGTGGGTTCGATTCTTACTGTACCGCATACATTAGCTACGCTTAGAGAAATCAGTTATGAGAACTTCAACGTGGCGTAATGATTATACGAAGCTTGTCTCGCTATATCAAACCTGAATAGTGGGTTCGATTCTTACTGACTGCCGCATACATTAGCTACGCTTAGAAAATCAGTTATGAGAACTTCAACGTGGCGTAATGATTATGAAGCCGCTTTCTCGCTATATCAGAAGCCTGAATAGTGGGTTCGATTCTTACTTGCTGCCACCATTAGCTACGCTTGGAAAATCAGTTATGAGAACTTCAACGTGGCGTAATGATTATGAAGCTTTTCTCGCTATATCAAGCCTGAATGTGGGTTCGATTCTTACTGGCTGCCGCATACATTAGCTACTCTTAGAAAATCAGTTATGAGAACTTCGACGTGGCGTAATGATTATGAAGCTTGTATCGCTATATCAAGCCTGAATAGTGGGTTCGATTTTACTGGCTGTCGCATACATTAGCTACGCTTGGAAAATCAGTTATGAGAACTTCAACGTGGCGTAATGATTATGAAGCTTGTCTCTGCGCTATATCAAGCCTGAATAGTGGGTTCGATTCTTACTGGCTGCCGCATACATTAGCTACTCTTAGAAAATCAGTTAAGAGAACTTCAACGTGGCGTAATGATTATGAAGCTTGTCTCGCTATATCAAGCCTGAATAGTGGGTTCGATTCTTACTGGCTGCCGCATACATTAGCTACGCTTAGAAAATCAGTTATGAGAACTTCGACGTGGCGTAATGATTATGAAGCTTGACTCATATATCAAGCCTGAATAGTGGGTTCGATTCTTACTGGCTGCCGCATACATTAGCTACTCTTAGAAAATCCAGTTATGAGAACTTCAACGTGGCGTAATGATTATGGCTTGTCTCGCTATATCAAGCCTGAATAGTGGGTTCGATTCTTACTGGCTATCGCATACATTAGCTACGCTTGAGAAAATCAGTTATGAGAACTTCAACGTTGCGTAATGATTATGAAGCTTGTCTCGCTATATCAAGCGTGAATAGTGGGTTCGATTCTTACTGGCTGTCGCATGCATTAGCTACACTTAGAAAATCAGTTATGAGAACTTCAACGTGGCGTAATGATTATGAAGCTTGTCTCGCTATATCAAGCCTGAATAGTGGGTTCGATTTTACTAGCTGCCACATCGCATTAGCTACTCTTAGAAAATCAGTTATGAGAACTTCAACGTGGCGTAATGATTATGAAGCTTGTCTCGCTATATCAAGCCTGAATAGTGGATTCGGTTCTTACTGGCTGCCACGCGCATTAGCTACGCTTAGAAAATCAGTTATGAGAACTTCAACGTGGCGTAATGATTATGAAGCTTGTCTCGCTATATCAAGCCTGAATAGTGGGTTCGATTCTTACTGGCTGCCGCATTATCTACGCTTAGAAAATCATTATGAGAACTTCAACGTGGCGTAATGATTATGAAGCTTGTCTCGCTATATCAAGCCTGAATAGTAAGGTTCGATTCTTACTGGCTGCCGCATACGTAGCTACGCTTGGAAAATCAGTTATGAGAACTTCAACGTGGCGTAATGATTATGAAGCCTTTCTCGCTATATCAAGCCTGAATAGTGGGTTCGATTCTTACTTGCTGCCGCATACAGTAGCTACGCTTAGAGAAAATCAGTTATGAGAACTTCAACGTGGCGTAATGATTATAAGAAGCTTTCTCGCTATATCAAGCCTGAATAGTGGGTTCGATTCTTACTGGCTGCCGCATACGTGCTTCTCTTTAGGAAATCAGTTATGAGAACTTCGACGTGGCGTAATGATTATGAAGCTTGTATCGCTATATCAAGCCTGAATAGTGGGTTCGATTTTTACTGGCTGTCGCATACATTAGCTACGCTTAGAAAATCAGTTATGAGAACTTCAACGTGGCGTAATGATTATGAAGCTTGTCTCTTCTTATCAAGCCTGAATAGTGGGTTCGATTCTTACGCTTACGCACATACATTAGCTACTCTTAGAAAATCAGTTAAGAGAACTTCAACGTGGCGTAATGATTATGAAGCTTGTCTCACGCTATATCAAGCCTGAATAGTGGGTTCGATTCTTACTGGCTGCCGCATACGTAGCTACGCTTAGAAAAATCAGTTATGAGAACTTCGACGTGGCGTAATGATTATGAAGCTTGACTCGCTATATCAAGCCTGAATAGTGGGTTCGATTCTTACTGGCTGCCGCATACGTGCTTCTCTTAGAAAATCAGTTATGAGAACTTCAACGTGGCGTAATGATTATGAAGCTTGTCTCGCTATATCAAGCCTGAATAGTGGAGTTCCGATTCTTACTGGCTGTCGCATACATTAGCTACGCCAGAAAATCAGTTATGAGAACTTCAATTTGCGTAATGATTATGAAGCTTGTCTCGCTATATCAAGCGTGAATAGTGGGTTCGATTCTTACTGGCTGTCGCATGCATTAGCTACACTTAGAAAATCAGTTATGAGAACTTCAACGTGGCGTAATGATTATGAAGCTTGTCTCGCTATATCAAGCCTGAATAGTGGGTTCGATTTTTACTGGCTACCGCATACATTAGCTACTCTTAGAAAATCAGTTATGAGAACTACAACGTGGCGTAATGATTATGAAGCTTGTCTCGCTATATCAAGCCTGAATAATTTAGGTTCGATTCTTACTGGCTGTCGCATACATTAGCTACTCTTAGAAAATCAGTTATGAGAACTACAACGTGGCGTAATGATTATGAAGCGATATATACATATATCAAGCCTGAATAGTGGGTTCGATTCTTACTATTTTGCCGCATACGTGCTTCTCTTAGAAAATCAGTTATGAGAACTACAACGTGGCGTAATGATTATGAAGCTTGTCTCGCTATATCAAGCCTGAATAGTGGGTTCGATTCTTACTGGCTGCCGCATCGCATTAGCTACTCTTAGAAAATCAGTTATGAGAACTACAACGTGGCGTAATGATTATGAAGCTTGTCTCGCTATATCAAGCCTGAATAGTGGGTTCGATTCTTACTGGCTGCCGCATACATTAGCTACTCTTAGAAAATCAGTTATGAGAACTACAACGTGGCGTAATGATTATGAAGCTTGTCTCGCTATATCAAGCCTGAATAGTGGGTTCGATTCTTACTGGCTGTCGCATACATTAGCTACGCCCAGAAAATCAGTTATGAGAACTTCAACGTGGCGTAATGATTATGAAGCTTGTCTCGCGATATCAAGCCTAAATAGTGGGTTCGATTCTTACTGGCTGCCACGCGCATTATCTACGCTTAGAAAATCAGTTATGAGAACTTCAACGTGGCGTAATGATTATGAAGCTTGTCTCGCTATATCAAGCCTGAATAGTGGGTTCGATTCTTACTGGCTGCCGCATACGTGGCTACGCTAGAAAATCAGTTATGAGAACTTCGACGTGGCGTAATGATTATGAAGCTTGACTCGCTATATCAAGCCTGAATAGTGGGTTCGATTCTTACTGGCTGCCGCATACGGTAGCTACTCTTAGAAAATCAGTTATGAGAACTTCAACGTGGCGTAATGATTATGAAGCTTTGTCTCGCTATATCAAGCCTGAATAGTGGGTTCGATTCTTACTGGCTGTCGCATACATTAGCTACGCTTAGAAAATCAGTTATGAGAACTTCAACGTTGCGTAATGATTATGAAGCTTGTCTCGCTATATCAAGCGTGAATAGTGGGTTCGATTCTTACTGGCTGTCGCATGCATTAGCTACACTTAGAAAATCAGTTATGAGAACTTCAACGTGGCGTAATTATTATGAAGCTTGTCTCGCTATATCAAGCCTGAATAGTGGGTTCGATTTTTACTGGCTGCCGCGGCCATTAGCTACTCTTAGAAAATCAGTTATGAGAACTTCAACGTGGCGTAATGATTATGAAGCTTGTCTCGCTATATCAGCCTGAATAGTGGGTTGGTTCTTACTGGCTGCCGCATGCATTAGCTACGCTTAGAGAAAATCAGTTATGAGAACTTCAACGTGGCGTAATGATTATGAAGCTTGTCTCGCGATATCAAGCCTAAATAGTGGGTTCGATTCTTATACTGGCTGCCGCATACGTAGCTACGCTTAGAGAAAATCAGTTATGAGAACTTCAACGTGGCGTAATGATTATGAAGCTTGTCTCGCTATATCAAGCCTGAATAGTGGGTTCGATTCTAACTGGCTGCGCATACATTAGTTACTCTTAAGAAAATCAGTTATGAGAACTTCAACGTGGCGTAATGATTATGAAGCTTGTCTCGCTATATCAAGCCTGAATAGTGGGTTCGATTCTTACTGGCTGCCGCATACATTAGCTGCGCTTAGAAAAATCAGTTATGAAGACTTCAACGTGGCGTAATGATTATCAAGCTTGTCTGCTCGCTATATCAAGCGTGAATAGTGGGTTCGATTCTTACTGGCTGCCGCATACATTAGCTACGCTTAGAGAAAATCAGTTATGAGAACTTCAACGTGGCGTAATGATTATGAAGCTTGTCTCACTATCAAGCCTGAATAGTGGGTTCGATTCTTACTGGCTGCCGCATACGTAGCTGGCCAGAAAATCAGTTATGAGAACTTCAACGTGGCGTAATGATTATGAAGCTTGTCTCATATATCAAGCCTGAATAGTGGGTTCGATTCTTACTGGCTGCCACATACATTGGCTACTCTTAGAAAATCAGTTATGAGAACTTCAACTTGGCGTAATGATTATGAAGCCTGTCTCGCTATATCAAGCCTGAATAGTGGGTTCGATTCTTACTGGCTGCCGCATACATTAGCTACGCTTAAGAAAATCAGTTATGAGAACTTCAACGTGGCGTAATGATTATGAAGCTTGTCTCGCTATATCTAGCCTGAATAGTGGGTTCGATTCTTACTGGCTGCCGCATACATTGGCTACTCTTAGAAAATCAGTTATGAGAACTTCGACGTGGCGTAATGATTATGAAGCTTGTCTCGCTATATCAAGCCTGAATAGTGGGTTCGATTCTTACTGGCTGCTGCTGCCATTAGCTACGCTTAGAAAATCTGTTATGAGAACTTCGACGTGGCGTAATGTTTATGAAGCTTGTCTCGCGATATCAAGCCTGAATAGTGGGTTCGATTCTTACTGGCTGCCGCATGCATTAGCTGCAGCAGAAAATCAGTTATGAGAACTTCAAAGTGGCGTAATGATTATGAAGCTTGTCTCGCTATATCAAGCCTGAATAGTGGGTTCGATTCTTACTGGCTGCCGCATGCATGCTTCTCTTAGAAAATCAGTTATGAGAACTTCGACGTGGCGTAATGATTATGAAGCTTGTCTCGCGATATCAAGCATGAATAGTGGGTTCGATTCTTACTGGCTGCCGCATACATTAGCTACGCTTAGAAAATCAGTTATGAAACTTCAACGTGGCGTAATGATTATGAAGCTTGTCTCGCTATATCAAGCCTGAATAGTGGGTTCGATTTTTACTGGCTGCCGCATACATTAACTTCTCTTAGAAAATCAGTTATGAACTTCAACGTGGCGTAATGATTATGAAGCTTGTCTCACTATATCAAGCCTGAATAGTGGGTTCGGTTCTTACTTCCAGCTTGCACATGCATTAGCTACGCTTAGAAAATCAGTTATGAGAACTTCAACGTGGCGTAATGATTATGAAGCTTGTCTCGCGATATCAAACTAAATAATTGGGTTCGATTCTTACTGGCTGCCGCATACATTAGCTACGCTTAGAAAATCAGTTATGAGAACTTCAACGTGGCGTAATGATTATGAAGCTTGTCTCGCTATATCAAGCCTGAATAGTGGGTTCGATTCTAACTGGCTGCCGCATGCATTGGCTACTCTTAGAAAATCAGTTATGAGAACTTCAACGTGGCGTAATGATTATGAAGCTTGTCTCGCTATATCAAGCCTGAATAGTGGGTTCGATTCTTACTGGCTGCCGCATGCATTAGCTACGCTTAGAAAATCAGTTATGAGAACTTCAAGCACGTGGCGTAATGATTATGAAGCTTGTCTCGCTATATCAAGCGTGAATGGTGGGTTCGATTCTTACTGGCTGCCGCATACATTAGCTACGCTTGGAAAATCAGTTATGAGAACTTCAACGTGGCGTAATGATTATGAAGCTTGTCTCGCTATATCAAGCCTGAATGGTGGGTTCGATTCTTACTGGCTGCCGCATACATTAGCTACGCTTGGAAAATCAGTTATGAGAACTTCAACGTGGCGTAATGATTATGAGAAGCTTGTCTCGCTATATCAAGCCTGAATAGTGGGTTCGATTCTTACTGGCTGCCACATACATTAGCTACTCTTAGAGAAATCAGTTATGAGAACTTCAACGGCGTAATGATTATGAAGCCTGTCTCGCTATATCAAGCCTGAATAGTGGGTTCGATTTCTTACTGGCTGCCGCATACATTAGCTACGCTTAGAAAATCAGTTATGAGAACTTCAACGTGGCGTAATGATTATGAAGCTTGTCTCGCTATATCAAGCGTGAATAGTGGGTTCGTTCTTACTGGCTGCCGCATACATTAGCTACGCTTAGAAAATCAGTTATGAGAACTTCAACGTGGCGTAATGATTATGAGAAGCTTGTCTCGCTATATCAAGCCTGAATAGTGGGTTCGATTCTTACTGGCTGCCACATACGTGCTTCTCTTAGAAAATCGATTTATGAGAACTTCAACTTGGCGTAATGATTATGAAGCCTGTCTCGCTATATCAAGCCTGAATAGTGGGTTCGATTCTTACTGGCTGCCGCATACGTACTCCTCTTAGAAAATCAGTTATGAGAACTTCAACGTGGCGTAATGATTATGAAGCTTGTCTCGCTATATCAAGCCTGAATAGTGGGTTCGATTCTTACTGGCTTGCCGCATACATTAACTACTCTTAGAAAATCAGTTATGAGAACTTCGACGTGGCGTAATGATTATGAAGCTTGTCTCGCTATATCAAGCCTGAATAGTGGGTTCCGATTCTTACTGGCTGCCACATACATTAACTACTCTTAGAAAATCAGTTATGAGAACTTCAACGTGGCGTAATGATTATGAAGCTTGTCTCGCTATATCAAGCCTGAATAGTGGGTTCGATTCTTACTAGCTGCCACTATACATTAACTACTCTTAGAAAATCAGTTATGAGAACTTCAACGTGGCGTAATGATTATGAAGCTTGTCTCGCTATATCAAGCCTGAATAGTGGGTTCGATTCTTACTGGCTGCCGCAGCATTAACTACTCTTAGAAAATCAGTTATGAGAACTTCAACTTGGCGTAATGATTATGAAGCCTGTCTCGCTATATCAAGCTGAATAGTGGGTTCGATTCTTACTGGCACACGCATACATTAACTACTCTTAGAAAATCAGTTATGAGAACTTCGACGTGGCGTAATGATTATGAAGCTTGTCTCGCTATATCCAAGCCTGAATAGTGGGTTCGATTCTTACTGGCTGCCGCATACGTAGCTACGCTTAGAAAATCAGTTATGAGAACTTCGACGTGGCGTAATGATTATGAAGCTTGTCTCGCTATATCAAGCCTGAATAGTGGGTTCGATTCTTACTGGCTGCCGCATACATTAACTACTCTTAGAAAATCAGTTATAGAGAACTTCGACGTGGCGTAATGATTATGAAGCTTGTCTCGCTATATCAAGCCTGAATAGTGGGTTCGATTCTTACTGGCTACCGCATACATTAACTACTCTTAGAAAATCAGTTATGAGAACTTCGACGTGGCGTAATGATTATGAAGCTTGTCTCGCTATATCAAGCCTGAATAGTGGGTTCGATTCTTACTGGCTGCCGCATACGCATTAACTACTCTTAGAAAATCAGTTGCCAGAGAACTTCGACTGGCGTAATGATTATGAAGCTTGTCTCGCTATATCAAGCCTGAATAGTGGGTTCGATTCTTACTGGCTGCCGCATACATTAACTACTCTTAGAAAATCAGTTATGAGAACTTCAACGTGGCGTAATGATTATGAAGCTTGTCTCGCTATATCGAAGCCTGAATAGTGGGTTCGATTCTTACTGGCTGCCGCATACCATTAGCTACGCTTAGAAAATCAGTTATGAGAACTTCCAACGTGGCGTAATGATTATGAAAGCTGTCTCGCTATATCTAGCCTGAATAGTGGGTTCAGTTGCCCTGGCTGCCGCATGCATTGCTTACTCTTAAGAAAATCAGTTATGAGAACTTCGACGTGGCGTAATGATTATGTAGCTTGTCTCGCTATATCAAACCTGAATAGTGGGTTCGATTCTTACTGGCTGCCGCATACGTGCTTCTCTTAGAAAATCAGTTATGAGAACTTCAACGTGGCGTAATGATTATGAAGCTTGTCTCGCTATATCAAGCCTGAATAGTGGGTTCGATTCTTACTGGCTGCCGCATACATTAGCTACGCTTAGAAGGAATCAGTTATGAGAACTTCGACGTGGCGTAATGATTATGAAGCTTGTCTCGCTATATCAAGCCTGAATAGTGGGTTCGATTCTTACTGGCTGCCGCATACATTAGCTACGCTTAGAAAAATCAGTTATGAGAACTTCGACGTGGCGTAATGATTATGAAGCTTGTCTCTGCGCTATATCAAGCCTGAATAGTGGGTTCGATTCTTACTGGCTGCCGCATGCATTAACTACTCTTAGAAAATCAGTTATGAGAACTTCGACGTGGCGTAATGATTATGAAGCTTGTCTCGCTATATCAAGCCTGAATAGTGGGTTCGATTCTTACTGGCTGCCGCATACATTAACTACTCTTAGAAAATCAGTTATGAGAACTTCAACGTGGCGTAATGATTATGACTTGTCTCCTTACTCCATCAAGCCTGAATAGTGGGTTCGATTCTTACTGGCTGCCGCATACATTAACTACTCTTAGAAAATCAGTTATGAGAACTTCGACGTGGCGTAATGATTATGAAGCTTGTCTCGCTATATCAAGCCTGAATAGTGGGTTCGATTCTTACTGGCTGCCGCATACATTAACTACTCTTAGAAAATCAGTTATGAGAACTTCAACGTGGCGTAATGATTATGAAGCTTGTCTCGCTATATCAAGCCTGAATAGTGGGTTCGATTCTTACTGGCTGCCGCATACATTAACTACTCTTAGAAAATCAGTTATGAGAACTTCGACGTGGCGTAATGATTATGAAGCTTGTCTCGCTATCAAGCCTGAATAGTGGGTTCGATTCTTACTGACTGCCGCATGCGCATTAGCTACGCTTGAAAATCAGTTATGAGAACTTCGACGTGGCGTAATGATTATGAAGCTTGTCTCGCTATATCAAGCCTGAATAGTGGGTTCGATTCTTACTGGCTGCCGCATACGTAGCTACGCTTAGAAGAATCAGTTATGAGAACTTCGACGTGGCGTAATGATTATGAAACATCTCGCTATATCAAGCCTGAATAGTGGGTTCGATTCTTACTAGCTGCCGCATACATTAACTACTCTTAGAAAATCAGTTATGAGAACTTCGACGTGGCGTAATGATTATGAAGCTTGTCTCACTATATCAAGCCTGAATAGTGGGTTCGATTCTTACTGGCTGCCGCATACATTAACTACTCTTAGAAAATCAGTTATGAGAACTTCAACGTGGCGTAATGATTATGAAGCTTGTCTCCTTCCACTATCAAGCCTGAATAGTGGGTTCGATTTCTTACTGGCTGCCGCATACATTATCTACTCTTAGAAAATCAGTTATGAGAACTTCAACGTGGCGTAATGATTATGAAGCTTGTCTCATATATCAAGCCTGAATAGTGGGTTCGATTCTTACTGGCTGCCGCATACATTAACTACTCTTAGAAAATCAGTTATGAGAACTTCGACGTGGCGTAATGATTATGAAGCTTGTCTCGCTATATCAAGCCTGAATAGTGGGTTCGATTCTTACTGGCTGCCGCATACATTAACTACTCTTAGAAAATCAGTTATGAGAACTTCGACGTGGCGTAATGATTATGAAGCACTTGTCTCGCGATATCAAGCCTGAATAGTGGGTTCGATTCTTACTGGCTGCCGCATACATTAACTACTCTTAAGAAAATCAGTTATGAGAACTTCGACGTGGCGTAATGATTATGAAGCTTGTCTCGCGATATCAAGCCTGAATAGTGGGTTCGATTTAACACTGGCTGCCGCATACATTAACTACTCTTAGAAAATCAGTTATGAGAACTTCAACGTGGCGTAATGATTATGAAGCTTGTCTCGCTATATCAAGCCTGAATAGTGGGTTCGATTCTTACTGGCTGCCGCATGCGAGTAACTACTCTTAGAAAATCAGTTATGAGAACTTCGACGTGGCGTAATGATTATGAAGCTTGTCTCGCGATATCAGAAAGCCTGAATAGTGGGTTCGATTCTTACTGGCTACCGCATACACATTAACTACTCTTAGAAAATCAGTTATGAGAACTTCGACGTGGCGTAATGATTATGAAGCTTGTCTCGCGATATCAAACCTGAATAATTGGGTTCGATTCTTACTGGCTGCCGCATGCATTAACTACTCTTAGAAAATCAGTTATGAGAACTTCGACGTGGCGTAATGATTATGAGCTTGTCTCGCTATATCAAGCCTGAATAGTGGGTTCGATTCTTACTGGCTGCCGCATGCATTAACTACTCTTAGAAAATCAGTTATGAGAACTTCGACGTGGCGTAATGATTATGAGCTTGTCTCCGCGATATCAAGCCTGAATAGTGGGTTCGATTCTTACTGGCTTGCCGCATGCATTAACTACTCTTAGAAAATCAGTTATGAGAACTTCG
>JBBBDQ010028292.1:0-13365 GCA_037127315.1 Ascarosepion bandense | reverse complement strand
GGTAGTAGATTTCCTTAAACAAAGCGTTGGAATTTCGGAAACCACATTATAACTAAATCACGCCGAAGGCACTGATTGTCGTAAAGCCCTTGATAAAGAGTCACACTCTTGGATACTAAAGGCTTCGGAAATGTACGAAGTTTTCTCGGTGGTAGTAGATTTCCTTAAACAAAGCGTTGGAATTTCGGAAACCACATTATAACTAAATCACGCCGAAGGCACTGATTGTCGTAAAGCCCTTGATAAAGAGTCACACTCTTGGATACTAAAGGCTTCGGAAATGTACGAAGTTTTCTCGGTGGTAGTAGATTTCCTTAAACAAAGCGTTGGAATTTCGGAAACCACATTATAACTAAATCACGCCGAAGGCACTGATTGTCGTAAAGTCCCTTGATAAAGAGTCACACTCTTGGATACTAAAGGCTTCGGAAATGTACGAAGTTTTCTCGGTGGTAGTAGATTTCCTTAAACAAAGCGTTGGAATTTCGGAAACCACATTATAACTAAATCACGCCGAAGGCACTGATTGTCGTAAAGCCCTTGATAAAGAGTCACACTCTTGGATACTAAAGGCTTCGGAAATGTACGAAGTTTTCTCCGGTGGTAGTAGATTTCCTTAAACAAAGCGTTGGAATTTCGGAAACCACATTATAACTAAATCACGCCGAAGGCACTGATTGTCGTAAAGCCCTTGATAAAGAGTCACACTCTTGGATACTAAAGGCTTCGGAAATGTACGAAGTTTTCTCGGTGGTAGTAGATTTCCTTAAACAAAGCGTTGGAATTTCGGAAACCACATTATAACTAAATCACGCCGAAGGCACTGATTGTCGTAAAGCCCTTGATAAAGAGTCACACTCTTGGATACTAAAGGCTTCGGAAATGTACGAAGTTTTCTCGGTGGTAGTAGATTTCCTTAAACAAAGCGTTGGAATTTCGGAAACCTACATTATAACTAAATCACGCCGAAGGCACTGATTGTCGTAAAGCCCTTGATAAAGAGTCACACTCTTGGATACTAAAGGCTTCGGAAATGTACGAAGTTTTCTCGGTGGTAGTAGATTTCTTAAACAAAGCGTTGGAATTTCGGAAACCACATTATAACTTAAATCACGCCGAAGGCACTGATTGTCGTAAAGCCCTTGATAAAGAGTCACACTCTTGGATATTAAAGGCTTCGAAATGTACGAAGTTTTCTCGGTGGTAGTAGATTTCCTTAAACAAAGCGTTGGAATTTCGGAAACCACATTATAACTAAATCACGCCGAAGGCACTGATTGTCGTAAAGCCCTTGATAAAGAGTCACACTCTTGGATACTAAAGGCTTCGGAAATGTACGAAGTTTTCTCGGTGGTAGTAGATTTCCTTAAACAAAGCGTTGGAATTTCGGAAACCACATTATAACTAAATCACGCCGAAGGCACTGATTGTCGTAAAGCCCTTGATAAAGAGTCACACTCTTGGATACTAAAGGCTTCGGAAATGTACGAAGTTTTCTCGTGGTAGTAGATTTCCTTAAACAAAGCGTTGGAATTTCGGAAACCACATTATAACTAAATCACGCCGAAGGCACTGATTGTCGTAAAGCCCTTGATAAAGAGTCACACTCTTGGATATTAAAGGCTTCGAATGTGCGAAGTTTTCTCGGTGGTAGTAGATTTCCTTAAACAAAGCGTTGGAATTTCGGAAACCACATTATAACTAAATCACGCCGAAGGCACTGATTGTCGTAAAGCCCTTGATAAAGAGTCACACTCTTGGATACTAAAGGCTTCGGAAATGTACGAAGTTTTCTCGGTGGTAGTAGATTTCCTTAAACAAAGCGTTGGAATTTCGGAAACCACATTATAACTAAATCACGCCGAAGGCACTGATTGTCGTAAAGCCCTTGATAAAGAGTCACACTCTTGGATACTAAAGGCTTCGGAAATGTACGAAGTTTTCTCGGTGGTAGTAGATTTCCTTAAACAAAGCGTTGGAATTTCGAAACCACATTGTAATAAATCATGAAGGCACTGATTGTCGTAAAGCCCTTGATAAAGAGTCACACTCTTGGATATTAAAGGCTTCGGAAATGTACGAAGTTTTCTCTGGTGGTAGTAGATTTCCTTAAACAAAGCGTTGGAATTTCGGAAACCACATTATAACTAAATCACGCCGAAGGCACTGATTGTCGTAAAGCCCTTGATAAAGAGTCACACTCTTGGATACTTAAAGGCTTCGGAAATGTACGAAGTTTTCTCGGTGGTAGTAGATTTCCTTAAACAAAGCGTTGGAATTTCGGAAACCTTACATTATAACTAAATCACGCCGAAGGCACTGATTGTCGTAAAGCCCTTGATAAAGAGTCACACTCTTGGATACTTAAAGGCTTCGGAAATGTACGAAGTTTTCTCGGTGGTAGTAGATTTCCTTAAACAAAGCGTTGGAATTTCGGAAACCACATTATAACTAAATCACGCCGAAGGCACTGATTGTCGTAAAGCCCTTGATAAAGAGTCACACTCTTGGATATTAAAGGCTTCGGAAATGTACGAAGTTTTCTCGGTGGTAGTAGATTTCCTTAAACAAAGCGTTGGAATTTCGGAAACCACATTATAACTAAATCACGCCGAAGGCACTGATTGTCGTAAAGCCCTTGATAAAGAGTCACACTCTTGGATACTAAAGGCTTCGGAAATGTACGAAGTTTTCTCGGTGGTAGTAGATTTCCTTAAACAAAGCGTTGGAATTTCGGAAACCACATTATAACTAAATCACGCCGAAGGCACTGATTGTCGTAAAGCCCTTGATAAAGAGTCACACTCTTGGATACTAAAGGCTTCGGAAATGTACGAAGTTTTCTCGGTGGTAGTAGATTTCCTTAAGCAAAGCGTTGGAATTTCGGAAACCACATTATAACTAAATCACGCCGAAGGCACTGATTGTCGTAAAGCCCTTGATAAAGAGTCACACTCTTGGATATTAAAGGCTTCGGAAATGTACGAAGTTTTCTCGGTGGTAGTAGATTTCCTTAAACAAAGCGTTGGAATTTCGGAAACCACATTATAACTAAATCCACGCCGAAGGCACTGATTGTCGTAAAGCCCTTGATAAAGAGTCACACTCTTGGATACTAAAGGCTTCGGAAATGTACGAAGTTTTCTCGGTGGTAGTAGATTTCCTTAAACAAAGCGTTGGAATTTCGGAAACCACATTATAACTTAAATCACGCCGAAGGCACTGATTGTCGTAAAGCCCTTGATAAAGAGTCACACTCTTGGATACTAACGGCTTCGGAAATGTACGAAGTTTTCTCGGTGGTAGTAGATTTCCTTAAACAAAGCGTTGGAATTTCGGAAACCACATTATAACTAAATCACGCCGAAGGCACTGATTGTCGTAAAGCCCTTGATAAAGAGTCACACTCTTGGATATTAAAGGCTTCGGAAATGTACGAAGTTTTCTCGGTGGTAGTAGATTTCCTTAAACAAAGCGTTGGAATTTCGGAAACCACATTATAACTAAATCACGCCGAAGGCACTGATTGTCGTAAAGCCCTTGATAAAGAGTCACACTCTTGGATATTAAAGGCTTCGGAAATGTACGAAGTTTTCTCGGTGGTAGTAGATTTCCTTAAACAAAGCGTTGGAATTTCGGAAACCACATTATAACTAAATCACGCCGAAGGCACTGATTGTCGTAAAGCCCTTGATAAAGAGTCACACTCTTGGATATTAAAGGCTTCGGAAATGTACGAAGTTTTCTCGGTGGTAGTAGATTTCCTTAAACAAAGCGTTGAATTTCGGAAACCACATTATAACTAAATCACGCCGAAGGCACTGATTGTCGTAAAGCCCTTGATAAAGAGTCACACTCTTGGATATTAAAGGCTTCGGAAATGTACGAAGTTTTCTCGGTGGTAGTAGATTTCCTTAAACAAAGCGTTGGAATTTCGGAAACCACATTATAACTAAATCACGCCGAAGGCACTGATTGTCGTAAAGCCCTTGATAAAGAGTCACACTCTTGGATACTAAAGGCTTCGGAAATGTACGAAGTTTTCTCGGTGGTAGTAGATTTCCTTAAACAAAGCGTTGGAATTTCGGAAACCACATTATAACTAAATCACGCCGAAGGCACTGATTGTCGTAAAGCCCTTGATAAAGAGTCACACTCTTGGATACTAACGGCTTCGGAAATGTACGAAGTTTTCTCGGTGGTAGTAGATTTCCTTAAACAAAGCGTTGGAATTTCGGAAACCATATTATAACTAAATCACGCCGAAGGCACTGATTGTCGTAAAGCCCTTGATAAAGAGTCACACTCTTGGATATTAAAGGCTTCGGAAATGTACGAAGTTTTCTCGGTGGTAGTAGATTTCCTTAAACAAAGCGTTGGAATTTCGGAAACCACATTATAACTAAATCACGCCGAAGGCACTGATTGTCGTAAAGCCCTTGATAAAGAGTCACACTCTTGGATACTAAAGGCTTCGGAAATGTACGAAGTTTTCTCGGTGGTAGTAGATTTCCTTAAACAAAGCGTTGGAATTTCGGAAACCACATTATAACTAAATCACGCCGAAGGCACTGATTGTCGTAAAGCCCTTGATAAAGAGTCACACTCTTGGATACTAAAGGCTTCGGAAATGTACGAAGTTTTCTCGGTGGTAGTAGATTTCCTTAAACAAAGCGTTGGAATTTCGGAAACCACATTATAACTAAATCACGCCGAAGGCACTGATTGTCGTAAAGCCCTTGATAAAGAGTCACACTCTTGGATACTTAAAGGCTTCGGAAATGTACGAAGTTTTCTCGGTGGTAGTAGATTTCCTTAAACAAAGCGTTGGAATTTCGGAAACCACATTATAACTAAATCACGCCGAAGGCACTGATTGTCGTAAAGCCCTTGATAAAGAGTCACACTCTTGGATACTAAAGGCTTCGGAAATGTACGAAGTTTTCTCGGTGGTAGTAGATTTCCTTAAACAAAGCGTTGGAATTTCGGAAACCACATTATAACTAAATCACGCCGAAGGCACTGATTGTCGTAAAGCCCTTGATAAAGAGTCACACTCTTGGATACTAAAGGCTTCGGAAATGTACGAAGTTTTCTCGGTGGTAGTAGATTTCCTTAAACAAAGCGTTGGAATTTCGGAAACCACATTATAACTAAATCACGCCGAAGGCACTGATTGTCGTAAAGCCCTTGATAAAGAGTCACACTCTTGGATACTAAAGGCTTCGGAAATGTACGAAGTTTTCGGTGGTAGTAGATTTCCTTAAACAAAGCGTTGGAATTTCGGAAACCACATTATAACTAAATCACGCCGAAGGCACTGATTGTCGTAAAGCCTTGATAAAGAGTCACACTCTTGGATACTAAAGGCTTCGGAAATGTACGAAGTTTTCTCGGTGGTAGTAGATTTCCTTAAACAAAGCGTTGGAATTTCGGAAACCACATTATAACTAAATCACGCCGAAGGCGCTGGATTGTCGTAAAGCCCTTGATAAAGAGTCACACTCTTGGATACTAAAGGCTTCGGAAATGTACGAAGTTTTCTCTGGTGGTAGTTAGATTTCCTTAAACAAAGCGTTGGAATTTCGGAAACCACATTATAACTAAATCACGCCGAAGGCACTGGATTGTCGTAAAGCCCTTGATAAAGAGTCACACTCTTGGATACTTAAAGGCTTCGGAAATGTACGAAGTTTTCTCGGTGGTAGTAGATTTCCTTAAACAAAGCGTTGGAATTTCGGAAACCACATTATAACTAAATCACGCCGAAGGCACCTGATTTGTCGTAAAGCCCTTGATAAAGAGTCACACTCTTGGATACTAAAGGCTTCGGAAATGTACGAAGTTTTCTCGGTGGTAGTAGATTTCCTTAAACAAAGCGTTGGAATTTCGGAAACCACATTATAACTAAATCACGCCGAAGGCACTGATTGTCGTAAAGCTTCCCTTGATAAAGAGTCACACTCTTGGATACTAAAGGCTTCGGAAATGTACGAAGTTTTCTCGGTGATAGTAGATTTCCTTAAACAAAGCGTTGGAATTTTTTAAACCACATTATAACTAAATCACGCCGAAGGCACTGATCGCCGTAAAGCCCTTGATAAAGAGTCACACTCTTGGATACTAAAGGCTTCGGAAATGTACGAAGTTTTTTTTCTCGGTGGTAGTAGATTTCCTTAAACAAAGCGTTGGAATTTTTAAACCACATTATAACTAAATCACGCCGAAGGCACTGATTGCCGTAAAGCCCTTGATAAAGAGTCACACTCTTGGATACTAAAGGCTTCGGAAATGTACGAAGTTTTCTCGGTGGTAGTAGATTTCCTTAAACAAAGCGTTGGAATTTCGGAAACCACATTATAACTAAATCACGCCGAAGGCACTGATTGTCGTAAAGCCCTTGATAAAGAGTCCACACTCTTGGATACTAAAGGCTTCGGAAATGTACGAAGTTTTCTCGGTGGTAGTAGATTTCCTTAAACAAAGCGTTGGAATTTCGGAAACCACATTATAACTAAATCACGCCGAAGGCACTGATTGCCGTAAAGCCCTTGATAAAGAGTCCACACTCTTGGATACTAAAGGCTTCGGAAATGTACGAAGTTTTCTCGGTGGTAGTAGATTTCCTTAAACAAAGCGTTGGAATTTCGGAAACCACATTATAACTAAATCACGCCGATGGCACTGATTTCCGTAAAGCCCTTGATAAAGAGCCACACTCTTGGATACTAAAGGCTTCGGAAATGTACGAAGTTTTCTCGGTGATAGTAGATTTCCTGAAACAAAGCGTTGGAATTTTTTAAACCACATTATAACTAAATCACGCCGAAGGCACTGATTGCCGTAAAGCCCTTGATAAAGAGCCACACTCTTGGATACTAAAGGCTTCGGAAATGTACGAAGTTTTCTCGGTGGTAGTAGATTTCCTTAAACAAAGCGTTGGAATTTCGGAAACCACATTATAACTAAATCACGCCGAAGGCACTGATTGCGTAAAGCCCTTGATAAAGAGTCACACTCTTGGATACTAAAGGCTTCGGAAATGTACGAAGTTTTCTCGGTGGTAGTAGATTTCCTTAAACAAAGCGTTGGAATTTCGGAAACCACATTATAACTAAATCACGCCGAAGGCACTGATTGCCGTAAAGCCCTTGATAAAGAGCCACACTCTTGGATACTAAAGGCTTCGGAAATGTACGAAGTTTTCTCGGTGGTAGTAGATTTCTTAAACAAAGCGTTGGAATTTTTTAAACCACATTATAACTAAATCACGCCGAAGGCACTGATTGCCGAAAGCCCTTGATAAAGAGTCACACTCTTGATACTAAAGGCTTCGGAAATGTAACGAAGTTTTCTCGGTGGTAGTAGATTTCCTTAAACAAAGCGTTGGAATTTCGGAAACCACATTATAACTAAATCACGCCGAAGGCACTGATTGCCGTAAAGCCCTTGATAAAGAGCCACACTCTTGGATACTAAAGGCTTCGGAAATGTACGAAGTTTTCTCGGTGGTAGTAGATTTCCTTAAACAAAGCGTTGGAATTTTTAAACCACATTATAACTAAATCACGCCGATGGCACTGATTTCCGTAAAGCCCTTGATAAAGAGCCACACTCTTGGATACTAAAGGCTTCGGAAATGTACGAAGTTTTCTCGGTGATAGTAGATTTCCAAACAAAGCGTTGGAATTTTTTAAACCACATTATAACTAAATCACGCCGAAGGCACTGATTGCCGTAAAGCCCTTGATAAAGAGCCACACTCTTGGATACTAAAGGCTTCGGAAATGTACGAAGTTTTCTCGGTGATAGTAGATTTCCTTAAACAAATCGTTGGAATTTTTTAAACTATATTATAACTAAATCACGCCGAAGGCACTGATTGCCGTAAAGCCCTTGATAAAGAGTCACACTCTTGGATACTAAAGGCTTCGGAAATGTACGAAGTTTTCTCGGTGGTAGTAGATTTCCTTAAACAAAGCGTTGGAATTTCGGAAACCACATTATAACTAAATCACGCCGAAGGCACTGATTGCCGTAAAAGCCCTTGATAAAGAGTCACACTCTTGGATACTAAAGGCTTCGGAAATGTACGAAGTTTTCTCGGTGATAGTAGATTTCCTTAAACAAAGCGTTGGAATTTTTTAAACCACATTATAACTAAATCACGCCGAAGGCACTGATTGCCGTAAAGCCCTTGATAAAGAGTCACACTCTTGGATACTAAAGGCTTCGGAAATGTACGAAGTTTTCTTTCGGTGATAGTAGATTTCCTTAAACAAAGCGTTGGAATTTTAAACCACATTATAACTAAATCACGCCGAAGGCACTGATTGCCGTAAAGCCCTTGATAAAGAGCCACACTCTTGGATACTAAAGGCTTCGGAAATGTACGAAGTTTTCTCGGTGATAGTAGATTTCCTTAAACAAAGCGTTGGAATTTTTTAAACCACATTATAACTAAATCACGCCGAAGGCACTGATTGCCGTAAAGCCCTTGATAAAGAGTCACACTCTTGGATACTAAAGGCTTCGGAAATGTACGAAGTTTTCTCGGTGATAGTAGATTTCCTTAAACAAAGCGTTGGAATTTTTTAAACCACATTATAACTAAATCACGCCGAAGGCACTGATTGCCGTAAAGCCCTTGATAAAGAGCCACACTCTTGGATACTAAAGGCTTCGGAAATGTACGAAGTTTTCTCGGTGATAGTAGATTTCCTTAAACAAAGCGTTGGAATTTTTTAAACCACATTATAACTAAATCACGCCGAAGGCACTGATTGCCGTAAAGTCCCTTTGATAAAGAGTCACACTCTTGGATACTAAAGGCTTCGGAAATGTACGAAGTTTTCTCGGTGATAGTAGATTTCCTTAAACAAAGCGTTGGAATTTTTTAAACCACATTATAACTAAATCACGCCGAAGGCACTGATTGCCGTAAAGCCCTTGATAAAGAGCCACACTCTTGGATACTAAAGGCTTCGGAAATGTACGAATTTTCTCGGTGATAGTAGATTTCCTTAAACAAAGCGTTGGAATTTTTTAAACCACATTATAACTAAATCACGCTGAAGGCACTGATTGCCGTAAAGCCCTTGATAAAGAGTCACACTCTTGGATACTAAAGGCTTCGGAAATGTACGAAGTTTTCTCGGTGATAGTAGATTTCCTTAAACAAAGCGTTGGAATTTCGAAACCACATTATAACTAAATCACGCCGAAGGCACTGATTGTCGTAAAGCCCTTGATAAAGAGTCACACTCTTGGATACTAAAGGCTTCGAAATGTACGAAGTTTTCTCGGTGGTAGTAGATTTCCTTAAACAAAGCGTTGGAATTTCGGAAACCACATTATAACTAAATCACGCCGAAGGCACTGATTGCCGTAAAGCCCTTGATAAAGAGCCACACTCTTGGATACTAAAGGCTTCGGAAATGTACGAAGTTTTCTCGGTGGTAGTAGATTTCCTTAAACAAAGCGTTGGAATTTTTTAAACCACATTATAACTAAATCACGCCGATGGCACTGATTTCCGTAAAGCCCTTGATAAAGAGCCACACTCTTGGATACTAAAGGCTTCGGAAATGTGCGAAGTTTTCTCGGTGATAGTAGATTTCCTTAAACAAAGCGTTGGAATTTTTAAACCACATTATAACTAAATCACGCCGAAGGCACTGATTGCCGTAAAGCCCTTGATAAAGAGCCACACTCTTGGATACTAAAGGCTTCGGAAATGTACGAAGTTTTCTCGGTGATAGTAGATTTCCTTAAACAAAGCGTTGGAATTTTTTAAACCACATTATAACTAAATCACGCCGAAGGCACTGATTGCCGTAAAGCCCTTCCTGATAAAGAGTCACACTCTTGATGCTAAAGGCTTCGGAAATGTACGAAGTTTTCTCGGTGGTAGTAGATTTCCTTAAACAAAGCGTTGGAATTTCGGAAACCACATTATAACTAAATCACGCCGAAGGCACTGATTGCCGTAAAGCCCTTGATAAAGAGTCACACTCTTGGATACTAAAGGCTTCGGAAATGTACGAAGTTTTCTCGGTGATAGTAGATTTCCTTAAACAAAGCGTTGGAATTTTTTTAAACCACATTATAACTAAATCACGCCGAAGGTACTGATTGCCGTAAAGCCCTTGATAAAGAGTCACACTTCTTGGATACTAAAGGCTTCGGAAATGTAACGAAGTTTTCTCGGTGGTAGTAGATTTCCTTAAACAAAGCGTTGGAATTTCGGAAACCACATTATAACTAACCATTGCCGAAGGCACTGATTGCCGTAGTTCGATAAAGAGTCACACTCTTGGATACTAAAGGCTTTGGAAATGTACGAAGTTTTCTCGGTGGTAGTAGATTTCCTTAAACAAAGCGTTGGAATTTCGGAAACCACATTATAACTAAATCACGACGAAGGCACTGATTGCCGTAAAGCCCTTGATAAAGAGCCACACTCTTGGATACTAAAGGCTTCTGGAAATGTACGAAGTTTTCTCGGTGGTAGTAGATTTCCTTAAACAAAGCGTTGGAATTTTAAACCACATTATAACTAAATCACGCCGATGGCACTGATTTCCGTAAAGCCCTTGATAAAGAGCCACACTCTTGGATACTAAAGGCTTGGAAATGTACGAAGTTTTCGGTGATAGTAGATTTCCAACAAAGCGTTGGAATTTTTTAAACCACATTATAACTAAATCACGCCGAAGGCACTGATTGCCGTAAAGCCCTTGATAAAGAGCCACACTCTTGGATACTAAAGGCTTCGGAAATGTACGAAGTTTTCTCGGTGATAGTAGATTTCCTTAAACAAAGCGTTGGAATTTTTTAAACCACATTATAACTAAATCACGCCGAAGGTGAATTGATTGCCGTAAGCCCTTGATAAAGAGTCACACTCTTGGATGCTATTTCTGAAATGTACGAAGTTTTCTCGGTGGTAGTAGATTTCCTTAAACAAAGCGTTGGAATTTCGGAAACCACATTATAACTAAATCACGCCGAAGGCACTGATTGCCGTAAAGTCTCTTGATAAAGAGTCACACTCTTGGATACTAAAGGCTTCGAAATGTACGAAGCCGGTGATAGTAGATTTACTTAAACAAAAGCGTTGGAATTTTTTAAACCACATTATAACTAAATCACGCCGAAGGCACTGACTGTCGTAAAGCCCTTGATAAAGAGTCACACTCTTGGATACTAAAGGCTTCGGAAATGTACGAAGTTTTTCGGTGGTAGTAGATTTCCTTAAACAAAGCGTTGGAATTTCGAAACCACATTATAACTAAATCACGCCGAAGGCACTGATTGCCGTAAAGCCCTTTTGATAAAGAGCCACACTCTTGGATACTAAAGGCTTCGGAAATGTACGAAGTTTTCTCGGTGATAGTAGATTTACTTAAACAAAGCGTTGGAATTTTTTAAACCACATTATACAAATCACGCCGAAGGCACTGATTGCCGTAAAATTTTGATAAAGAGTCACACTCTTGGATACTAAAGGCTTCGGAAATGTACGAAGTTTTCTCGGTGGTAGTAGATTTCCTTAAACAAAGCGTTGGAATTTTGGAAACCACATTATAACTAAATCACGACGAAGGCACTGATTGCCGTAAAGCCCTTGATAAAGAGCCACACTCTTGGATACTAAAGGCTTCGGAAATGTACGAAGTTTTCTCGGTAGTAGATTTCCTTAAACAAAGTGTTGGAAATTTTTTAAACCACATTATAACTAAATCACGCCGATGGCACTGATTTCCGTAAAGCCCTTGATAAAGAGCCACACTCTTGGATACTAAAGGCTTCGGAAATGTACGAAGTTTTCTCGGTGATAGTAGATTTCAAACAAAGCGTTGGAATTTTAAACCACATTATAACTAAATCACGCCGAAGGCACTGATTGCCGTAAAGCCCTTGATAAAGAGCCACACTCTTGGATACTAAAGGCTTCGGAAATGTACCGAAGTTTTCTCGGTGATAGTAGATTTCCTTAAACAAAGCGTTGGAATTTTTTAAACCACATTATAACTAAATCACGCCGAAGGCACTGATTGCCGTAAAGCCCTTGATAAAGAGCCACACTCTTGGATACCAAAGGCTTCGGAAATGTACGAAGTTTTCTCGGTGATAGTAGATTTCCTTAAACAAAGCGTTGAATTTTTTAAACCACATTATAACTAAATCACGCCGAAGGCACTGATTGCCGTAAAGCCCTTGATAAAGTGCCACACTCTTGGATACTAAAGGCTTCGGAAATGTACGAAGTTTTCTCGGTGATAGTAGATTTCCTTAAACAAAGCGTTGGAATTTTTTAAACCACATTATAACTAAATCACGCCGAAGGCACTGATTGCCGTAAAGCCCTTGATAAAGAGCCACACTCTTGGATACTAAAGGCTTCGGAAATGTACGAAGTTTTCTCGGTGGTAGTAGATTTCCTTAAACAAAGCGTTGGAATTTCGGAAACCACATTATAACTAAATCACGCCGAAGGCACTGATTGCCGTAAAGCCCTTGATAAAGAGCCACACTCTTGGATACTAAAGGCTTCGGAAATGTACGAAGTTTTCTCGGTGGTAGTAGATTTCCTTAAACAAAGCGTTGGAATTTTTTAAACCACATTATAACTAAATCACGCCGATGGCACTGATTTCCGTAAAGCCCTTGATAAAGAGCCACACTCTTGGATACTAAAGGCTTCGGAAATGTACGAAGTTTTCTCGGTGATAGTAGATTTCCTTAAACAAAGCGTTGGAATTTTTTAAACCACATTATAACTAAATCACGCCGAAGGCACTGATTGCCGTAAAGCCCTTGATAAAGAGTCACACTCTTGGATACTAAAGGCTTCGGAAATGTACGAAGTTTTCTCGGTGATAGTAGATTTCCTTAAACAAAGCGTTGGAATTTTTTAAACAACATTATAACTAAATCACGCCGAAGGCACTGATTGCCGTAAAGCCCTTGATAAAGAGTCACACTCTTGGATACTAAAGGCTTCGGAAATGTACGAAGTTTTCTCGGTGGTAGTAGATTTCCTTAAACAAAGCGTTGGAATTTTTTAAACCACATTATAACTAAATCACGCCGAAGGCACTGATTGCCGTAAAGCCCTTGATAAAGAGCCACACTCTTGGATACTAAAGGCTTCGGAAATGTACGAAGTTTTCTCGGTGATAGTAGATTTCCTTAAACAAAGCGTTGGAATTTTTTAAACCACATTATAACTAAATCACGCCGAAGGCACTGATTGCCGTAAAGCCCTTGATAAAGAGTCACACTCTTGGATACTAAAGGCTTCGGAAATGTACGAAGTTTTCTCGGTGGTAGTAGATTTCCTTAAACAAAGCTTTGGAA